>CAJJDP010000128.1:326875-352442 GCA_905182995.1 Paramecium octaurelia
ATCAATACTATTAATAATTATGCGATAAAAAGACAAAGATTAAAATAAACCTTGTATTTAATCTTGATAATTGAAAGTGAGCAGAAGAAACAAATTAATAGAATTCCTTCTGCTGCTTATAACTCCACTGACTTCTCAGGCATCAAAAGGAATTCTACAAGAATACTAATTAATATGCCAAAGTAAGTTATTAAAAAGTATTAATATTTATAAAATCTATGCTTTAACTTTTTGTGTTGTAAAATAGCCAAAGTCAATAACAAGATGGAAACTATAAATCGAATTACAAATACTAGAACCCAATTCTATTAATCTTACAAATACAATAGTGTAACAGTCTTCGATATGAACTAAATGAAATGTAGAGAAAGCATAAATACTATATTTATACCCTCTTTCTAATCCATGAATTCTTATGCGAGTTCTTTTTAATTATGTTTGAAATCTAAATAGAATTTAGTTTTTTCTAACTATAAATCTTCACTTTGAAATTGTTCATCTTCATCAAATTATATTTTTTCAATTTCAATTTCATAATCTGGTGCTTCATCTAATATTTCAATATAGAGATCTCTTCTTAATTTTTATGATAGATCATGAAGAAGATTCGTTTAATTTTTATCAAAAAATGAATCATCCTTTAAATTATTAGAATGAACACTCTCTTCTGCCTAATAAACAACAATAGGTGGTAAATTTCTGTTACTCTAATTTTGAATATTGTTTTGACTACCAGAATGTTATAATTGTATCCCGCCTCCCATCTTTTAACCATCTTATGCTTTCATTATCAACGTAGGTCCTCTTTGACCCCTTTTTCTCAAAACTTAAATATCCTTAGATTATATACAATCTTTCACTAAACTGAAACTAGTCCCATTATTCTCAACATTCTATTCCCTCTCCATTCTTACATTATTCTCTTTCGGATATACATCCAATTGTTTTATCGTGGATCAGCAGCTGTCTTCAATATACTAAAAATTGTAAGAATTTATAGGTATTTAGATCATTTATATAAATATAGATCTGGAGATATTTAATCATTTTTAAGTTAATGAGAAATTTAACAGACAATTTATATTTGGATTAATTTATAGAATTCCTTTTGAATGTTAGTTTTTAAACATTATATACTTAAAAGAATCATTTGATTAATTGTCAATTTGGATGAATAAAATAGAATAACACACACACCCTGAGATTATTCAAGTTTTAGTTGGGAACAAATGTGATTTATCAAGAGAAGTTCAAATAGAAGAAGCTGAGTCTTTTATGAATAATAATAAATTTAGTTTATTTTTTGAAACATCTGCAAAAACTGGAGAAAATGTAGAGGAAGTATAAATAACCATATTGTTTCTTTAGGCATTTATATAATCAGCTAAGTTAGTGCTATTAAAGTATTTTAGTAGTGAATCATTTAGATAAGCTACAATTCGAAAATAATTAAAATTTTAAGAATTTATTAAGATATTTATATTTCCATATATACAAAAGTAAATAATATATTAGAAATTGATTGAGAAGAAAGTTAGATTAAATGCTTATAATTATATTACTAGTGAAACAAACTTACATTGAAGCTAAATATTTAAGGTTTTGAAAATTGAAAGGACATTCTAAACTAATTTTAAGTTATTTATCAAAAGAAGATATCATCCAATCAAAACCATAACAATATAGACTTTTATAACAATGTTCAATAGAATAAGATAGTTTAGTTTAGAATGATACACTAAATTAAATACTTTTTGTTTATATTTTCTAAGTTCAATAGATGGAATAGTATATTTCAGATAGAGTGTTTTTGTTTCATATAGTTTATTTGAAAGTAATAGTGAAGTTAATTAAACACTCTTTGAATAATAATTGACAAATTCAGAAATTTTGAATGCAGGATTATTTAAAGGAATAGTTGAGCAAAGAATGTCACTAATAATAAATAGTTTATATATTTAGAATATCTTGCGATAAAATGAGCCTATCGAAACCAGAAAAATATCTATTCGACAAAAATTGTAATTTTTTTAAAATATTATAGTAGCTATTCTCATTTTAATTAGAATTTTACCCTAGTCAATCAATTATTTCAGAGATTCAATCAGACTGCTTCGAAGATCATCTTAGAGCTATTTGTTTCAAATGTTAATCTTCGTAGAATAGGATATAAAATCTTTACATTGAGAAGGAGGCATAATTTCCTTTAGGGAAGTACAATAAATGTCAATTATAGGCACCTAGAATAAACTCCTTTTACTTTGATTTTAAACCTAATTTCAATTGTTTGATGATCCATGAACTAATAAAATTAGTTAATGTATCAAAATTTAAACATCTAATTATTATAATTATGTATTTTTATGTTATATCTAAATTAAATGTAGATAATATTGTATTGGTATAAATTCTCAAAAGTTGTCATCGTATAGAGTATGTTTGATTACAACTCTTTTATTAATTTGTCTCTTGTCATCTAAAGTGTGCAATTTAAGTTTAAAAATACCAATAAAATATTATGAAATCTCTTTCGCTTTTAATTTTTGAATATTTGAAAAGCAAATACTAAAATGTGACCACCAAGCAGATTAAGTACAAATACCATGTAAATAAGAGTACATATCACAGTTAGAAATGGAACAAGGAGAATGCGTGAACATGCTAAATCAAAGTGACAACAAAGTTAAAAGTACCTTGATCAATTTTACAATCATGAGCTTATTTCTCAAGTAATTTGAGAGAATTGGCGTTGTTATTTATTTCATAGTCATGATACTTCATTACGCAGTTTTTGGGGCAACCGAAGAAGAAGTTGTTGTTTATGTGCTTCCTCTAACAATGCATTTTGTCCTATAGATATCGAAAGCACTCTACTTTGACCATATAAAGAGAACACAAGATGCTGTAGTTAATAATAGAAGAGTCACACGCTTTCGTAAACTTAGAAAAGATAAACCAAAATACCTAGTAACATAATAATAACAGCAGTAATCTTCATATAAAAAACCCAAAATATCATTATATGAGAATTGTTTTTGGGGATGCGTCGAACAAGGTGACATTATATATCTAAAACGAAATGAAGTGTGTCCAGCTGACATGCTTTTGCTTGATGTTTCAGACGAGATTCTATAAGTTCAAACCCAAAACTTCTAAGGAGTAACTCTAGATTAAACCAGATAACCAACGTAATTAACTATGTTAAAAAATGGGAGAAACAGAATTCAGGGCTTTGATTATAAGAAGTTGCTCACAGGATCAATTTAATATAATATTACTGAATCATAAATAAATGGATTTATTAAATTAAAAAAGGATCCAAAGGGAGAATATTTTGATAACAAAAACATTATTTTCAGAGAAGAACAAATCAGAACCTGCTAATATGTAATTGGAATAGTCTTGCAAACAGGGAATAGCTGCTTTTGTTATTTAAATATGAAGAAATCTGAGAAGAAATCGTTTTTTGTTTAAAAGTCGAGTATGTTCTTTGCCCTGACTCTGGGGATTTCATTAATAGTTTCTCTGATCAGTTGGTTTTTGGCATCATTTGCTGCTTGTTTACCTTATAATTAAGCAGATTTTAATACTCCAACTCTAATATTTTATCTATTGCAGTATTTAAAAACAACACCAATCTATTTCTATAACTGTATAGATTTGATTGAAGTTATCAATGCTCACATAAAATATACAACATATACAGGGTACAAAAGTACTAATATAGACTATTTATAACTAAATCCTGTGTCTGTGGGGGACATGGTAATGACTGAATTTGTATGTTTTGATAAGACAGGCACAATCACTAATGGGGAGTAGAGGATTCATGCCATAATAGTTGAAGATACGATGTATAAGTTTAATCACAATAACATGATTAAGAATCAGTGGAATACATTTAAGGATCAATTGTAGAATTAAATAAAAAATGATCCGAACTTTTAGATCGAGGAAATAGATGAATCAGATGCCGATGTACAATCGAAAAAGGTAAGACATACGGGAATATTTAAATTAACCTTGTAGCACTGGAATTCTAAGAAGATGTCCAGTTGTGATTTTAATAAATCAGAACTAGCATCAAGTAGGAGTATAGCAAATCCATTAGATGACATGGATGTAGAAATCGAAAATATGAGAGTAGAAGATTTTGATGATACTCATTATAAAGTTACGCCTGAATTATGCAATGTAAAGCCAAGACCTTTTTTCAATAAGAAGGCTATCGTTACAGCACCTGTACAAATGGTTGGAGCTAGTTAAGGAGGATTAAGTCTGTCCTAAGAAGAAGAATTGCTGATTAAGTAGCAATCATATAAGGAAGAGCAGAAATCTTTTGAAAATAGCAGATCAATAAGGAGTAAGAAATTTTTAGAGCATTCTTAATCTGATATGAAAAGGCAATATAGTGCAAAAAAGTCATTTTAATTGGACAGAGCCATTGAAGAGGAGGTAGAAATAGTTTATCATGGAGAGAACGATTTCTATAAGTATCTTATTCACGGATAGAATAAGTTAATGTATTAAGAATCTGTATTGTCGCTTTTACTTTGTTAAGAAATAGTATCAAGATATTCTCCTAGTGAAGATCAATTTATGCATGATTCATCATCATACTCATTTGATTAGGAAGTGCTGAGATTTGTAGGTCTGTTAGATATTAAATTTTTATGTTGTAATGAATACAATGGGAAAGTTGTTTACATCGTGGATTTCTTTGGAGAAGTATTGGAATTTTAAGTTATGGCTGTATATCACAATGGAAGCAATTAGTTGGGAATACTGATACTTTATCCAGATAAACTATAAGAGAAGTTCATGTTAATAAATGAGCAGGATCCAATGGAAAGTCTTTAATATATATTTATTTTGAGAGAAGAAACAAACTAATTACCTGTAAATATTGATGTGGACAAATCCAGCAGAGAATACTGGGATAAAGTATTCCAAAAATTGCATATGAGTGGAATGAGATCAGTCATCTACTCAAAAGTGTATCTGAAGGAGAAAGATGCCAGCATTTTTATGTCTCGATTCTAAGGTGAAGAAGGAATGTCTGCATTTCAATAAATCTCAAAAGATATGCAAATTGTCCAAGTCATTGGAGTCAAAGAATTAATTAGAAAAGACACTAAAATGCTAATAAATCAAATGAAATCTGCCGAACTCAGTCTTTATATGCTGAGTGGAGATGATTTAACAAGAGTCTTACCAGTAGCATTCAAATCCAAAATACTCAATTAAAATGATATTCTGTTATACCTAGATAATGATAATGCTAGAGTGGTTATCAAGAATCATTTGACCATCCTTTCATAGTCCTTAAAATTAGATGAATCATGGGGTTCAAAACCAATGAGAATGAGCACTCTTGACAGACATCATCGAACACTAACCTTGGAGGAAAAGTAAGCTGTCTATCCTGAAGTCAAATCATATAGTATTGTCTTGAGTGGAGAATATTTCAACACTATTTTGTAGGACAGTTGCTTATTAAGTCATTTCTAATTTCTCCTTTACTTTAGCAACTCTTTAATTGCTTACAAAATGGATTAAAAATAAAAAGCTACTATAATTCAAATCATACAGACTCAATTCATTGGCAATAAAAGAGTTCTGGCTGTTGGTGATTCATACAATGATAATTATATGTTCTGTTAATCAAATATAGGAGTTCAATATTGCCACTATCCAATTTAAATCCAATAATATCAAAGAGGAAGTACCAAGTTGAAACTCAACCGTAAGGTTACTTCAAACAAATCTTTGGATAATCCTTTGAATCGAAAATTCCTATAAAATGAAATGTGGGTTGTTCCTACATCAGATATTTGTCTAAAAGATTATCTAGATTTGAGTGGCTTGATGTTCTTTGAAAGCAGAATTTTTGCTGAAGTCTATGATGATTTATTGGTCTTTTCTTTCTATAGATCCTTGCTCATAATTTACATTTTATTTTTTCTTTATGCAACTTATTGTAGCTAGAATCAAACTATATTTACAGGGGCTTGGTTGACTGTTTATTAGAGTATTTTACTGTTCATTTAATAAATAGTGAGCCTGAAATCAAAGTTAGATCGATAATATGACAAGGATTCTATCACTTATATTGAGCAATTCAAACACAATATTAAGATTTTCAAAAAGAAGAAAGTTTTGTCATTCATCTTGAAAATTAATGGAAATGCCATGTTGGATGCTGCATTATTTTATTAATCATTACAAATAATAGATGAAATCTAATTTGACACCTTTAAATAAATGGTATTAATACTCTTGATCTTAAGTGATATTGTAAAATTAGTGGTATCCACAGCTTACTCCAAATATACTTGGATAACTTTTATTGCTACTTATTTAACATGTTGGTTGATGACTTCAATCTTGTCTGCTTATTTTCAAAATATGGAGAGCTTTTTAGAATTGTTTACAGTGCCTTCAACGTGGTTGGCTTTCATTTATTATGGTTTTACTTAATTTTGTCTAAGCAATGTAATTGAATATATTCAACCATTATTTTGTTCATCTCTAATCGATAAGGCTTAATTTTAAGAAGTATAGGTCTATCTGTAAAAATCATAGAAAAATGGAGCAAAGAGATATCACAATCTTATAAAAAGATTCGCTTAGTTGGCTGGGAAAGTATTTAAGAAGAACAAAGATGAAATGGATATATCTATTTAAGACATCATTTGCGAATTGAAAGTTAATCAAGATAGAATAAATAAATTTACTTTGAGGTTCTTAAATAAAGATACTGAAATGAAGTTTAAAAGGCTATCAAAATTAATTTGGATTCAATTTGAAAGAATCAAACTAGGGTTATCTCTAATATTTTTGGAAGTTTTTGCTTTGATGATCTATTCCCTCACCTATAGATATGAAATTCAATCTTAAACCTATTTTATAATCTACATCTTGAGTATAAGCAGCTAAGTAATAATACAAATAATAATCTGTTCAGGAATTTATTTGAAACATTTTTTTTAAATAAATCTAATCATTGCTTGCATTAGATTGCTTACAAAAATGATTTCAGACTTTTAATAAGAAGGAACCTATGATATCCTATTAAGTTAGTGTTATATCTTAATCATTACGTTCTCAAGGTTGCACATCCCTCTATTAAATTTTATCATAGCTACACTGTCTGTTGTCGGATTTCTAAGAAAGTTTAGTTTGGGAACTGATTACTACAAAATAATAAACGGAGATTTAATAGTTTTAGTCACTTTGATCTTATTTATATCACTTTAGTACAAATTACATATGATGGAAAAGTAAGATTTTATGTTGGCTGCAACTCTTAATCAAGAAACAACTTCTATGACTAATGTGTTATCAATTTTATTACCAAAATTTATTAGAGATAGAATTAATGCAAGTATATTTATAGTTCTAATTAATTTTAGAGGGAGTATTTGAGATTTAAGAAAATTAGGGGGAAGTTTCAATTTTATTTTGTGACATTTGTGGATTTGATGATCTCATAGCTGTAGAAAAAGAAAATATTGTTAATTTATTAGATAGTTTATTTAGAGGATTTGATGGCTTGTGTGTCTCAAATGGAATGCAAAAGATAGAAACTGTTGGTAAGACATTTATGGCAGCTGGAGGTTTAAAGGCTGTCGATTAGGGAACCAAATTCATCAATCAAAGTGCAGTAAAAAGAGTATTAATATATAATATCTAAAGGCTGTTTAATTATCTTTAGAAATGATGGAATACGCTAAAAAATTCAAGTTTGGATAATCTGGCAGCGTTAAAATCAAAATTGGAGTTCATTATGGCCGTGTCATTGCTGGTGTGATTGGTCATCATAAACCACAATTTTCATTAATAGGTGACACTGTTAATACAACAAGTAGAGTGTGTTCAACTGGTTAAGATGGAGAAATCACCCTCTCCAACGAAGCTTACATGGAACTAAACATGCCAGATTTGTAATTCAACTAGCTTAAAGTAAATGCTAAGGGAAAAGGAGAATTGACTACTTGGCAAATTGTAACCTCCATAAAAAGAAACACTGATAAAAAAGTAAGAAAAAAGAAGGGACTAGTTCCAAAAATTGATGCTTCATAATAAGATATGCCCACACTAACCAAATTGGATCCTGTCACTCCTAAAACTGATTTCAGATAATTGAAAGTCCCTTAATAGATAAAACAATTGGATGTATATCCGAAAGAGAATAATGTAAGAATGGAGAGGGAATAGAATGTTGAGAATAATGGGACTAGTTTCAGTTTAGTGAAAGATTCTATATAATCTAAGGATATTCAAGTTTTGAGAAAAAGGGGTCAAAGAGGACCTACGTTGATAATGAAAGCATAAGATGGTTAAAAGATGGGAGGCGGGATACAATTATAACATTCTGGTAGTCAAAACAATATTCAAAATTAGAGTAACAGAAATTTACCACCTATTGTTGTTTATTAGGCAGAAGAGAGTGTTCATTCTAATAATTTAAAGGATGACTCATTTTTTGATAAAAATTAAACGAATCTTCTTCATGATCTATCATAAAAATTAAGAAGAGATCTCTATATTGAAATATTAGATGAAGCACCAGATTATGAAATTGAAATTGAAAAAATATAATTTGATGAAGATGAACAATTTCAAAGTGAAGATTTATAGTTAGAAAAAACTAAATTCTATTTAGATTTCAAACATAATTAAAAAGAACTCGCATAAGAATTCATGGATTAGAAAGAGGGTATAAATATAGTATTTATGCTTTCTCTACATTTCATTTAGTTCATATCGAAGACTGTTACACTATTGTATTTGTAAGATTAATAGAATTGGGTTCTAGTATTTGTAATTCGATTTATAGTTTCCATCTTGTTATTGACTTTGGCTATTTTACAACACAAAAAGTTAAAGCATAGATTTTATAAATATTAATACTTTTTAATAACTTACTTTGGCATATTAATTAGTATTCTTGTAGAATTCCTTTTGATGCCTGAGAAGTCAGTGGAGTTATAAGCAGCAGAAGGAATTCTATTAATTTGTTTCTTCTGCTCACTTTCAATTATCAAGATTAAATACAAGGTTTATTTTAATCTTTGTCTTTTTATCGCATAATTATTAATAGTATTGATTCATTATAAGGATGGTGCCATTGCATATTACACTATTTTTTAAAGTTGCATGATGTTTATAGTTCAATATCATTTATTTTTCTAGGATTTAGGTACTTTCAATAATAAAAGATCTTTAGAACTAAAAAAATTATAAACTTAAAATCTAGTGAAGTATCTATTACCTACTCATATATTAAAACAATTCTTATCTAATAGTAATTAAAGAATGGTCTTAGTAGATCAATTTGAAGAAGCTACTCTATTATTTGCAGATATAGCTGGTTTCACTGAATACTCAAGTAGAGTAGAACCTGAATAAGTTGTGAATATGTTGAGGAATTTATTTACTGAATTCGACAAAATATGTTTAACACAAAATGCTTATAAACTATATACAATTGGAGATTGTTATGTTGCATTCGGCATTGTGGATGTTACATAAAGAAATCCAGCTCAAGAAGCCAAAAATGTTGTTGAATTAGGATTTAAAATGATAGAAATTATTAGATAAGTGAGATCAATTATCTAATTTGATGGATTAGACATGAGGATTGGAATACATACAGTATTTATCATATTCAATATTAGGGTAAAGTGATTGGAGGAATCTTGGGAACTGAAATTGTAAGATATGATGTTTATGGGGCTGATGTTATGATTTCTAATAAAATGGAGTCTAATGGAGAAAGAGGAAAAGTCTAAGTCTCTGAAGAAACTAAGTAATTACTAGAACAATCATATCCAGATCAGTTTTTATTTACATTCAATAAAGAAGTAGAATTTAAATCCATCAGTCGAAAAACTTAAGGATACTTTATTGATCCAATAAAAAATGATAGCAATCAAGATTTTCATGATATGAATCACTTCTAATTTGTAAACGATCTAGAACAATATCAAAATACTCCATAAAAATGAATATCTGATCTCCTATTCAATATTTAATATAAATTTATTCATATCTATAAGATTATTTGAATATTATTTTTAGTTAATTATTTCTACTTTCATTATCTCTTATAAAATGATATGTTTTAACATTTTACCTCTTTAAAAATCGTCAAAAATAATAACACAAAAAACAATATGCACTACAATTTTCTCATAAATTAATATTATAAGTAATTTAAAAAAGAATTATAGAATTTATTAATAAAAAAGTAATCTTTTCTTCTACTATGTCAGTAAGAATTTATACTAAAATAAGGTTGAATAAGTTGAAAATTACTAGTTCATTATTTAAAATATTGAAACATAACCATGACTGAGAGCAAATATAAATTTAAAAATTATTTATAAAGAATTGGCTTTCCAAACCATTTGATATTATATAAGTAATGTTGTACTATTTTATATTGATACAAAAACTCATCTACTTCCTATCTTGACTAATGTTTCATAGTTTTTCTGAATCTTTAAGAATTTTAGTTTCTCTTATTTTTCGTTTTCTATATCACTTACAAAAACACTTTTTCTGACTAATTCACACACTGCTGATATTGAAATAGCAGGAATAAGATAGCATGCTACAAAAACAGTAGGTATTAGCCATCCAATTTTTTTAATATCACCTAATTTTTTCCAAGAATAATACAGAATTTCTGTTCCTTCATGATGAATAGATGCAGAATCAGTAATAGGTTCAAAAAGAATTCTGCATTAAGTTAAAAAATATTTAAAATCAACTTTTTAAGGATCCATAGTTTCATCAGATATTTTCATGATATTTTTAATACAATCAAGTTCTTTAATCTGGTTTTATATTTCACAACTAATTAGATTGCCTGGTATATCTGAAATTCTGTCAATTTTCATATTGTTTAATTTATATAATTCACTAACCTTATCATTTATACTTATGGAATCATCAAAAAGCATTGTAGCAATTAAATTATTTGTTATAATGGTTAAGTGATGTTGATAAAATTTGGTTCGATGAGGTAATAACTTATCTATATGTTACTTCAATTCAGGAGTTAACTAGAATTCAAAATTCAAAACAATATCTTAATTTTCTTACAATATTTCTTCCCTCCTTTGTAACAAATTTTAACATTTCTCTAAAACATCTTCCCTAATATTTTGTATTTTTTTTAAGAATAAATTCTCTTATCTCAGATCTTTTAACTTCTATCTTTTTAGTTTGATTTATGCTTTTAGTGCCTAGCGGTCTTCCACTTTCTCTTCATCAAGATCAATATATTAAGCTTCTAACTTTTTAATTTCTGATTCCAATTACTGCACTTCTTCATGGATTTCATAGCACTCTGCCTAATAAATTTTGATATAATTTTCTTGATCTAGTGCTTTTTTAATGATATTCAAAATTTTTAATTATTTCTGATCTGTAATATCTTTCATTGTCTCAGTTTACCATTTGATAATTATTTCTTCTATAGTAGAAGCATTTCTAATTTTAGTGAATACAGGAATGATAAAATTTTCAAGATGTTCGTCTTTTTATTTTCCTAGCATGTTATTAATTATAGTTATTGAATCGATTAAATCATTTTTAGTTGTTTAAAGCTGTTCTCCATCAATCATCAACAATATAATTTGTTAACTTACTCTAGTTATTGAATTAAAGATATTGAAATGATTAATACCTCTATTAATATAATAAGTATCATGTAATCCAGGAGTATCAACAAATATAAAATCACCAATCTCCAAATTTTCTGTCTAAAATGTTTAACTACCATTTGAATGAGACAACAGAATTTTATTATTCTTTACTTTTACATCAAACTTCTTATGCTAAGTAATAATAATATTCTCTGGATCATTAACTATATTCAGAAATGTACTTTTCCCAACTCTTGCCATACCAAATACAAAAACATGTGGTTTATCTAAATTGATATTTTATTGTTGAGGAATTATTCTCTTAACATATGCTAAGCTTTATGGAAGATATAAATCAAATTACTTAAACTATTAATTTATGTCCAACTTAATCCGAAACAAAGTTTTCTTTATAACATCTTCATTGTATTAATACATCTTTAATTTTTCTAAAATTTCAATATCAGATTTATGTAATTGAAATTGAAATTGAAGCAATTAATTAAACACTTAATTAGGTTATTTATCTTTTTAATTTATTTTCAAATAAATTTCAAATTCAGTATTTTCTTTAACAATAGTGTTTAGATATTATATCATTTTCTCTCTATTAATATGTATGACCTTTTTAAATTATAATGCCATATCGTAAAAGTTCTATTCATTTAATATTATGCATATATCAGAAATAAGAGTTTTCAATTTATCTAAATATTGTGAAACATTTTAATTAGAGTCTATTTGATTATTCAGATTGACCGGGAATTCAATCATTAGCAATATGTCTTTATAAAGTTGTAAAAGTTCTTTCTCAAATTCTTTTAATACTACATCAACCTAAGATTATACATACTTATAGCATATAAATCCTATCCAATTAGGAACACCCAATTTATTTTAAAAGTAATTCAAAAATTCATCCAATAAAATAATATAAGAAATGTCAATTTTATCCTATAATTTACTTTTATTAAAATGTATTTTTTTAGATGAAATCTTACAATAATTCATATCCTCTTCATTCTCTCTATTATACACACATATGATATCTGATAACTTTTCGAAAGATCCATCAAGAATTTAATAAATACAATTTATTATCAGATCTTCAAATTGCTTATCATTTTAATTCTTTCTTAGAAAGTGAAACACAAATTTTATCTAAATATTATTTTAAGTTTTAATAAATTCCTAAAAAAACATTCTAAATCTCAATAAATTGTTTATGTTAATTTGTTGTTCATCATCTTATAGTAAATTATTGAAGTAATAGCAGAAAATAGATTATTATTCTCTTTTTTAATTATTAAATTAAAACTAGAATATTTATCCACCTTTCCATTATCTTTCTTTACTATTATTAATCGCTAACTTTGACATTTCATTAGAGTATCTTTGAGTATTTGTTAGATCAAAATAAAATAAAAACTTCTAGGGATGTTCTTATTAAATGACTGATGGTTTTGGAATGGGTATTTTAATATCGTAGATTTGTTTCAATTCTTGGAAGAATCCTTCTTGCTACTCCATTAGATTAGTTCAATTTTTTTAGTTATTTTAATTAACATCATCATAGTTTTTGTAATTCTATTACATTTAATAATTTGCTGAATGATAATTAATTTTAGAAATTTTTGGAAACATATAAAATAATATTGATCAATTATTTAGTTTATCTTAAATCGTGTGATTTTGTAGAAAATAAGTTTGATAAAGATTTTATAAAATTACTAAATTTAACTTAGAAATAATGATCAACAACAACTTGATTAATTTTAATTTTTCTATATATTTGGAGACTGCCCTTCAAATGATTAGGTTTCAGAAAATGATTTAATTATATTAATGGGATCAGCTGACTTTTTATTTACTCTTGTAGCTTATCTAAATGATTCACTACTAAAATACTTTAATAGCACTAACTTAGCTGATTATATAAATGCCTAAAGAAACAATATGGTTATTTATACTTCCTCTACATTTTCTCCAGTTTTTGCAGATGTTTCAAAAAATAAACTAAATTTATTATTATTCATAAAAGACTCAGCTTCTTCTATTTGAACTTCTCTTGATAAATCACATTTGTTCCCAACTAAAACTTGAATAATCTCAGGGTGTGTGTGTTATTCTATTTTATTCATCCAAATTGACAATTAATCAAATGATTCTTTTAAGTATATAATGTTTAAAAACTAACATTCAAAAGGAATTCTATAAATTAATCCAAATATAAATTGTCTGTTAAATTTCTCATTAACTTAAAAATGATTAAATATCTCCAGATCTATATTTATATAAATGATCTAAATACCTATAAATTCTTACAATTTTTAGTATATTGAAGACAGCTGCTGATCCACGATAAAACAATTGGATGTATATCCGAAAGAGAATAATGTAAGAATGGAGAGGGAATAGAATGTTGAGAATAATGGGACTAGTTTCAGTTTAGTGAAAGATTGTATATAATCTAAGGATATTTAAGTTTTGAGAAAAAGGGGTCAAAGAGGACCTACGTTGATAATGAAAGCATAAGATGGTTAAAAGATGGGAGGCGGGATACAATTATAACATTCTGGTAGTCAAAACAATATTCAAAATTAGAGTAACAGAAATTTACCACCTATTGTTGTTTATTAGGCAGAAGAGAGTGTTCATTCTAATAATTTAAAGGATGACTCATTTTTTGATAAAAATTAAACGAATCTTCTTCATGATCTATCATAAAAATTAAGAAGAGATCTCTATATTGAAATATTAGATGAAGCACCAGATTATGAAATTGAAATTGAAAAAATATAATTTGATGAAGATGAACAATTTCAAAGTGAAGATTTATAGTTAGAAAAAACTAAATTCTATTTAGATTTCAAACATAATTAAAAAGAACTCGCATAAGAATTCATGGATTAGAAAGAGGGTATAAATATAGTATTTATGCTTTCTCTACATTTCATTTAGTTCATATCGAAGACTGTTACACTATTGTATTTGTAAGATTAATAGAATTGGGTTCTAGTATTTGTAATTCGATTTATAGTTTCCATCTTGTTATTGACTTTGGCTATTTTACAACACAAAAAGTTAAAGCATAGATTTTATAAATATTAATACTTTTTAATAACTTACTTTGGCATATTAATTAGTATTCTTGTAGAATTCCTTTTGATGCCTGAGAAGTCAGTGGAGTTATAAGCAGCAGAAGGAATTCTATTAATTTGTTTCTTCTGCTCACTTTCAATTATCAAGATTAAATACAAGGTTTATTTTAATCTTTGTCTTTTTATCGCATAATTATTAATAGTATTGATTCATTATAAGGATGGTGCCATTGCATATTACACTATTTTTTAAAGTTGCATGATGTTTATAGTTCAATATCATTTATTTTTCTAGGATTTAGGTACTTTCAATAATAAAAGATCTTTAGAACTAAAAAAATTATAAACTTAAAATCTAGTGAAGTATCTATTACCTACTCATATATTAAAACAATTCTTATCTAATAGTAATTAAAGAATGGTCTTAGTAGATCAATTTGAAGAAGCTACTCTATTATTTGCAGATATAGCTGGTTTCACTGAATACTCAAGTAGAGTAGAACCTGAATAAGTTGTGAATATGTTGAGGAATTTATTTACTGAATTCGACAAAATATGTTTAACACAAAATGCTTATAAACTATATACAATTGGAGATTGTTATGTTGCATTCGGCATTGTGGATGTTACATAAAGAAATCCAGCTCAAGAAGCCAAAAATGTTGTTGAATTAGGATTTAAAATGATAGAAATTATTAGATAAGTGAGATCAATTATCTAATTTGATGGATTAGACATGAGGATTGGAATACATACAGTATTTATCATATTCAATATTAGGGTAAAGTGATTGGAGGAATCTTGGGAACTGAAATTGTAAGATATGATGTTTATGGGGCTGATGTTATGATTTCTAATAAAATGGAGTCTAATGGAGAAAGAGGAAAAGTCTAAGTCTCTGAAGAAACTAAGTAATTACTAGAACAATCATATCCAGATCAGTTTTTATTTACATTCAATAAAGAAGTAGAATTTAAATCCATCAGTCGAAAAACTTAAGGATACTTTATTGATCCAATAAAAAATGATAGCAATCAAGATTTTCATGATATGAATCACTTCTAATTTGTAAACGATCTAGAACAATATCAAAATACTCCATAAAAATGAATATCTGATCTCCTATTCAATATTTAATATAAATTTATTCATATCTATAAGATTATTTGAATATTATTTTTAGTTAATTATTTCTACTTTCATTATCTCTTATAAAATGATATGTTTTAACATTTTACCTCTTTAAAAATCGTCAAAAATAATAACACAAAAAACAATATGCACTACAATTTTCTCATAAATTAATATTATAAGTAATTTAAAAAAGAATTATAGAATTTATTAATAAAAAAGTAATCTTTTCTTCTACTATGTCAGTAAGAATTTATACTAAAATAAGGTTGAATAAGTTGAAAATTACTAGTTCATTATTTAAAATATTGAAACATAACCATGACTGAGAGCAAATATAAATTTAAAAATTATTTATAAAGAATTGGCTTTCCAAACCATTTGATATTATATAAGTAATGTTGTACTATTTTATATTGATACAAAAACTCATCTACTTCCTATCTTGACTAATGTTTCATAGTTTTTCTGAATCTTTAAGAATTTTAGTTTCTCTTATTTTTCGTTTTCTATATCACTTACAAAAACACTTTTTCTGACTAATTCACACACTGCTGATATTGAAATAGCAGGAATAAGATAGCATGCTACAAAAACAGTAGGTATTAGCCATCCAATTTTTTTAATATCACCTAATTTTTTCCAAGAATAATACAGAATTTCTGTTCCTTCATGATGAATAGATGCAGAATCAGTAATAGGTTCAAAAAGAATTCTGCATTAAGTTAAAAAATATTTAAAATCAACTTTTTAAGGATCCATAGTTTCATCAGATATTTTCATGATATTTTTAATACAATCAAGTTCTTTAATCTGGTTTTATATTTCACAACTAATTAGATTGCCTGGTATATCTGAAATTCTGTCAATTTTCATATTGTTTAATTTATATAATTCACTAACCTTATCATTTATACTTATGGAATCATCAAAAAGCATTGTAGCAATTAAATTATTTGTTATAATGGTTAAGTGATGTTGATAAAATTTGGTTCGATGAGGTAATAACTTATCTATATGTTACTTCAATTCAGGAGTTAACTAGAATTCAAAATTCAAAACAATATCTTAATTTTCTTACAATATTTCTTCCCTCCTTTGTAACAAATTTTAACATTTCTCTAAAACATCTTCCCTAATATTTTGTATTTTTTTTAAGAATAAATTCTCTTATCTCAGATCTTTTAACTTCTATCTTTTTAGTTTGATTTATGCTTTTAGTGCCTAGCGGTCTTCCACTTTCTCTTCATCAAGATCAATATATTAAGCTTCTAACTTTTTAATTTCTGATTCCAATTACTGCACTTCTTCATGGATTTCATAGCACTCTGCCTAATAAATTTTGATATAATTTTCTTGATCTAGTGCTTTTTTAATGATATTCAAAATTTTTAATTATTTCTGATCTGTAATATCTTTCATTGTCTCAGTTTACCATTTGATAATTATTTCTTCTATAGTAGAAGCATTTCTAATTTTAGTGAATACAGGAATGATAAAATTTTCAAGATGTTCGTCTTTTTATTTTCCTAGCATGTTATTAATTATAGTTATTGAATCGATTAAATCATTTTTAGTTGTTTAAAGCTGTTCTCCATCAATCATCAACAATATAATTTGTTAACTTACTCTAGTTATTGAATTAAAGATATTGAAATGATTAATACCTCTATTAATATAATAAGTATCATGTAATCCAGGAGTATCAACAAATATAAAATCACCAATCTCCAAATTTTCTGTCTAAAATGTTTAACTACCATTTGAATGAGACAACAGAATTTTATTATTCTTTACTTTTACATCAAACTTCTTATGCTAAGTAATAATAATATTCTCTGGATCATTAACTATATTCAGAAATGTACTTTTCCCAACTCTTGCCATACCAAATACAAAAACATGTGGTTTATCTAAATTGATATTTTATTGTTGAGGAATTATTCTCTTAACATATGCTAAGCTTTATGGAAGATATAAATCAAATTACTTAAACTATTAATTTATGTCCAACTTAATCCNTTTTTCTGACTAATTCACACACTGCTGATATTGAAATAGCAGGAATAAGATAGCATGCTACAAAAACAGTAGGTATTAGCCATCCAATTTTTTTAATATCACCTAATTTTTTCCAAGAATAATACAGAATTTCTGTTCCTTCATGATGAATAGATGCAGAATCAGTAATAGGTTCAAAAAGAATTCTGCATTAAGTTAAAAAATATTTAAAATCAACTTTTTAAGGATCCATAGTTTCATCAGATATTTTCATGATATTTTTAATACAATCAAGTTCTTTAATCTGGTTTTATATTTCACAACTAATTAGATTGCCTGGTATATCTGAAATTCTGTCAATTTTCATATTGTTTAATTTATATAATTCACTAACCTTATCATTTATACTTATGGAATCATCAAAAAGCATTGTAGCAATTAAATTATTTGTTATAATGGTTAAGTGATGTTGATAAAATTTGGTTCGATGAGGTAATAACTTATCTATATGTTACTTCAATTCAGGAGTTAACTAGAATTCAAAATTCAAAACAATATCTTAATTTTCTTACAATATTTCTTCCCTCCTTTGTAACAAATTTTAACATTTCTCTAAAACATCTTCCCTAATATTTTGTATTTTTTTTAAGAATAAATTCTCTTATCTCAGATCTTTTAACTTCTATCTTTTTAGTTTGATTTATGCTTTTAGTGCCTAGCGGTCTTCCACTTTCTCTTCATCAAGATCAATATATTAAGCTTCTAACTTTTTAATTTCTGATTCCAATTACTGCACTTCTTCATGGATTTCATAGCACTCTGCCTAATAAATTTTGATATAATTTTCTTGATCTAGTGCTTTTTTAATGATATTCAAAATTTTTAATTATTTCTGATCTGTAATATCTTTCATTGTCTCAGTTTACCATTTGATAATTATTTCTTCTATAGTAGAAGCATTTCTAATTTTAGTGAATACAGGAATGATAAAATTTTCAAGATGTTCGTCTTTTTATTTTCCTAGCATGTTATTAATTATAGTTATTGAATCGATTAAATCATTTTTAGTTGTTTAAAGCTGTTCTCCATCAATCATCAACAATATAATTTGTTAACTTACTCTAGTTATTGAATTAAAGATATTGAAATGATTAATACCTCTATTAATATAATAAGTATCATGTAATCCAGGAGTATCAACAAATATAAAATCACCAATCTCCAAATTTTCTGTCTAAAATGTTTAACTACCATTTGAATGAGACAACAGAATTTTATTATTCTTTACTTTTACATCAAACTTCTTATGCTAAGTAATAATAATATTCTCTGGATCATTAACTATATTCAGAAATGTACTTTTCCCAACTCTTGCCATACCAAATACAAAAACATGTGGTTTATCTAAATTGATATTTTATTGTTGAGGAATTATTCTCTTAACATATGCTAAGCTTTATGGAAGATATAAATCAAATTACTTAAACTATTAATTTATGTCCAACTTAATCCGAAACAAAGTTTTCTTTATAACATCTTCATTGTATTAATACATCTTTAATTTTTCTAAAATTTCAATATCAGATTTATGTAATTGAAATTGAAATTGAAGCAATTAATTAAACACTTAATTAGGTTATTTATCTTTTTAATTTATTTTCAAATAAATTTCAAATTCAGTATTTTCTTTAACAATAGTGTTTAGATATTATATCATTTTCTCTCTATTAATATGTATGACCTTTTTAAATTATAATGCCATATCGTAAAAGTTCTATTCATTTAATATTATGCATATATCAGAAATAAGAGTTTTCAATTTATCTAAATATTGTGAAACATTTTAATTAGAGTCTATTTGATTATTCAGATTGACCGGGAATTCAATCATTAGCAATATGTCTTTATAAAGTTGTAAAAGTTCTTTCTCAAATTCTTTTAATACTACATCAACCTAAGATTATACATACTTATAGCATATAAATCCTATCCAATTAGGAACACCCAATTTATTTTAAAAGTAATTCAAAAATTCATCCAATAAAATAATATAAGAAATGTCAATTTTATCCTATAATTTACTTTTATTAAAATGTATTTTTTTAGATGAAATCTTACAATAATTCATATCCTCTTCATTCTCTCTATTATACACACATATGATATCTGATAACTTTTCGAAAGATCCATCAAGAATTTAATAAATACAATTTATTATCAGATCTTCAAATTGCTTATCATTTTAATTCTTTCTTAGAAAGTGAAACACAAATTTTATCTAAATATTATTTTAAGTTTTAATAAATTCCTAAAAAAACATTCTAAATCTCAATAAATTGTTTATGTTAATTTGTTGTTCATCATCTTATAGTAAATTATTGAAGTAATAGCAGAAAATAGATTATTATTCTCTTTTTTAATTATTAAATTAAAACTAGAATATTTATCCACCTTTCCATTATCTTTCTTTACTATTATTAATCGCTAACTTTGACATTTCATTAGAGTATCTTTGAGTATTTGTTAGATCAAAATAAAATAAAAACTTCTAGGGATGTTCTTATTAAATGACTGATGGTTTTGGAATGGGTATTTTAATATCGTAGATTTGTTTCAAT
Source organism: Paramecium octaurelia (assembly GCA_905182995.1). Classification (NCBI taxonomy): domain Eukaryota; phylum Ciliophora; class Oligohymenophorea; order Peniculida; family Parameciidae; genus Paramecium; species Paramecium octaurelia. The sequence continues at coordinate 347,387 of CAJJDP010000128.1, forward strand.
TCTTGGAAGAATCCTTCTTGCTACTCCATTAGATTAGTTCAATTTTTTTAGTTATTTTAATTAACATCATCATAGTTTTTGTAATTCTATTACATTTAATAATTTGCTGAATGATAATTAATTTTAGAAATTTTTGGAAACATATAAAATAATATTGATCAATTATTTAGTTTATCTTAAATCGTGTGATTTTGTAGAAAATAAGTTTGATAAAGATTTTATAAAATTACTAAATTTAACTTAGAAATAATGATCAACAACAACTTGATTAATTTTAATTTTTCTATATATTTGGAGACTGCCCTTCAAATGATTAGGTTTCAGAAAATGATTTAATTATATTAATGGGATCAGCTGACTTTTTATTTACTCTTGTAGCTTATCTAAATGATTCACTACTAAAATACTTTAATAGCACTAACTTAGCTGATTATATAAATGCCTAAAGAAACAATATGGTTATTTATACTTCCTCTACATTTTCTCCAGTTTTTGCAGATGTTTCAAAAAATAAACTAAATTTATTATTATTCATAAAAGACTCAGCCTCTTCTGTTTGAACTTCTCTTGATAAATCACATTTGTTCCCAACTAAAACTTTAATAATCTCAGGGTGTGCGTGTTATTCTATTTCATTCATCCAAATTGATAATTAATCAAATGATTCTTTTTAGTTGACACTATATACAATGAAGACAGCTGCCGATCCACGATAAAATCCTCTAATCACACTACGAAATTATTCCTAACCAGCCTAATGAAAAAATTGAGATTTTGAATAAATACTGTATCCCATATTTACAGTTCCACCAACCCTTTATCAACCTAAACTAATTTTTTGATGAATTCCACTCCTATTGTTGCTTTAATGTTATGCTTAAACTCCTCATTTTGATAGCGTTACACAATACAGCTTTTTCCAACAGCTAAGTTGAAAATTCTTAATACATTAATCTCCAATGAGAATAAATTTGAATAAAGGGACTTTCTCTTTACTCAATTCTAATTGTTAATTTTGATTCATTAGAAAATCTATATTATTAATTAACTCAATATACACTCTAAAAGAGTAGCAAAAATTGATAAGATATCAAAATTCAAAACCAAAAGTTTGTCAGACAAGTAAGAAAATAATTTTTATTGTTAAATTAAAAATTTATATTTATAATGCAATTTCATTTATACCATTCTTCTTTCATAGAGAGTTTTCTCACCCAATTCGGCCTATAGAAACAAAATTAGGTGGTTGAATTCTTGATAACTATGGGAATAGATTTGGCAAATAAGATAGGAACTAGAAACCCAAAAGAATTATATTACTAATTAAAACAACTATCAAGTATCAATATTACATTATATATCGCAGAAAACATTAAGGAACAAACTTCAGGAGATATAAAAAATGAAATAAAAACAATTCAAAAACAAATCAGAGACTTAAATGATCTAATCTAAATTTCTTAAAGAGAAAATAATAAAAATGTTTAAGAAACACATAAAAAATACATGAAGCCAACCTAGGTTAATTCAAATCGATACGAATAATATGAATAGAATGAGGATAATTATGTACATCCGCATCATTACCAAAACAAACATTAAACATATAACACACACAGATCACAATCAAAATCTCCAGTTCGCTTAAGTGATCGTACTCCTCATAAATTAAATAATTCAATATCTCACTCCTAAAGAAATCTAACTCCAAAAATTACTGAATCTCCTCCTCCCCCTTAAATTGTATACATCAACAATATGCATAACAAATTCGATATCAAGCCCTAATTTGATGATCGATAGATGTAATCAATAATTCCATCATATTCTAGCAAAAAATTGATTTATGGAGATTCCAAAAACTCAGACAGAGGTAGATACTTTGGTAAAGGTCCTTCGCCTTAATAGTTAGTTTACTCCTCTCACACTAGTGGTGGTCTTTCTTATAGGCAATACCCTGGGTAAGTCATTCATCATTAAACGGATAAATAGAAATAGAATAATTCACCTAAGAAATTGCCTGCCTATCTATAGAATGTGGAATCTAAAATTAAACCTCTTGTTGATTAAGATAAGCTCTAATATAGGGAGACCTAAAGAGATCGAGGAAGTAATAAAAAACAATAGGGCACTGTAAACAAATTTAATAATAATCCATTACAATAGTAGAATAGCGCTGAAACAGACACCTTCTTTGATATCCAGTAATATATTTAGGATTAGAGAAAATGCTAGTTTTCTGCAGTGTAGGAAATTAATGACGATGAGAGAAATGAAGATGTTGAAGCCAGTGACACCTTCTCTAATTTCAGTCCGCCAAATGAAGAAGTAAAGGAATTCTTTCAGCATGAATATCTTTAATAACGTAGATGATATAAGATTATTGAATTTCTAATTATTATTCATTAATTAGTCGCTCTGGATAAAACATCATAAAATTAATCCTTTGTCACATACCCTTAACTAACATATATATTTCAATGATTTTACCTTGGGTTTTTGCTATTAGCTTCCTAAATCATCAATTTTAATTCGTCATCTGACATTGTTTCTCCTAATTCAAGAGCTACCTTTTTTAAGTTTTCAAAAGTGATGAAATTATCATTACCTTAAGAAAATAAATGAAAAGCTCTTTCTATTTCTTCCTAAGATTCTTTTGCATTCTAAATACCAATCAACATAAAATGTATACCATTTTCTCTGTCATGATTTGAAGAAACTCATTGAAATCAATTGTATTTTTATTTTCCTTTGAATCGTTGTTATTATTAAGATTTTATTTTAAGTTTTAGATTTCTTCTTTTCCTGGTTCAAAGCCTAAAGCACGTAGAGCTACTTTTAATTCTTTTTCATCAATCGTACCTATAAATAATTAAATTTTTGTAACAACCTGATCCATCAACATCGAATAAGTCAAAAGCTTCTTTGATATCCTTCTTTTACTTTTCACTAAGCTCTTAACGGAATGAATGACCTGCTTTTGCTTTCCTTTATCCTTTTTTGGCTTTTCCTTACATTTAACTTATTATTGTTTAATAAAAAATATATAATAGGTTAGCATATTCAATCTAAGTTATTGAATAACTCTAACTTTCATTCATCAATGAAATATCATTCTAAGAAAATAAGTAATTAGGATTGATAGTTTTTACTTTATTTTAGTTGTACAATATCAAAACCAATAATTTCATAATATAGTAGGTCCAGTTTTTTAGAAATTAGACTTAATTGTTACATGTATTCAATCATCTAAATTAAAGTGATTCTGTTTATCTAACAATATTGTTTTCACTATTGATTAGACTTTGTCTTATCACAAGTTGTAAAATTTCAAGACTTGAACTAGAAAGTTAGCTTTTAGAATAAAATTGATGTTATAAAATTAATTCATAAATCACGATTCAAGGTTGATACAAAGAAGCATTAACAAATAAAAACAAGTCTCATTAGAAGACTACAGATGAATGCTTCGAAAAGAATACAAAACCTTCTTCAAAACTAATTATCATGATTCTGATCTATAATATTCTATTTTATTAAAATTTTTATCAACAAACTCCTGCTGTTAGTATTTGAACTAATTCTTTAGGATCTCCTCCATAAGTAGATATTTCAGATATCTCATCTAAAATTTCAAAACCAGATATTATTTCTCCGAATGCAACATGTTTGCCATCAAGTTGTGGACAAGCAGTTAAGGTAAAGAAGAATTAAGATCCATTTGTATTAACTCCTCTATTAGCCATTGAAACAATTCCTCTTTTATCATGTCTAATATTAAAGTTTTCATCCTTGAAATATTTTCCCCATATACTAGTACCTCCTGTTCCGTCGCCTCTCTCATAATCTCCTCCTTGAGCTATGAAATTTTCAGAACATCTATGAAAGTTTGTTCCCCCATATTTAGTTTAACACAATTTTCTGAAATTTTCACAAGTTTTTGGACATTATTAATCGAATAATCTTATTATCACTTAAATAGGCTATCTTTTTCCAACTTACATCGTCATAAAACAGTCTTTCTTGCTTTTAGATGATTTATTCCCCATTTTGATTTAATTATTTTGATAATAATTACTAATAAATTATAAAAGTGTACAGCCTTTATTAGAAAAATTGACTTTAATATTGTTTATAAGATTCATATAAACAATATTATGTTGATAATTTTAGTTAAATCAAAATAACTAAGTTATGGTTTTAATATGAATATGTTATATTTTAATTTTAAGATTCAAAGGTTTGCTTTAAATAAGATTATGTTGTTTATTTAAACCAATTAACTCTTATTAAAATTAGTTTCAATATTTCACTATTTAGATCCTGAAAATTTTAAGCAAAATGTTTTAATTCTTTTTTTTTTTTAAGCATTACAAGTTGTATAGTAGTTTTCCAAACATTTTCAAATTGTTTCAAATAAGATACATTAAAATTATTTATCATAATTAATCAAAAGGATAAATCTAATAATTTGAAAATAGCCATTTTTTTAGAAATTTCTAATTTTCCTACAGAAAACTTCCCCTACTGTTGATTTTCCATCTATTCTTCGAATCACAAATTAAAAGTACTATCTAAATTTTTGCTTGTTATAAATGAAAAAAAACATAGGCTATTTTTAAATTAAAAACAATTGTTAATCTCCTCCTTATAATTCTGACAATTTAATAATTGATAATTTTTCAAAACACTAAATATTCCAATCATAAAAATAATACTCGATAACTATTTAAGCCAACTTCACTTTGAGTTGCAACATTCAATTTTATTTTGCTTTTTTATTGCCAATAAAAATTTGAACCAAATTTATTAAAAAGCAGGTTTGAAACACAATTTTTTTCTTATTAAACAAATTAATTCTAGAATTTTTTTTTACACTATTTTATATATACTTATTATTATTGTCTATTTTTTTTTTTTTGTTTTCATTATTATTTTCAAAATGTCTGAATTAGAACAAAAACTAACCCAAAATTTGCCAATATTGCCAGAAAGGATTATTTGGGTATAAATGTTACACATTTTAAAATAATTTATTTCGAATTCAACTTTTGTA
>CAJJDP010000129.1:0-19120 GCA_905182995.1 Paramecium octaurelia
AATGATAAGATCAAAGTATTTGAATTCAAATAGGAATAATTGAAATAAATTCAAATTCTAAGTGAACATAGTATTTATGTTAGAACTTTAAATTTTATGAAGAAATAGAATCAATTTATTTCTTCAGATGATAATGGATAGATTATTATATGGTCTATGAATGAAAATAGTTAATGGATATGTACGTAGAAATTAAAAGAACATTCTAAATATATTAATTGTTTAGTATTGAATAATAATGAAGATCTATTCATATCAGGAAGTGATGATAAAACAATTAAATTCTGGTTAAAGTAGAATTAATGGGTATGTTCATAAACTATTACAGATCATTCAGATTATGTTTGTGGATTAAGTTTGAATGAATAATAGAATAGACTCATATCTTGTGGAAGGGATAACTTATTATTAATAATAGAACGGTCATCATAGGATTAAAAATGGAATGTAAAATAAAAGATATCAGTCTAAGTATTTGGTTATCGATTATGTTTTATAAATGATAATGTATTCACATTTTAACCTGATGCTTAAGTGAAGATGCATGTTTATGAAATGAATAGTAGTAATCAATAATTCTAAAAGAAAAAAGAAATTCATGTTAAAAGTGATCATGATAATTGTTATTATTGGTTTCCTTAATAATATATAAAGTAGAAATGTCTGCTTGTGAATAAGAATGGATAAAATGTTAATTTAATAAGGAACAACCAAAATGCTGATTTTATAACTCAACAATCTATTCAATTTGGACATTATTTGATATATGGATAAATGAGTGAAGATGGGAATTATTTGATGACTTGGGATTATAAATCAAAGGAAATTTAAATTAGGAAATATAATGAACAATGAATATTATTTTAATTATTAATCATTATTTATCTAAATAATATTTTAGACAGTTATTTGATCTTTTTCTCGCAAGAAATGAAAAGCCATCAAACAATTCTGCGTCTAATGATGGATCATCATTAATAAATAAATCTGCTTTGCTATTCCAAATAATGATTAATTTTATTATGTCAGCATAAAATTTGAAAATCAGGTTTGAGTTGTTGTTGATATGTAATTCAAATCATTTACATAATATAGTTTTTAATTCTAGCTTTTTATTTTACCGAATATCTGCATATATACTCGACTGCAATCAGTATTAAAATATTCCTCTTATTTGTTTTGGTAAAATGTAAGCTTCAAATACTGTATATTACAGAAATTGTAAATAAATCTATAATAAGATTAGAAATATTGTGATAAAAGGACACAGAGTGAGAATTATGATGCATTCTTCATTAATTGATTTATGAAATAAATTTAGATGTGCTTTATCTCTTTCAAATATTAATTCAAATTCCTTTTGTGTTAATCAGTTAATGAAATGATTTGCCTACAGCTATTTCTATATATTGAAACACTAACATTTTATTGTTTTAAGTTGCTTAGTGTTGAATATATTAGTAGAGGTATGTTGTATTTTTCAACGTTTCCAGTATTATGTTTCATTCTAAAAAGACCCAATAAATTAATAATTTTTATTATTTATATAATAATGTCAGTTAAATTAAGAAATCTAAAAAGAAAGAAAAAAAACTTGGAGTTTTTAAAGTTATAAAAGAAATGCTTTTTGGTTATTCACAGATAGATTTATTCATCTTTATTTATTTCTTTCAGTTTGACTGAGGTTGATGTGCAACTAAAAATTCATTCATGAATTTGAGGAAATGAATTTCTAGAATAATTATTAGACACAAAAATCAATTTTGTAAGCCTAAACCTTGTAAGCACTATGATATAATACTTTTAGTAATGATTACGTTTATTCATCCCTTTATCATTTTATACAATAATCTAAACTTATTATTAACTGCTGTTTTTGAAATTTCACTGCAATACCTTGGACATAGATTTAAATTGCGATTGCTATGACTGAAAAACTACTTTAGAGATAAATTATAGATCAAGAATATTTAAAGATTTAAATTACACCTTTAATCAAAATTTTTAACTTCTAAATTGAGAAATAAATCTTTAAAATAATCTAAAACATTAAAAAGGCTCAATGCAGATGCTAATAACTTTAAATCGTATAAAAAATCAATAATCATACTTCCTATTGAGAAATAACTTAATAAAGGTTTGGAGAAGAAATCAAAAACAAATGAGTTGGCTTCTCATGAAAATTTAATCCTCTCATATTAAACATATGAAATTTTAATGATCTTTTTTTCATAATAAAAAAATCAAATCAATTCAATTAAAATCATTCAACATTTATAATTGATGGTATCATTTACTTTTTTTGTCAAAAAATATCGATGAAGGTCCTCTTCAAATGTAAATACAAATTTTATATTTATCCTATTTGATTCTATGTTCAATTTGGATCTTATTGAGATTTAAACAACCTTTTTATACTCTCTGAAAATCATAAACAAACAAAACATTTTCGTTTGATTTTATGGAAATTAATGCTTTCATGTAAAACTTTGAATAGCTTTTCATCAGGTATTCTGTAACTTATAATAAGAGAAAGATTATACTTCTAGAAATTATACATACTACAAATTACAAAATTTCTTTCTATGATTTAAATACAAACATTCTAACTAATAAAAAATGATTTACTAATTCTTCAATGATTAGTTAAATTCTTCTTGAAATATTTTATTAAAGGAGTTCACATTAACTTTAATTATTTGAATAAGTTCATTACTATTAAAAAGAAAGGCCAAGCAATCAGTTGGAGAAGATAAAAACTGAATTTGTTTTATAAAATATTTGAAATAATTAATCAGAAATTCTAATTTTATTTTTAAAGCTAATTTAATTGTAAAATAATTCGAAATGAATTTGAAAGAATTGATTTGACAATAGTAATAGACTTTATTGTAAATTTAGCAAAATATTAATTATAAACGAAGAAAATATTAGAGAAATTAAAATACCGTTGTTTTAAGTATATTAAGATTAAAAGGATTTATCAACTATTAGAAAATGTTAAGTTAAATATTCAATTTGATAATGGAACCTAAATTATAGCATTTACAATTTTATAGAGATTTCAAATAATTCCTCGTTTTTCATTAAATCTATATCACTATAATTCTTTTTCTTTATTGAAATGGTTGGGAGAATTATAATTTAGAAAAAAAGGTATTTATTTTTATATTGATTATAAATTCGCTATTGTACTATTATAATTGATCTTCTTGCTTATATGATTAATTTTTTAATAAGAATACTTAATCACATGAACTGAACTCTTATCGAGGTTAACTCATAAAGAGGATAAGTAATCAATAGTGAGATAAATCGAAGACTACAGCTGCCTAGTCCAAGAAAATTTTTAAACCCTAAATATTTAGTTGATTCTGGAGTAATTGGCAATACCTTTCCTCTAAGTCCACTTATAAATAAAAGTTGAAGAATTCGACACTCTATCTAGAAAATAATAGTTAGAGTTGATAAAGAAGAGAAAAAGAATCTACAGGCTGAAGATCAAGTTCATCAGTTTTTATAGATGGCCATTTACTTGTTGGATATAGGTTGAAATACGGTAATGAGATTAAAATAGAAAGGGAGAACTAAAATTATCACAATATGATGGTAAGGAAAATGAAGGAAAATAAAATTCTACACAAGAAAAACTAAGAAATTCTAGAAAAGAATAAGGTCAGTGGACTAAAATAGCAATGCCTTAGTAAATTAAAGCGTTTGGTTGCTAGATGAGGAAGAAGCTAACAAGTTCATAATTTATCCTCTACCACTACCTCAATTGGACTAATCTCTGGCTGTTGGAGAGAAAAAGCTAATATTTTTGGCTAATTCTAACATGGATAATATTAGTTTGAGATAATTTGAAGAATTACTAAAATGGAGTGGAGAAGATGATTTGAATATGTCTAAATAAAATAGGTTTGATTACTTTTGATCAAAGAGCATAGTTAATAGAACTAAAATTATTGGGTAATTGACATGCTTCTGTTATGATTAAGCCGAAGACAAAATATAACTCCAGGATAAGATGGAAGACAGTTTCATGTTATGAAGTTTGGCTAAGAAAATGAGTTTAAAACAGACCACTTAAAATAGGAAATAATAGTATGCTATGGTTGGGATATTATCGAATTTATTTTTCAGGATAATGTACACTCTAACTTGGCAGGTCATGATGAACTTATGCGATTTATAAATTAATAGACTATTTAAGCTATTGGAAATTTGTGGAAATAGAGTAAATATTCAGAAACAATTTGAAGAATAAGGAAAGCTCTAAATCAACTTTTGTTGATGAAGTTGACTAAGAAAGAATCGACTTCTTTCTTAAAATGAAAATAAGTATTATGTAGGTATAAAAACAATAAAGGTTAGATTTTAATTAGTAACCTTTAACTAACTAAGCATTACAAAAGAAGAGGTTTTCAAATTCTAATCTCTACTAAAAGAGGCTACTAACTCTTTGGGTCAGAGATATTGCATAGTGTAGAGATGATGTGAAAATGTTGTTATGTGGCTTCTATTTTTAAGAAGTAAACCTTCATTTAAAAAAAAAATGCCTTGTAAAATAAATAATTGTATTTTTTAATTAATCAAAACTTTTATGAACATTTTAATATGATATTACAGAAAAGATTCAAAAATGTACATTCAAAAAATTGGATCTAATCTTAACACAAAACATCATAAAGATTCCATTCAAATCTCGATTATATGTCTGAATTAATTACTAGGAAAAACAAGAATAAGAATAGAATATGAGAAAGAACCTTTTATAATTAAACTATGGCAAGAATAAAACCGCAAAGGACTAAAATATGTAATATTCAGTATTAGATGCCAAGAAAGGCAGAGTCATATTTGCAAAGGGAATAAGAAACAATGAACATCAGAATTAGATGGCGACTGCAAATAGATAAGTCTCAAAGACTCCCTAAATATATACTTAAATTTAAGTCTACATCATAATATCATTAAATTTAGAACACTGTGCTGAATGGGATGAAGAATTAAAATAGAAATTCTTGAGATGGAATTAAGAATAGCAAAGTCTACTACTACTTTATTGAACACACAAATCCACAAAAGAAGAACAACAAGTAAATACATAATAGATTCTAAACAAAATTTTCAGAATTGCATCAAAAGCCTTCAGAGATTTAAATGATTTTATCAGTTGAAAAATACAAGAAAATTTTGAAAGAAGTAAGAATTATTAACAATTTAATTTATCCGAATAGATATGGATTATAGGTTAAATTCGAACTGAAGTACATAATTTGCTCATTTACCCGTTACATATAAATGCAGGTCTATCATCTAATGGACATATTTAATGTGCAATGTTTATTGAAATATGTACTGTTTCTCCAGTTGAGATTACAGGCATTCAGATAGATCTGTGATAAGTTCTAGTATCAGTTAGTTCATATACTAATATTTGAATTGTATAATTAAAGCGAAAATTGTATGATTCAATTTGGTAGAGGTTCAAGAATAATACGAAAAGGCTTTGTAAATGAAGTTAAAAATTAAGGATATTATTTGTGAAATTGAAAATTTTAATTGAAAATTTATGAAAACACATGATTAAAGTAAAGAACCCATTTAAAATATAACTTTGTTATGATTGGATGTTTTGTGAAAGTGTCTAAGATAGAGCTAATTAAAATTCCATTTGAAATAATCATGTGTTTACAATGAGTCGTGCTTTGGTTTCGAATCAATCATAAATTTTACAACTACCAACTTCTAATGATAGACTTATCTATTATATGAAGTGATAAAGAGAAGGTAAGATGTACTTAACTTTCGTAAAAAATACTGCAATTTATATAAAGGAGTATGCAATTGATAAATCTATTAATTTCTAAATTCAATATGAAACTAATCAAATTCATGTAAATAAGGATAATGAACAGGAATAGTTAGAACGACATAAGCCAAAAGGATTTTTGGGTAAGGCCAACATCTTAATGGGCTTTTTGTTTTGTTTTAAAAATGTGAAAATGCTCATCATTCTTTTCAGACCTCTTAATATAATCTCGGAATATTTTTTAAAAGTGGAGGATTATAGGCAAACGAGGATAAGGGTCAATAATTGTTTAAAATAAATGCAGGCTGATAGGAATTTGTATTCGGATATAAAATCCAGTTCCTGTAGAATCTTTTCATTTTCCAGTATCAGAATCAAATACATCATCTTTATTTGTACTATTAATTTGATAATCATGCCCTGTTAAAGTATGCTTACATTCTCTAAATCTATACTAAAGACATTCATTCTTTATTGCATCAGAGACAGGAAAAACCTCCTAACTAAATGTTTGTGTATTTGAAAATTTTTAAGATGTATACATCTCAAAAATCAAATCAGATAAACGTTTTAATTTGCTATCAAGGGATTAATGAATATAATAATTTATGAAATACTAATTTTTTATTTATTCTTTTAATTATTTTTGAAATATCAATGATACTATAATCTAAGAATATCGTTATTCGTATATCACTTATAAGCTATCAAATATTTTCAATATTCAATATTCAATTTATTACAATAACCTCTTGAACTATGATCCATAATTATTATCATAATAAAATTTATGTTCGCATCTTATTTATTAAAAATTCTTTAAAGTTATTTTAATATATTAGTTCTATCTTTTTTAAAATGGCTCTAGAAATTAGGCTTTATATTTGTATACTTTCCTTAAAATAGAATAATATAATCAATATTAAAATTAGAGCAGTTATATTTGGAACACAAGATGAAGTAAGACAACTATTATCAAAAAAATTTGTTAATAACAATCTTTAAACATATCTAAGAGGCTACCATGATACGAAAGAACCAAATATAAGTCACACACCTTATTGGCAATAATTTCTATTATTAGATGCACCTTGATTTGATTGCTATTATTGAAAACAAACTAATTTCATCGGAGTACTAAAATCTATAATAGATAGACCTTAATTTAACTGCTTGAAGTATTATATTTTTAAATATTCTCTCATATTTAAAAAGAATTGAAATGGATTATAAATATATTCAAAAAAGATATTGGGATATTCGCACAGTTAAATAATTTTTTTGATCTCACAATCAACATTAATCTAAGAATTCATTATTGACTTGCTAAAGTAAAAAAAATTAGGTTCAGTAATATTTAAATGTTGAAAATACATCAGAAAGGTTTTGAAAATAGATTCACATAATAAATGATAATTCAAAGGAAAGAAATTTGAGTTATTACAAAATCATTTTTTTAATTATAATAACATTAATTCAAAGATAAAATAGACAGAAGTATTTTGTGATTACTTCTATTTGATTAAATTTCAAATAGTTTACAATTGGATATGTGGAGGTTTTCAATATAAAGAAGTTTCCTTATTGAGAAGGCATTCAGAGAAACGCCAATGAAAGTGAGGATTTAATATTTTGTGGATTATCAAAGTCTAAAGTAGATAAAATTCTATAATAATTTTATAAAAATAGTTAGGTTGGGGAAATAATTTGAATGGAATGATACGAAATCCTTACCATAATCCTTTGGTAATAAAACTTAAAGTTGAATTTTATAATTATTCATCTGTTGTTTTAAACTTAAATTTTTAATTAAAACATCGAAATAGGATCGAAAGTATAGATAAGGAACAGGAAGCGTATTAAATTAAGCAGATAAGAAATAAATATTTAATAAAAGAAATTTGATTTTGAATTTTAATATTTGGAAAATTTGCAAATTATTCATTTTTTCTTATTAAAAAAATAGTTAAGATTCTTCTTCATTGCCTTCATTCTTATGAACTACATATTTATTCCTAAACGAAATTTTGACATCTATTACTATAGAAGAATTATGCGAGAGCCCGTAATTAATATTCAATCTCGAGAAAAATTATCATTATCTCAGACTTCAACTAACTGACTGTTCAATAATGGGAGCTTATTATAAAAAGGAGCAAGAATATAATTATAACGAATAATTTTTCCTAAAAGTTTATAATGGATAAAAAGAGAATCTAGCTTGGTATGTGGGTGTTTTTGTAACGCTAAAATTACACATAGAAAATTAATTCATTTAGATAAAAGCATTAATGTAATCATAGGCATTTTCTGAATCCTTAAGGATTTTCATTAAAATTAAAGACAATAAATTTTTTAATTAATGAAATAAATACAAAATATTAATTAATTTATTCAGATGTAAATTGTTCATAATTGAGAGATGTCTTGGCAGAAATGCAAAACAGATAATTTTTGATAAATAATGCAAAATTCATTTTGATTTTGCTTACTCCAATCGTATAATGACTATATACAATAATCATCTGAATTTTCTATTGTCCAAAATAGTTAAGAGCAATATTCTGCAAGAATATATAGCTATTAAGAGTAAAAGAATTTCATAAAGAACCCCCACAAGTTGAGCCTTTATTAAACTATAAACATTTTCTTCGTCCTCTTACCTACGGTTTGCCTCTCCTAATCTTAGAGAATAAAGAGAATACTTAAGTCTTTTAAACAATAGCAACTTTTTAGTAAAGATTTGCATATTTGAAAAAATATAATGTAACTTAACTCAAAATTTGCACGTTTGGTGGCTTTATCATTTTAATATAATTATAATATTTGGTTTGGATTTTCAAGAATGGAAAAAGGTGATTGCGAGTAAATTCAATCAAAGAGTTTCATTATGTTAAAAAACAATTTAATTGATGAGACAATAAGTGAAAAGTCAAAATTTTTTCTTACAACAGACATTATTACAATTTTATCTAGCTCGACTTGTTATAAATTATTTGCATCAAAAATCTTATCAAAAATCAAATTAAAAATTAGAAACAAAAGGAAAAAAAAGGATTTAAATTTAGTTTATAGGTGATAATTGTTGATTAATTATATAAATTATAGGACTTAAAATTTGTTTAATAATTGCATACTCATCCTTAAAAATTCTTAAATATAGATTTCAAAAATTTAAAATATTTTGGATATAAATTTAGAAAATAGTTGTGAAAAAGAAAAAATAATAAATTATTTTTACTCTTTTTGACCTTAATGGATATCTTTAAATGTAAATATCTACAACATCAGGACGAAGAAATTATTGGATTTTGTTTGAATCAGAATTGTAAGAATACATCTCAATATTGTATAAATGTTTAAAGACAACTCATTCAGAACATTTTAATGATTGCATTCGCCTCAAAGAAATTATCTAAACTATGAATGAATCAATGCAGGTTTAGAAAATTTATTTGAATAAAATTTAAAAAAAATGGGCCAAGAAATTAAATTATTAGAAGACATGACCCAATAACTTTTAAATAAAGGCTATATAACTTTTAAGTCAAAAATACAATAGCTCAAACAGTTTTACTCTAAGGAAAAGGAAAGTTACAAATGTAAGCTATATTTATTCATAACACAATTAAGAATTTAGTATCAGAATAAACTCAAAAGCATGATTAATTGAATTCTGGTTAAAATATTATTAAAATAGTAGAAGTTGATTTGGAAACTGAATCTCAAAAGTAGTTGAATATATAAGAGCCTGAAAAATTAGTTGATCTTAAGAGTGGCTTTATCTATTCATTTAAATAGCTCTAGTGTTGTAAGAATTTAAATAAATATTATAAAGCAATAGAATGCTACGACAAAGCTCTTTCCATAAATCCAAATAAAGATTCTGCTTGGTGTAATAAGGGTAATCAACAGTTCTCAATAAATGTTAAGAAGCAATAGAATGCTATGACAAAGCTATTTCCATTAATCTAAATAAAGAAGCTGCTTGGAGTAGTAAAGGTAAATTAATTTATAATTAAGGCTTCACACTAATTTCAGTTACAAAAATTTGTTATTACATACGTTAAAGAAATATAAGGATATCATCATCTTTTATTATTAATCTCTATCCATGAGCATTACTTCTCTAAGATTAAAACAAAAAGGTACACAAATATTAAATTATTTATTTTTAGCTGATTCTCTACTTGTAGATTAAAATAACTAACAATTATTTTTTTTAATCTTCTTAAAGTACGACAAGTTAATCTCACTTCAAAATAATTTTGACCAAAACAGATTATTTTCAAAGTTAGTTTGTTTGAATCTCAGACTTATAATATTGATATATAATTGTGTATTGAATTTCCTTTACTAAAACAATCTAAGTTATGAAAAAATATTCAAATATTTATCGAAACAATTAATTTTTAAAATATTGTTTAATAGATTAATATATGAGCTAATTTATATTAAAAAGTCCAGTTACTAAATCAAGTTTTTCCATTTTTAACTTTATTACAATCCAATCTAATATGCATACTAAAATATATTATTTTAACTTATTGATCTATATTAAAAAGATCTTTTTTAAAAAGTAATCAATATAAAAAGGTGAAACATCATTTAGCTAATGAAAAGCTGGCCGAAGTACTTTAAAAATCCTTTTTTCATGTATGATTCGACATTAAGTATGGCTTCTATTAGGATTTCAAATTTAAGCTATATTTTACAAAAATATTTGTAAAAAGTTCTATTAACTTCTCATTTTACAAGCCTAATTTTTCCATAATAAAGGCTACCTTTCCAAATTCTAGAGAGATCTTCACAATTTGGCTCTTGATAACTAAGCTTATGCAGAAGATAAAACTTAGCAGTATAATAAAATCAAATTGAAACAATTTTTAAAAGCTTTTTCGAACCCTATGAATAATCTGTGGTTTAACTTTTAGGGATACACTAAAAAATAATACAAGAATCATAGAAACTTCCTTTTTATAATGGCTTAAGGAATTTTGTATAAGGTAAATAAAACTAAGTCTTTGAGAGGATGGCTCACTATTGATTTTAATTAAACGCCCCTTCCCACCAGAACGGAAAATCTAGAGACTACGAACAACTTGATGGTTCAAAATTTTATGGATTTTATCTAATTTTATTCCATTTCAATTTTAGAAGGTAAGGCTGCTTACTCCTTTCAATAAATGCTTTTCAATAGTTAACTAGTATTTAGAAATAATTCCTAATAAAGAGTATCATATCAAAACTAAGGATGTAATTAAAATTGTAGTTGAACCTAATTACACTAGCATTAAATAAGGATCTATTATAAAGTTAAGAAAGCTACCAAACGAAGATTTACAATGATAGGAAAAAATTATATCTATGTAAACTTCTAATTTTAGATACTACAAGAATCTTAAAAATAATTTAAAGATAGTACCCTTAAACATAGTTCTATTGATATAATTATCTTGACTCAAAATACTTTAGACGTTTTAAGAAATGAGTGAGAATAATTTTTGATTTGAATAGGCCTCTTACAAGGAACAAGCCATCCTCAAGGAGAATATCTAATTTCGTTATTAATTCATTTAACCTCCATTCTATAGAAAAATTAAGAAATTTGCAACAAAGGAATTAAGGCTCTACAAGTCAGCTTTATAATTCGGCTGGCTTTTGGATATAGGAGCCTTAATTCTTGAACATAACTCTCAAGAGTTTCATCCTAGTTCTATCAAATAGATGTTAGAAATAGTTAAACCAATCCTCAGAATAAGAAATATATATTATTTTCAATGATGTTTGCTTTGGTTTTTTTCAAACTCTTTCATATTCAATATTAAATTCAATTAGTTAATGGATGAACTTTGAAGTATAATAAAGGGAAGCTTTCTAGGTTTGCTAAAAACATGTTAATCAAGTAAATTCACAACCTATTATACCAAAAGACTTTGCTCATGCATATGATGTAGCTAATATTATCATCAAATCCTCTGTAAATTGGATTGTGAGTAAATTCTAAATACTTAGGACTAAAAATATCATTAAGATGGTTAAGTGCATACTAAAACTTAGCTAAGGTTCTATATAAGAGGAGATTATTCAGGCAGAATTCATTTATGATAATGATGTTGTTACAACTCTGGTAGTGAAATTTCTGATTTGTATTTGACAATATTTCGGAATTGCTCAACAATAACACTTTAGATTCAATAAATAAATGATGAAATAATAGAAAAAAATAGATACATTTATTTACCAGGTATGAAATAAAATATTGTAATAGCTTAGTTTCTTATTTTTGCCAGAACTTATTATCATCATGCACATTTAACAACTAATGTAGAAATATGTAGCTATCCAATTAGATATTTATTTTTATTATATTATTGAGTTTAGGGTAAACTCTAAACTTATTAATCTGGATTTAATAAATTTAATCTTATTGTTATTCGTGTTTTTTGCCTAGTTGCCAGTTGAAATCTTTGTATTTTAAGTTAAATACTTTCCTTGATCCGAAGTTTTCATTCTTGTACAGAATCTTTTTATTTTAATCCTGGCTGCATGAACTGTACAGTCAATGCTTCAAAAATGACAACACACCTACAAGGTGTTTTCCAATTATTTAAAAGGCAACTATGTATTTCATTATTATAGCAAGTTTGTAGATTGATGTCGCTATTTGATTTACTTTATATCTTATCTCCTAAGAGCCTACTAGCAAAAGAATTTAAATACTAATAATCAGTTTCAAGAAGATTTTTCAGCACACATAGTAAATTTCTCAGACTGCAATATTTGCATATTATTACACTTCTCGTAAGTAATGTCATTTGTAGTCTCAAATTTGAATCCAAAAATAGAAGATCATTAGGTTTCTCTTGTAGTAAGGAGTACGAACTAAATTTCTCTTCAATTATGCATTATCTACGCAAAGTTAATTGTTTTCAAACTAATTTAAGTTCAAAAGAAACCGAAATCAACAAATTTTAGATGTTAGAATGGATTCAAAAGATCAATAATTCAAGCTTTATAAATTTAATAAGTGATAGAAATCAATACAAGAAATGAAGGATTAAACAGATTGATGACGCCCCTGTTTATTAATCATCATATTACATTTAGGGAACAGAAGAATATATTTAACAAATAAGATTCATGAAATCTAATTAAATATTAGATAACCAAAATCAAGTTTAACATATTTTGATATTTATAAGACTAATTAATCATAGCACAATAAAACTAAATTTAAATTTTTTTGTCAAAATTATTTGAAAATTTCTAAATGAGATTCTAATCCTGGAAAGCTTGCTGAGAGAATCAATTGATCAATTAAGGAAGCCCTATGAGGTAAAAATTAAGGCTTAATTCTTGATATAGGTAAATTGGAGGATTGAATTAATAAAAAGAATTTTTACTTGTTCTTCTAGAGGATTGAAAAGATTGAAAGAGCTTAGAAAATACAAGTCAGTTTGGAGAGAAGAAATAATAGTGATGAATAAGTTGACTTCGACTGGAGGTCTATTCATCAAAGAAAATGAAGTTCTAACTCATAAATTCTTATGATTTTAAAAATTAACTAATAATTGTACATATTGTTTACTTATTTAATTGTCAAAATAATGAGCATCACATTAGGATGATGAGTACCAATTCAAATCATTTAGAGGTCTGGTATTTATAAAAAAGAATACATTCAGAAATACTTCAATCGCCAATATTTAGGGATTAATATAATTCTAGTTACTTCAAATTAAATTCACGTTGGGATATTCAGCAAATTCTTTAAACTTTATTGAAGTGTAATATCTACTTATTCTTAACTTCTCTCTGTATTTCGATATTCAATTTAATTTACATTAAAATTGTTCTCTGTGATAATACAGAAATTCTTGGATTTTCTTTATTTATTCAGTCCATTAGTCAGATTATTAAGACTTTGTGTTAAATGGATCTTATATCATGTTAAAGTTTAATTCAGGGTATTCACTTGTTCATTTTCACCCAATATCTTCATTTTTATCTGAAAATTAAAAAATGATATCTGATCTTGGTTATTTCAATCTTCAAAAGGAATCCAATTTTTCATTTACAATTTTAATAAATTTTAAAACAAATTCAAAAAACTCAATCTAATTATGTTAATTACTTGGAGTGTTTCTCTCACCATATATTAATATTTCTAAATTATATTCATAGAAACTTTGTTGTTTATAATATCTCAAATATTTATCTACTCAAAAATTTAAATCTTGAATTTCAAAAATTTAGCTATGAGTGAATTTATCATGTACCTCTCTACCCTTGATTAATCCTTTCAATCCCATTAACCATATTAATTCATTGAACTTAAATTTTTTTCCCTAAATTAATTTAATATATTTTGGAGCTTTTAATTTAATGATTATAGTTTTAAAAACATACAGGGAATTTGAGAATGCATAGCAATAAAAAAATACATTGTTTAAATTACTTTCAATCTATTCTTGCAAAAAGTTGCCAACCATTATAACATAAAGCTTAGGCTAGGAAATTGTATTCCAGAAACGATACGAAAAAAAATGATATAGATGAATTGATCTACTTCTATAACATTCAAAAAATGGATACTAATCACATGTAGAAACATAAAATTTAAAAATTGACAAGTTAATTCAAATTTTATGTTAGAAAAAATTAAAAAAAAAAATATAAATTTTTTTGAATATTCTGATTATGATACTTGCATTGGTGAATAAACTCAAGAATTATAATTTATATGATTATGATCATATCATCATGCACCATCCTCTAAAAATTTAACAACAATTTCAATTTGCGATTTTTCCTATTTCAATTTGTTGATAACTGTCTATCCTTAGAGACTTTTTTGAGAATCCAACTCAGTTTAGATGAGACCTTTAGTTATTAAAAATACTAGTTTTCGAGCAAAAAGGTCAACTTTCAATACATTTACGAATGTGAATTTTACATCCTCTAAAGCTATTTTTGTATTAAAGTCCTAATTTTATTTGTCATTATACCATTATGATAAATTTTTCATACCGAGGAAAAATAAATTTAATACGCTCATACTCATTAATCATTGGAATTTTTTTAATTGAAATATTAACAATAATTCGTTCTATAATAAATGTTTCAATAAAATATAATGTGTTAAAATAATTGCTATGCATAACACTAAGAAATACGCTTCCAGAGTGTTAATGATGACTCATATATCAAAAATATTAAACTTAAAATATCTCAACAAATAGGGATTTGTTCATAAGGCCATTTATGCATCATGACTCATCCTTTTCAACCAAAAAATTTACTTTTTTTTGAATAAAATAATTTTAATATATAGATAAGTTCTTCAAGTATAACTACTCCTCTCAAGTATTACATGCATTCAATGTCAAGTTGTTTTGTTGATAATCTTCTTATTTATTTTATTTCAATTACATCTACTTTATCTCAATTTTCAAATTTTTTAACGATGAAGGAAATTATCAATTCTCAAATGAACTACTTTAATTTTAATTTATCCTAATATTCATCTTTATGAGGATATAGAACCAAAGAAAATTACATACCCCTAGCAAATAAGGATAAAATTCGTACTTATTGTGAAATCATATTAATAATACCTTCTTTGAGTGCAATTAAAATGATGTTTCAATTTGAAGATCAAATATTTTGATATGTCCAGTTTAGAATGTAATATCATATTTCAAGATTCTCTATGCTTGAATTATAAATGATTGAGAGAAAACTTAACAATGTAATTATTTTTCATTTTTCATTCCCACTCTTAAATTGTATTTTTGATTTTCTGTTTCCAATCGCATCAAGCAAATTAAGAGATTCCTTTAAGTTATGTCTTCTAATTTTGATATTGTTCCTAAANTTGCAAAAAGTTGCCAACCATTATAACATAAAGCTTAGGCTAGGAAATTGTATTCCAGAAACGATACGAAAAAAAATGATATAGATGAATTGATCTACTTCTATAACATTCAAAAAATGGATACTAATCACATGTAGAAACATAAAATTTAAAAATTGACAAGTTAATTCAAATTTTATGTTAGAAAAAATTAAAAAAAAAAATATAAATTTTTTTGAATATTCTGATTATGATACTTGCATTGGTGAATAAACTCAAGAATTATAATTTATATGATTATGATCATATCATCATGCACCATCCTCTAAAAATTTAACAACAATTTCAATTTGCGATTTTTCCTATTTCAATTTGTTGATAACTGTCTATCCTTAGAGACTTTTTTGAGAATCCAACTCAGTTTAGATGAGACCTTTAGTTATTAAAAATACTAGTTTTCGAGCAAAAAGGTCAACTTTCAATACATTTACGAATGTGAATTTTACATCCTCTAAAGCTATTTTTGTATTAAAGTCCTAATTTTATTTGTCATTATACCATTATGATAAATTTTTCATACCGAGGAAAAATAAATTTAATACGCTCATACTCATTAATCATTGGAATTTTTTTAATTGAAATATTAACAATAATTCGTTCTATAATAAATGTTTCAATAAAATATAATGTGTTAAAATAATTGCTATGCATAACACTAAGAAATACGCTTCCAGAGTGTTAATGATGACTCATATATCAAAAATATTAAACTTAAAATATCTCAACAAATAGGGATTTGTTCATAAGGCCATTTATGCATCATGACTCATCCTTTTCAACCAAAAAATTTACTTTTTTTTGAATAAAATAATTTTAATATATAGATAAGTTCTTCAAGTATAACTACTCCTCTCAAGTATTACATGCATTCAATGTCAAGTTGTTTTGTTGATAATCTTCTTATTTATTTTATTTCAATTACATCTACTTTATCTCAATTTTCAAATTTTTTAACGATGAAGGAAATTATCAATTCTCAAATGAACTACTTTAATTTTAATTTATCCTAATATTCATCTTTATGAGGATATAGAACCAAAGAAAATTACATACCCCTAGCAAATAAGGATAAAATTCGTACTTATTGTGAAATCATATTAATAATACCTTCTTTGAGTGCAATTAAAATGATGTTTCAATTTGAAGATCAAATATTTTGATATGTCCAGTTTAGAATGTAATATCATATTTCAAGATTCTCTATGCTTGAATTATAAATGATTGAGAGAAAACTTAACAATGTAATTATTTTTCATTTTTCATTCCCACTCTTAAATTGTATTTTTGATTTTCTGTTTCCAATCGCATCAAGCAAATTAAGAGATTCCTTTAAGTTATGTCTTCTAATTTTGATATTGTTCCTAAATATCTCATTTTCTTGCAAAATCGATTCAAGTATCCAAAATTACAAACAATTGATGGCTATTCTCAAAATATTTATATCCTCTATTCCTCATATTAATCTTTTGTAGCAGAATTGATTGTTCAAAGTATTTTTTGAATGTTTCTTGATAAAATGAGTATAACTGTTATGAAAAAAATAACTGAGAAACTAAGATGAATGAAACTAATTTAAAAATTAAGTTAAAAATATAAATAATTAATCCTAATCTAAAATAATCATTTTTCTAATGATTAGTTCTAAGAAGTTTGAATGGATCTGTATAGTACTTGTTTTCTCGTACAAAAAATACATTTGGGTTTTGTTCAACAATAGATATACCAATCAGATTTGTATAATGAACATTTGACTTTTTGAAATCGCAATAGCTAAATAAGAAATCATCCAAATTTTAGATGCAAAGTAGATCTGATTTTTTCTAGCAAAGTAAAAAGAAGACTTGTCTCAGAGTATCCTTGGTATGTTTTATTTTTTTTAGGCTGACCTACTTGTCAAATTAAAATAATTTGATCCTTCAACAAATAATAAATGTTAAAATTTCATAGCTAAAATAACTCAAAACGTTCTAAGAAACTTTTACTCCAATTATTTAAGATATTAATAGCTAAATTTTCTGTAATTCCTGTAAGTATTTGAAAATGTACAAGAAAAATTGAAATGGGTCGAGCAGATCCACAATGTTCAAAATTGCCATTTGCTTAGATAATAAGACATGTGGATATTTAGTTTGAGATCTCTGAATTTTTAAGATTATTGAGCAACTACAAATCATAGTTCAAATTATTATTATAAATTACTTAAAATTGTCGTTAAAATTTAAGAGTACACACTTAAAACTTGAATCTTTATTATCTTAACTTCTTAATGACCATATTTAAAGTAGTATCTGAATTAATGTATATATTTTTTATCCCAAGATGATTTTGACTCTTTAATTGCTTTGTTTTAGCATATCCTAATTTAAATTGAATCCTTGAAATGCTCATAAGGAGCTAGCTATTCTGGTAGATTATTAATTTATCATCAAAAATTCATTGCACCAACCTTGAAATGATTAAATGTCTCAATAATGCTTGTCTGAACAAAGAAGATAATAGTATTATATAATATATATTACTATTTGTATTATTATAGCCTTTTGATTTAATTTTAGAAATTTGGTAAAGTAAGTAGATCGGCTTACTTGATTTTTCTAAGATATTTGATTATTATTTGTCTATAAAAATCTTTAGCACCTTAAATTGTTAAATATTACATTGAGTTTTTTGGGATTTTGAACATTATCTAAATTTAAAGTTTATAATAAAATAATAAATTTATTAGAAAAAAAGAACATAAAAGTGCAATAGCTCATTTAAAAATATAATGTTATTTTATATGTTGTTCTTTTAGTTTCTAAGGCTTTTAAACATTAATCTGATTATTAGAAATAAAATACTTTTTTTAATTTTAATAAATTAGTGATTCGATTGAATAGTTAAAGCTTTGTCATAAAATATTATGGCTTCTTCCAATTGATTCTGATCTTATAAATACTACCCTATAAATATAAAATTGGGTGGACCTTTTGTTTTTAATGAATCAAAATGATTTGGATTGATTTATAGAGAGTACTCAATCATTTCTATAGCTTCTTTATAATTTTTGATTTTCTTAATCATTAAAAGTCAAATTGTATTTAATGAATCACCTTCAAATTATAAAACATCATACCTTTCGTATATAATAAAAGACAATGCTTTGAATCTACTTACAATGCTTTATCCGCCCAAACGATTGCTTCATTATATTGACCAAGCATCTTTAAACTCTCAGCTAATAAATTACAATATCATTATACCTTTAGTAAAAAATGAAAGACAATGCTTTGGATCTACTTACAATGCTTTATCTACCCAAATGATTGCTTCATTATATTAACCAAGCATTCTTAAACTCTCAGCTAACAATTTTAATAATATTTATACCTTTACAAAATAATGAA
>CAJJDP010000129.1:24001-42131 GCA_905182995.1 Paramecium octaurelia
ATTCTGGATTCCTTCTTTCTTTATGTATCGATCTATTATCAATAATTAAATAGATCATAGAAACAGTATTTGAATAGAAAAGTATTCTAAATAAATTACTTTCAAAAAATACCTATACCACTTTTTTCTTCTTTAGTGGTAAAATATTCAGCTTTAGTAGCCACTCACTAAAACACTCATGCCATTAATCATCAGCTTTAGGTTTTAATTCCTTTATTCGCAATTTATTAAAATAATCAACTATAGAAGTTTCTTTAAATTAATCACCTATTCTTGATTAACTTTTAACAAAATCTATATTTTTTTGTTGAATTAATAATTAATAGGTTAAAGTTAATAAAAAGGATTTCACTTGTATTTATTATATATGATAAATTGATAAAACATAAATGATTATTAATATACTGATGGTCATACGTTAATACATTTAAAAAGTGCTATCTAAAAAATTAAAAGAGTCCTGCAGAATTAAAAAGCTATTTGACTGTTAGAAGTTATTAATTAATTTATGCATTTTTAGCTAAGCGGTTTTAAAAGAATGTTTGGAATAAATTATCAAATGAGTTGAATTTGAAAAAATTTTTGATAATCATAAATTACAAGTTTATAATCACTTTATGAGATGATGACGGTCGATGATCTAAATTAAAAGTTTCTTCAATATATCTTTTAGTGCTCCTTTTGAACTTGTAATTCTGTTCTTACTTCCTGTCTGTATGTGATCTTCAATTATCTCTTAAAACACCTCTTAATAAATTATATATTCTGGGTATCCAAGGAAAGTAATCAATACAAGAATGATGTATTTTCTAAATCATTAGATGTAATAAATTGAAATATATCTCAAGTTTTCTTTTACTAGAATTGATGCTTATCTTGATTAACTTTCTGTTGATTCTTATCCAACTGTAATTCACAACACTCCTACTTTTACTCCACCAGTTGCTTAAATATCTTTACCATCTATACAAAAATTAATTAATTAACTTATTCAACAACTCAAACCTATAATCAACTTAACTAATCATTAATAAATTCAATCCAATTAATAATAACATTCGATTATTAATAATCATCATTAATTAAATCTAAAATCATTCACTTATCAATTATTATAAAATCATTCAATTTAATAATCTGAATATTGTTATGCAATTGCAATTAATAAAGATAATTCAATTGTATTAGCTGGATGTAAGGATAAGATCAAAAGTATTTGTATTCAAATAAGAATAAATTGAAATAAATTCAAATTCTAAGTGAACATAGTGATTATGTTAGAACTTTAAATTTTATGAAGAAATAGAATCAATTTATTTCTGCTGGTAATGGTGGATAGATTATTATGGGGTCTATGAATGAAAATAGTTAATGGATATGTACATAGAAATTAAAAGAACATTCTAAATATATTAATTGTTTAGTAATGAATAATAATGAAGATCTATTCATATCAGGAAGTAATGATTCTACAATTAAATTCTGGTTAAAGTAGAATTAATGGGTATGTTCATAAACTATTACAGATCATTCACATTATGTTTGTGGATTAAGTTTGAATGAATAATAGAATAGACTCATATCTTGTGGAAGGGATAAATTAATATTAATAATAGAACGATCATCATAGGATTAAAAATGGAATGTAAAATAAAAGATATCAGTCTAAATATTTGGTTATCGATTATGTTTTATAAATGATAATTTATTCACATTTTAACCTAATGCTTAAGAGAAGATGCATGTTTATGAAATGAATAGCAGTAATCATTAATTCTAAAAGACAAAAGAAATTCATGTTAAAAGTGATCATTCTAGTTGTTATTATTGGTTTCCTTAATAATATATAAAGTAGAAATGTCTGCTTGCGAATAAGAATGATTACAATGTTAATTTAATAAGGAACAACCAAAATGCTGATATTATAACTCAATCATCTATTGAACAATGAATATTATTAAAATTGATTAGTAACATTCTCAAAATCTTAAATCTTATTATAAACTAATTACTATTAATAAATCAACATCAATTTATTTCTAATTATAAATTTATTAGATATATCACTATAATTCTTTTTCTTGTTGCTTTTTATTTGGAGATTTATAATTTAAACAACATTTATATATTTGTAATATTGATTATTAATTGGTTACTGTACCTATTTCATTAAATTTGTTTCACATATAGACTAAAATAATTGTATTGTTAAATATTTTACAAAAAACTAATTTTAATTTCATAAAATCTAATCGAAGTAAATTCAAATAGGGCAGACCTAATGGGCGGAAAAATAGATAGAAGACTACACCAGAAATTAATATTTCACAACATAGACCAAGACTATACCTTACCTGAATTGTTCGAGCCAGATTTTTAATCTCTGAAAACCTATTTAGTTGATAAGGGAGTTTTATGCAAAGTGCCCATTCTCTATGTGTATTTGAAAAAATGAATCATAAAACAGTCCAGATAGAGATTTTAAAGCATAATGCCCTTTAATTAGTTGGGGGATAGTTTGATAGTCAGAATGAGATTAGAGGAGCTATAAGGGATACTGGTATTTGTCAACCACCCGATTGAAGTTGACTGCAAAATGGAAGTTTGTAAAAGGAGGTTTTTCTGGATATTCAAGAAAAATTAATAATTGCTTACCCTTTTTTGCAAGTTGACAATTTATTTAATTTGAAAAATATAATTTATATTAAATTAAACCTAAATGATTATTATTAAATTCAAAATAAACTATCAGCAATTACAGTGATGAATTCTATTAGATATTAGGTTGAGACATCTGAAATAGAGTAAAGAACAAAGTTTGAATATATCAAATATACTACCCTGTTTTTTCAGGAATGCTATCCCAATATATGTATATATATCTTTGCTTTGATGTATGCATTAGGAATATACATATAACCTTCCAATAGTACTCTGATTAATTCCAACTGTCCTTAAGATATGAAAAGAAAAATTTTTTAAATATTTTTTCTCCCTTTATTCTTTGGTGTATTTATGAGGGATGTTTAATTCATCTTCATTTTTTGACTTCTGCCTTTTCTACCTCCAGCAAGACAATAATCCTCTAAACATGAGGCCCACTTCCGATTCCCCTTTCTTAGGTCTCGATCCTCCTATGTATAATTTTTGTTAAATCGGATCCTCTATATTACCCTTTTCCGAAAATGTCCTGATTATACACTCAGCTATAAGGGAGTCATCTTAGATGTCTAAAAAGGTAATGTCGAATGCTAATTGCCTTTATAGAAACTTGCTCTCTTTCTCCATAAATGTATCTTTTTTAAAACAAATTATTCTCTGATCCAAATTTATTTTCTGCTCAGGAACTCATCAAATTTATGAATTACTACTGTGCATTTAATATACTTATTTAGGTTTATATCACTCACGAAGTATTGATGGTGATAAAGTTTGACTATGCATTATGGTTTTTTTTTAACAATTTATTCAATCTTTATTTGAAAAAAGATTTATAAATATTCTACTATCGCATGCTCTTAAAAATCTCATCTAAATTCTTAACTTCATCCTCTCCATCATATTTTCCTAGGAATAGCATCCTTATTATTTTTTTTTTATTCCTTCACTTTTTTTCTGAATTTATAGTATTCGCACAAGACTCTGGACTCATTGAAACCAGGAGGAAACAACAATTAGAATATTGAAGTTTGCTCTTTACACGAACTCTAGCAATCTCAAAATCAGTTAACAATCAAGAATTCTTATTTATCGATTTTTAACTTCTCTTTCCAAATGTTAAAATTGCCCTTAAACATATTTCCTAAACAACAAAATACTTAAATTTTACTATTTATCTAAATTATTTTTAAGAAATAAGTTGCCAAATTCTTGATGCATTTTTATATGATTATATATACTATTTATAAGCCAGATACCAGAATTAAATTTTCAAAAATAATCCAAGCAAGTTTAAATCTAATTTTAACTATTCTTTTAATTTAATTTCTATGATGAAAACAAGATTGATAATTTATCTAAAAAGTCTTCAATTTATTGAATAATTTTAAAACTAATATTATTTTTTGTAATTTNCAAGTTGACAATTTATTTAATTTGAAAAATATAATTTATATTAAATTAAACCTAAATGATTATTATTAAATTCAAAATAAACTATCAGCAATTACAGTGATGAATTCTATTAGATATTAGGTTGAGACATCTGAAATAGAGTAAAGAACAAAGTTTGAATATATCAAATATACTACCCTGTTTTTTCAGGAATGCTATCCCAATATATGTATATATATCTTTGCTTTGATGTATGCATTAGGAATATACATATAACCTTCCAATAGTACTCTGATTAATTCCAACTGTCCTTAAGATATGAAAAGAAAAATTTTTTAAATATTTTTTCTCCCTTTATTCTTTGGTGTATTTATGAGGGATGTTTAATTCATCTTCATTTTTTGACTTCTGCCTTTTCTACCTCCAGCAAGACAATAATCCTCTAAACATGAGGCCCACTTCCGATTCCCCTTTCTTAGGTCTCGATCCTCCTATGTATAATTTTTGTTAAATCGGATCCTCTATATTACCCTTTTCCGAAAATGTCCTGATTATACACTCAGCTATAAGGGAGTCATCTTAGATGTCTAAAAAGGTAATGTCGAATGCTAATTGCCTTTATAGAAACTTGCTCTCTTTCTCCATAAATGTATCTTTTTTAAAACAAATTATTCTCTGATCCAAATTTATTTTCTGCTCAGGAACTCATCAAATTTATGAATTACTACTGTGCATTTAATATACTTATTTAGGTTTATATCACTCACGAAGTATTGATGGTGATAAAGTTTGACTATGCATTATGGTTTTTTTTTAACAATTTATTCAATCTTTATTTGAAAAAAGATTTATAAATATTCTACTATCGCATGCTCTTAAAAATCTCATCTAAATTCTTAACTTCATCCTCTCCATCATATTTTCCTAGGAATAGCATCCTTATTATTTTTTTTTTATTCCTTCACTTTTTTTCTGAATTTATAGTATTCGCACAAGACTCTGGACTCATTGAAACCAGGAGGAAACAACAATTAGAATATTGAAGTTTGCTCTTTACACGAACTCTAGCAATCTCAAAATCAGTTAACAATCAAGAATTCTTATTTATCGATTTTTAACTTCTCTTTCCAAATGTTAAAATTGCCCTTAAACATATTTCCTAAACAACAAAATACTTAAATTTTACTATTTATCTAAATTATTTTTAAGAAATAAGTTGCCAAATTCTTGATGCATTTTTATATGATTATATATACTATTTATAAGCCAGATACCAGAATTAAATTTTCAAAAATAATCCAAGCAAGTTTAAATCTAATTTTAACTATTCTTTTAATTTAATTTCTATGATGAAAACAAGATTGATAATTTATCTAAAAAGTCTTCAATTTATTGAATAATTTTAAAACTAATATTATTTTTTGTAATTTTAAATGCTAGAACCTAAAAACTAGAAAAGAGTTTAACAAGATTAATAACCTCCTAATTTGTAATATTAGATTATTTATTGGCATATCATTAGAGTTTGTTATTTAAATTTTGTAGAAATTAAATGCAACATACTCCGATAATTATCACTTTTCAATACTTAAGGAAAAGCTTTGTTAAATAACAAATAGAATTAATTTAATAGCATGAGTCACTCATTAGATTGCTGATTGAAGATGTTGTAAGGCTAGAAAAAAATTAACTTAATCTAAATAAAGTTAAATTCAATGATTTACTTTCAATTTTGAAAGATTGGATCGCAGACCTTTTGATTCTGTAACATCTTACAGTTTCTTCAAATAATTAGATAAATTACTTCTTTTTTAGTTCTTAATCAAGAGTCATTGATAAAAATAATGAATATTCACTCCTATTTCCAAGTCGAAACTAGAGACTTATAAGAATTCATTTAAACTAATATATATTTTAATATTAATAAAATTTAATTGCCATATAGAGAGTTGCAACCTTACTTTATAATTGCGTGACAGAAATTAATTTTTATTATTAAATTGTTTAATCAATTAAAAGGATGAAGGAGAAGGAACAGCGCTACGTTATCGAGGATATTATATGTCCTTTTGGTATTTTCTATCGATATAAAAAATAATTTTATATCATAAAGGATAATAGCGAAGTCAAATATTTAACAGAAGAGGGATAAATTCTTCGAATGTAATTAGGCAGCCATATAAAATTAGTGATATAACATCTACGAATTAACAGGCGGAAGTTTTGAAGAAATGGGAATAAATTGTTAAACTTTATTGGAAAGGGCAGCATGATACAAATAGAGTAAAAGTTGGAAAATGGACGGCAACCTGGCAAGGAGAAATTATAAAAGATGTTGGTGGCACTTACAATAATTTTGGGGAAAAATAAGGTTAATGGAAGGATTTAATAACAAATTATTGGAGGTAGTAATAAAGGAATAATAAATAGTTTAGCTCAAGTATATGAAGTAGGGAAATACTAGAAGGGCTTAAGATAGGGAAAATGGATGTTCCTATATAAAGATTAAGAAATGTGTTAATATATATTTTATAATTATATAGCGGGTGTGGAGTGTATAATTTATAAGGTGAAAAAAATGGAAAGTGGCTGGAATTGAGCAATGCATTTTGTGAGAATTCCAAAGTATCATATATTGGTGAATATTATAATGGTAAAAAAATTGGTAGATGGGACATTTACTTTAAATATTAAGGGAAGAATAACAAAATGTATTTATTGTTAATTAATTCTATATAAAAATTTTACAAATCTTAGTGGAGGTGGGGAATATGATTAAGCACGAAAACAACGTAAAATTGGGTAATGGATTGATATTAGTGATGGGTTTTTTGAAGATTCTTAAATAACTTTTCATGGTGACTATAAAAATGGAAAAAAGTTTGGGAAATGGGATATTATGTTTACTTGGAATGGATAGAATAAGATGTAAGAATATTTATATATTTAAATACAATTTTAAATTATAGTGGTGGTGGATTATATGATTAACATGGTGAAGGACTTAAAATTGGAAAATGGATAGACATTTATGATCAATATTAATAAAATCGATAGATAACTTACAATGGAGAATATAAAAATGGCAAAAAAGTTAGTAGATGGGATATATGGTTTAACTATATAGGGAAAAGCAATAAGATGTATATATATATTATTCATTCATGTAAAATTCTAAAACATTAGGGGTGGAGGTTCATACGATGAATAAGGTTAAGAACTTAAAGTTGGATCATGGCTTGAATTGAGTGATGGATTTTGTGATTCTTCACAAGTTACTTATAATGGTGAATATGAAATTGGTAAAAAAGTTGGTAGATGGGAAGCTTGGTTTAACAAAGAGGGGAAAAATATTAAGATGTAATTGTTTTCTTAATAATAATAAATAAATAAAATTCAGTGGTTGTGGCTCATATGATGAAGGTGGTGAAGGTTTTAAAAATGGTTAATGGATTGACGTTCATGATCAATATCTAGACTGTCGACAAGTAGCCTACTATGGGGAATATAGATTTGGAAAGAAAGTTGGTAGATGGGAAATTAGATTTGAAGATAATGAGATGTAATTATTTTTATTTATTTATTAATTTTATAGCGGAGGAGGATGGTTTGATTAAGCTGGAGAAGGACTTAAAAATGGATAATGGATTGATATTAGTGATGGATTTTACTAAGAATCTTAAGTAACATTTCATGGGGAATATTAAAACGGCAAAAAAATTGGGAGATGGGATATTTGGTATAACAAAGAAGGATAAAATATCAAAATGTATTAAATTTCTATAATAAAAAAATACTGTTAAAATTTAGTGGTGGCGGTTCATATGATGAAGAAGGATTAGGAGTTAAAATTGGATAATGGATTGAGATAAGCGATTAGTTTGATGATTATTATGAAGTAACTTAGAAGGGCAAATATTAAAATGGTATAAAAGTCGGTAACTGGTTGGAAAACTTTCGAGGATTTAACAAAATTAAAGAAATTTAATATGATAATTGAGTCATATTTATAACATTATATCATTTCTATTCATTCTTCTATCAAATGAGATTGTAAATAGAATAATCAAATAATCCAAAAAGTTTGGTGATGATTTTTTCACCTATATCTAGAACATAATGGTGTTAGAAGCCAAATTTAGCTAGGTTTCTGCAACTTTAAATTAAAATTTTAATTGGCGCTTAAGTTGTTTCATAGAATA
Organism: Paramecium octaurelia; assembly: GCA_905182995.1. NCBI lineage: Eukaryota > Ciliophora > Oligohymenophorea > Peniculida > Parameciidae > Paramecium > Paramecium octaurelia. The sequence goes on from CAJJDP010000129.1 coordinate 32,257, forward strand.
AAATAAGCTTAATTTACATCATCACTGAGCAATGTGTTAAAATAAATTCTAAAGAAAAATATAAAGAAAATTTCCCTATTACCTTAACTATGAGCCTTAATTCTATGATTTGTTAATTAGGGTAAAGGTAAAAATGTAAATTAATTTCGTTTAAGAATTAAAAGTATTAGTATTTGAAATTTTAAATATATACCCAATATGTGGGGAGTTTTGTATAGAGAAAATTTATGTTCAAAAAAGAATTTTTTTTAGAAGGATGGTTTCTTAAAGTAAGGCTAGTGAAATGTAATTAAAGCCCTAAACAATTTAGGTTTTGAAGTTTTATTTTTTTGTGTTACTCCTACATTTGACGTTTATTTAAAATAATTCCAATTCAAATATCAAATGCTTCTACTAAAAATTTTGTATAATAGAATGTTGAGTTACTTTTTATTGTAGTTTCCAGGAACCTCCAATACTTTTGATCAACTCAAGATAAACAGTAGTGTTATTCAAAATTACACCTTTAATATTTTTAAAATATTTAATAATATTTTAGTATCTCACATAATATTTCAATGCTATTGGAAAGTAATTAGGTGCATTCAGAAATTTTCGATGTCTACAGGATGGAGAAATCATTATATATATTATGCTATTTATTACGCAGGGGCATCTTTATATCAGAATGCATAGATATATCATTCTTTAGAGCTAATGTATTAATTTCAACAAAAGATCGTTGTCAAAATATTATTATCAACGAAATTCGTTTTTTGGATATTTTTGCAAAGGCTTTGCCACAGATTAAATGAGAATACAGAAAATTTGTATATAAAATTATAAGGATACTAAATTTACAGAAGTCAGAATTCTACTTAATTCAATGATTTTTCCAAATTAGGTATTCTTGAATAATGTATCGATTTACATCTAATTTTCCAAATTAAAGAATTAGCAATACAAATTAGCGAATTCAAACTGTTATTCCCATTTAAAAACTGCTTACACTATTCCATACTTTATCTAAAGGGTTAAGTTGGGGTGTATGGTAGTAAAAATAAAAAATGATACTGCATTCAATAATTTTTAGATTCTTTTTCTCATATGCTCTGGGCTGTTATCAAGTATTATTATGAATTTATTGTCTGAATATTGAGCTTTAAAAGCCTTAATCAATTCGAGAAGATGATGAACATAAAGACTCGAGTTTATATTCCCTTTGACAACTTGATAAGCAACGAAATCCTCCTCTCATATTGCCCCTAAAATTCCTATGTTTCCTATTCTTTTTTCAACTATCATGAATTTCTATTTCTTTTTAATTGCAAGCATCTTGTCAACTTGCATTAATGGCCTTGTGAAATTTCATCAATAAAAACATTGTTTTTTAATGTTAACTAGCACTCAGAAATATTTAAAAATATGAAATTTTGGCCTGAAGTTTCTATTGATTGAAGTTTCTTTGTCCTTTCTTTAGAGTAACTTAAATTTTCAGTTGCAATGTCATTTTAAAAATTTTCGTAAATTGCTTTATACTTAAGGCAAACTTGTTTATTAAATCTTTTGGGCATAAATAATTATATCATTCTTGATCCAACAAATATGTAATTTTTGTAATTTAACGTATTTTCAAAGTAATGTATCTCTGAACGATTAGATTCAATATATCTTATTTGAGCAGGTCATTCCAACCGATGCAGTAATAAAATTGGGTTAATAATTTTATTTTCTTAATTTACATTTAGCCTCTTTGCTTAAAAATTTAGTTCTGACTGAATCCATTTTTCAATGAAAACTTTTTTCTTTTTCTCCATAATTGGTTATTATACAGCGTGATTCGCTTTTGTTTAAGGAATTAAATTTGATTCTAACATTCTTCTAAAGTTAGATCATTTAAGGTGACTTTGTCTTGATATAAAATTCTGGTTTTCATAAATTATGAAAAAGCTCTCATTTATATTTTGGACATATTATTTGTTGTTCTTCTTTGTAAAAATCATTTTAAAAGAAAAAAAATAATACAATATGTGTGTCTCATGAAACCAATTCTAAATTAGTATTAGTTTTATGTTTGAATTCTTTTTTTTGTTTTTACTTTAAAATTCAAAACCATTTTAGAAAAAATGAAAATGATTCAGCTGAAATCAGTCCATTTCTATAACATAATAAGAAAATGCACTGCACATTTAGAAGTATAAAATTTAAGAAATTGATTGTTAATTTAAAATTTATGATAGTAAAATATCAAAATTATAATATTTTCAAGTTTATTCTTATGATTCTCATATTAGTGTACAAACTAATGAATTATAAATTATATTATTATGATCATATCATCATTCACATTCCTCTAAAAATTTAACAATAATTTCAATTTGTTCCTATCCTATTTCAAATTATTTATAGATTTCTATCTATAGACTTTTTTGGGAATCCAACTCAATTTAATTAAGACCTTTAATTATTAAAAATACGAATGTGAATTTTTAATCCTCTAAAGCTATTTTTGTATTAAAGCCTAATTTGATTTGTCATTATACCGTTATGATAAATTTCTCATATTGAGGAAAAAAAAAAAATTCGTTCATACTCAATAATTATTACAATGTTTTAGTTGAAATATTAATAATAATTCATTTTTTACCTAATACATTCAATAATAAGATGTTGCATTAGAATTGGAAGTGGACATGATAGAATTTATAATAAGTCAATATTAATTGCCATCAACACAACATTAATTTAATTTAAAAATGAAAATTTAAATCTGTTGGCAATGGAACCACAATTTAAGAATGAATTAGATCAATCAGCATCATGGCAGAATTAAAATAATAAATGTGATTTATGAGAATACTTCTAATTAGGTCAACATAATTTCAAATTTTAGCCAAATCAAATAATGGTTCTCAGAAGACATATTTGTTCTTATTAGAATAAGTTTATTTAATTAGTAATTCGAAAACACCTATAATTTAATTATTATAATGTTTTTTCTTTTGAATCTAGTGATTTATCATTTAGAGAAAATGTGACATTTGAAATAAAAGTAATTACAAGTAGCCAATGCTAAATAACTTTACTTAGTAACTTTAAATAATACAATATAGTTAAACAAACAAACGAGTTAAATTAAAATAATATATTCAAACTTCATGATAGTATTTAAATTATGACATCATTTTTATTAACTTTTGAAATAAATTAATCTTCCTTTAGTTAAATATCAATTTTCCAGTTTTAGAATACCATAAACAATGGAATTACCACCGATTTGCGAGGAGAAAAAAATTCAAAAAAATTCAATGATATTCTTTTGAATGATTTGTTGTTCTTTCGTTAAGTTCTGGTTTCTTCCCATGTTTATGATGGGTATTAATATCATTAATATTAGTCACATTATTTTATTTGAAACAACTAGTTATTAATTTCCCAGCAAATTATTCCCAATATTTTTGATTTTCATCAATAGAAAACAACAGAGAACATCTGAATATATTTCTCTCAAGAATATTACATTATAAATTTAATTACTTCCAAATCAAAATCATTTGATGAAGCTTAAACCTCATCTAAATCCTATTTGTAATAAAATACTTTTTTCTATTAATTAAATCCTTAAAGTATGATTTATATAACTACTAAAAATACAATGAGATTTCCATTTTTATTTTTTAGCTTCTACTATTCAACCATACCCAAAATCTCTGGCCCAAATAATTCTTAAAATCCATAGTAAATTATACAATAAGGAGTTCCTCACAGAAATCCAAACATATTCTCGATTTTCTTAAATAACAAATATACTCACAATTTTAAAATTTTGATCAAATCGAAAATTTATAAGAATTATTTTAATTTTTCCAATTTAATTAATTTTAGATTGTTGTATTTTTTGATAACCAAATCTAGAAAAGCATTAATATTAGATTGACACTATTAATTTTTCTTAGTTCTTCAATATACAAAAAAATTTTTTAAGAGTATTTTTTAGTAAACCTCTTTTTATATAAAGGGTTATATAAAGAATATTAATTACGTTTGTAGTGATTGTTTAAAAGAATTAAAGCCTATACGATAAAAAGGAGGTTAGGCTAAATAAGTAGTTCTATATTAATCGACTAAGGAACAATGTTGTCAATCCTTTAAATAACCAAATTTTTAGGTTTTGATGATATTGAAAAAATATTCGCTTCCTAATTTTTACAAGACATAAAAATGCTCAATCTAAATTCTTAATAATTACGAAATTTTCATCTTGTTGTACTTCCTCAAATGTCACATTTTGTAGATTGATTATTTTAAAGTACAAATATGGATTTATGCTTGTATGTACTCCATCTTTAAATAATCTGAATATAATAATTAAGTGAAGTTTCAATACATTCAAAAAAACCTCCAATTATTACTGATACTGATATTGATAGTTTTCATTTCTGTGAAATTGTTATCAGTAAATCTCCGTTTGGCTACTACTTATGAAAAGAATCATCTAATTCATAAAAAATTTCAAAAAGACACCAAATTTTCTTGTGATGAGTTAGTAATTAACAATAATATATAGTTGATATATCAAAGCCTTCACATAATAAAAAAAAATAACAAAAAAAATTGAATGGTGTTCTAAATTAAAATTATTCCCTTCAAAATTGTATCTCATCTAAGGGAAATTGAATAGAATATTTTTAATTTTATTTTCATTAACGAAAACAGAGTTTCATCTATTGTTCATAAAATTCACTTTCATACATTTTCTTCAATTTGTGAACAATTATAGTAGTTTCATTTATCAAATGAATTCGAATAAATGGAAAAATTCTCTATTTGATCTGCGATTCTATTTACCTAAGTGAGTTGTAAATTTTCCCCTATCTTTCTGAATTGAATTTAATTGTCGACTTGATGAACACATTTTAGGACCTCTTTCTAAATTGAGAATTCCTTATGAATTGATGCATTATCTAAGATAAAGACACACATTATCAGTTTGCAATCTATATGTTTAAAGAAAATCAATATATATTTTTTAATTTCAAAGTTCCTCTTGAGTTTAAGTAATCACATATTCATTCAATCAAGCTTTATTACTTCAAAAGTAAATTAGTTATCAAAAGAGGAATAATCTGTAATTTTTTGTTTTGGCATTCCCAATATGGAAGATTAACTGTTTTGTTATGCTGGATTTATTGGTGGAACTTCATCTAAATAAACAAAATTGAATTGTCATAATGAGTGACTCAAATATTTATTGCATAATTAAATCTATGTAATATCATATCAAATTTCTAACTTCTTTTGTCCTTTTTATTTGGAATAGGAGGCATTTTTGTTAAATTAATATATGCAATTTCATACTAAAACTTATTATTGAATGAAATGTAATATTTTCATTTCTAAATTTGTTATTCTCTGAAATAAATTCGTCATTTTAAAGGACTCTAGATCAAAATTATTCAAGAGAAGATGAGCAAGCTTAAATGCAGAGCTGATTTCATCAGAAAAATATAATTAATATTGAATTTAATAAAAATTTTGATTTTCAAGTTAATATTTTGAAAGTATTAAGTCAACAAAATTCAACAATTTTATTACCTTAAATTTGACCAAAATTTTATACCTTTTGTGATTCCCCTCTTAAACTCTTAAATTTTAGATGCTGAAATAAAAGGGATAGGGATTAGGATTTAAAAATTGAATAAAAACTATCTTTAAATATTTAAATAGTTCATTCATCTTTAAGGAAATCTGTAGCCACCAACCCACTTTTTTCAAATTTTACTAAAGTCAAGTTTATTTATTCTGTCAAATTCTTATCATTCGGTTTGAATATAACAGGAGTATTTTAGGTAATCTTTTTATGTATCTAAACCATTGTTTTCTCAAATTTTCAAGGGCTAATTTATTTTTCCTATTTTTAAACTAAGCAGAAATAAAAATTAAAATTTAAGTGCGTTTAAATATAAGAAATAAAAAGTATTCTAGATTTGAAGTCCTTTTTTAAGAAAATAGGAAAGTAAATAATATTTCAATTTCAAGAAAAGATGAAAATCATTTAAATATGCAGAACCACATTGAAGTTGAACTTGTTAACACACGTGTGTTTATTTTTAAGAAATTGTGAACCATTTATTACACTTTAAAGTTGGCACTCTATTTAATTTGATGAATTTACTATTAGATTTTACTCAGTCGATGAATTTCTATCCCTAGATATGTGTATTATTTTACAATAGGAATATCAAGAATACTCATTTTATGAATTTAATATTATTGCTATTTTTCCAGATTTTTAATATTTACATTAGGATTTTACTCTTTAGATAATGTAACTAGTTTATAGATATGTAGATATTGTAACTGGTTTATAGATATGTAGATATTTGGGATTTTGGGGGAGCCCATTTTTATAATAATCTCTTTGGGGTTCAAAGGTTTATATAAAGGATTCTACTTTGGAGAACTTATAATTTCTTCTCATAATCCATTTTGATTTTAGCAATTGCCAATCACTTTATTTTCGATTGGCTATGGTTTTCTAAGTCCTCAATAATAATTTCAAAAACACATGTATATTTTAGTTCTACTTCAAAGTTGTTCTGCATATATCTATATATTCATCTTATTCTTCAAACTGAAAATTATTTACGTTTATCGTAACTGATTGTATTTGCAAACTTAATTTTTTCAAGCAATTTGACTTGAAAAAATCTCAAGGACTTCACAACTTTTGTAAAAGAGGTTGAAATTTAATTTTGAATAACTTGAAATATTTAAAAAGTGATTTAAATTTTAGGGATGTTTGTCGATTGATTCTCAAATGGCAATTAATGCTTTCTTTTCATTTTAGGCTTTTATCCTTACCTTCTCTTTTTTTTTTATTACTTTGTAAAAAAGTAAGAACAAATTCTGGCGATTATTCTTGTTATAGCGAATAGATAAAGCTTGCTTTTTGAAATAAGTGTAATTTGTTTATTGTTTCTATAGATCTATAACTCAAGTCATTATAACTTTCAAGATGCTCAATTTAGATCTAATATAGCCTAGATCAAAATCAATTTTGAATTGGGCTTCATCATTAATATCAGACAATAAAATATCCCAATTTTTTTCTCAAGATAATTCATTTATATTAGGATTTTTAAATTAATATGGTGAAAAAGAACTTATCCTTTTTCACTACCAATTATAAATAAATATATAGAATTCTGAAAAATTAATATTGATTTGAAATAAAAATCATACCTTGAAAAAGATGGCTTCTTATTCACAATATAAAGTGTTTTAGTCTAAATATATTTAGAATATGAAGCCATTCAAAATTAATTTTGATTTTGGCTAATAAAAGATTATAAAATATTTTCATAACAGTTATGCTATTAACCACCATAGGATCTGTTTATTCTGACTATAATGACATCATTTTTAAAGGGTTTAATCTCTAAGGATCAAGTTCTTCTATTACAACAGACTATTTTTTAAAGTAATGATCTATAGAATATTTCGAATTAAGCTCCAAGATGCGAAAATTAATCAGCCGATTTAAACACAAGCTCTAAAAACTACAGGAGATGTTATTAGAAATTGATGTTGCTAAGCTAAGGTGGTTTTGATCAACTTTATTTTCCAGATAAAATGTTTATGACATATGTATTATTTAATCTAATGCCAAATCATGGGTAATTTTTTTTTTCTAAATAACTTTGTTAAATAAATAAATTTAAGAACTAGAAGCTGTTGCAATTTAGGTGGAACCACAAAATTGAATTATTGTGTATATCTATATTATTCAATTGCTTACATAATTGGTTTTAATTTCCTAATAAGCGAATTGATGTAAATATCATAACCATAATGAGAAAAATACATGTCACTGGAGCTGATCGAAATATTAATTCATAATTTCTATTTATGACTTAAGTACTCAATGATTGAAATTATTTACTGTTTGCCCTTATCTGAAACTTTTAAGAGTATTTTATACGTTTAAAGGAACTTTTTGGTCATTTTTTACATTTTTTACAGTGAACTAATACTTTAGTTTTTAGTAGAATCTGAGCTATATTCATCTTATTATTTTTGTCTGAATATTTCTTCTGTGATAATATTTAAACATTTAAATCTTTAAGCTTGCTATTTCATATTTTATTTGTCCCACAGTGAAAATTATTGATTTCTTAAAGAGCTAAGGAACCATTACTTTAATCATCCATAAAGGTAGATTTTCTCTTTTAGCATGATATACAATAATAAATTTTTTTCTTTTTGACTTATTACATATGAGATTGTTTTATATCCTTCCTCTAGTAATTTCAGCTCTATTACACTTAATTTTCATTGCTAAGCGATAACAAAGCATTTATTATTTACTCTCTAAATTCTTTTCCTAAAATTCCTAATCATTATGATATAATCGTATATATATAGATTTGACTAGATCCTTATATATTCGTCTATCTCTCTTATTCATGCTCAATTTCTAATTTCAATTAATTTATTTCAATTGAGATTTTTCCCTCATTTCTTTACAACTTGAAATTGAATTGCTCAATCGTTAATTATAAAGTTTTAATATTCTCAACATTCCAATATGGTATAATATATAGGACTGTTTTAAGTATTTGATCATTTGATATTATTTTCTTAATGATGAAAATTCGCCATAGATTGAATTATTGTATTGAATTTAGAGGCAAATTATGCTAAAAATTAATTTTATATAATGATGATCACAATTTAATAATTTTTTCATAAAATCTATCCAATTTATATAATAGTTAATCTTAACACCCAATTAAAAACAAAGTCTAATAATTGTTTGATTAATAAATAAGTAAACTCTTCTTGAACGCCATTTTACTTTACTTATTTTGAATTATTCATCTTGCTTTCGCTTTTTGAGGTTTAAAGAAACAATTTAGAGAAATTATAAAGTGGATTTGAAGGAATAAGTCAATAAGTAATGTTTATTGTTATAAGTTTACCAAAATTTAAATCAATAAACCTTTTTGGATGTGAATAATGACTTAAAGATTAGGTTTATTATATTTTACTCCTTTATTTAGCAATGATAAAAACAAATAATAATTTGAATAAGCAATATCATTCTCTAGATTATTAATTGATTTCATCAACTTCGTCAAAAATTTTGAACACATTCAGCATTTACATATACTTTAAGCATTAAAACACTAGTAAATCTTCACTCTTTGCTCCCAAGATATTGATTCTCGTTATTACCTCTGATCAATCAATATAAAAAGTCTACCTTTGTTACACCAAGCTCTAGGTGCTATAAAATCTTTACTATCCCTGTTTACTCAATATAAATCAGAGCCAAGCTTATTTTTGTTATTAATTAATGTATTATATAATCAAAGCACGATGTGATTCATCAAACTAAAATATATAATCTATAATTCTAACTCAATCCAAAATGAATTTATCTCAGCTTAATTTCAGGCAATCCAGTTACAGCTGCTTTAGTAGTGATTGGAATTTGTTGTTCATCCAGTTTTCGGCTGATCTACTTCATAGAATAGGAGGTGTGTAATTAGATTTTGAAAGGCATTGGTTTTTGCTTGTTGGATTTTTTGAGTGATATTATTCTATTTTGGAGGAACAGAATTATATTACTTGATTGTGTGACAAAGAATGATTAATTACTGCTTTAAGTATATCTCAATCTGTATGTAATTTAATCTAAAGTATAATCTAGGCAATGACTAAAACAATTGTGGTATTTTTACAATATGCTCTATCAAAGATCCTCCTATTGAGGTTAAAACCTAAAGAACTTAAAGTAAAATCACATTCTATTTGCTGAACATTCATATAAACCAAAAGCCTGTTTATAAATTGCCGGTTAGAAATATAAAAAATTCAAGAATATATAT
>CAJJDP010000129.1:42350-353204 GCA_905182995.1 Paramecium octaurelia
GCGCTGGATGCTTGATTAGGTCATTTATAGAGAAGGGTGACATGGGAGGACCCAATTTTAAAATCTTTATTCATCGGCAGATCTAGACCCAAAGAGGGGAATACGATCAGGAGCTCTTATTTAGAGAATTATTCAATGTTTGTTATTAAATAATATTCTGTTTGGAAATTAATAGCCGATTATTAAATATTAGTCAAATTATTAATTACAATAAAAAAATATCCTTGGATTAATTGCCAATTATACAGTTCTGAACATATATATCAAACAAGATTTTGTTTCGATTGTAATGGGTTTGAAAGGGAAATTGACCAAATAAATATCAATACTATATATTAATATCTTTCTTCTCTCATATGGCAGAACAATTCTCATATTAATAAGAAATCTAAATTTAGAAAAAAACGAGAAATAATTAAAAAACCTGGTATTATTTATCAATTAATTTATATTGATTTCAATTTCTCATAAATATAATGTACATCATCGGCTCCTGCTAACAATGCATCTTCATAAGCTGTTACAGCATCTTAATATTCCTGTAACTCAAATAATGAATCCGCTAAAATATAACTCCACCTTATACCTTTTTTTATCAGATATGAAACATCTTGATAGATGAACAAGGCAAGATCGAATTATGTAATTGCCTCTTTAAATCTTTTTAGATGATGTAAAGCCTATCCTATGATTTTTAATTAGAATTTACCTTTTAAGGCATAAGCTGTATGCTAATTATTATCTAAATTTAGAACCGTTTAAAATGAATCAATTGCTTCTTGATACAGATTTAATTTGAGTTAACTAATTCCTTCAGTAAAAATTAATTAATACCCCTTATAAGATAAGATTCAAAATTTTCAGGATCAATTTATATAGCTAAGCTTGAATATTCCATAGCTTCTTCATGACGTTCCAAAAGATTTAAACATTAAGCTAATATTTTTGCTTCTATACCTTTATTTCTATAAGCAGTAGAATTCTTTGAATCTATGTCTATAATTTTATTAAAGATTTTAATAGCCTCTTCATAGTGTTATTGTGTAAATAGTACATCACCTTCTTAGAAAAGGATGCTAATTTATGTTTTATCAGTGCTTATGTTGCCTTGATAGATTTAATTGTAATAAAGCTATTGATGTATTTTTTGTTCTATCTTTCATTATAAACAAATCATGAATTACTTCTTTTTAATATTTGCCATCTTAATAATCTGAAATAATCTAATTGAGTTCCACTAAGTAAGATTTAAAAGTTTTCTCTATCTCAATGATTTCATTTTATTTTTCTTATTTCTTATCATCTGATAAATTATTGGTTTCTTCCAAACTTTGATTTTCATCAATGATTTTTTTTGCTTAATGAATGATGTCCCTCAGATTTGATGCTTCAAGTTGGCTAAGATTTTAACTGTTAATCAGATTAATATTTTATTAAATTAACTAAATTGCTCCCTAAGGATTCAATTCAATTCCTTTCTACATATTTTGTATTGCTAAAGAGTATTCTTTGAGTTATATTAATTCTTCACCTTTATATATTATTAGTTATTGTATTACACTTTTTTAAGTCTATTTCAACACTTTAGGGATCTATTGTTTAATTATCAGTTTAGTCCTGTTCAGTATCAACTTTCAAAGTTTCAGTTTTATCGTCATTCTGATCATGATCATTATAATCATTCTAATTATAAACTTATTTCTCAATCCACTCCAATCTAGAAATCCATTCTGCTCAGATAATTTTTGTAATTTACATTTAAAATTTTATAAGCTTGCCTTATTACTTTTTAGAAAATGGATGTCTGAATATGTTGGATAATATGATTTGTCTTTCATACGCAAATTTATTGAATTTAATTTTTCAATATTTTCTTAATTTTTTTCTAGCTGCTTTTTATAGATTTCATCAAATATCACCTTAAATTCTTTTACATAATTAACATAAATTTAAAGTTCGTTTTACTCAAGGATTAGTTAGTTGTAGAGAATTTTAAAAGTCTGACATTATTGCTAGTGCTCAGAGTGGAACTATTTTAAACATAAATAGCAAAATATTGCATTATTCACGCATTTATCTGATAAACAAATTCCAATTATATTCTCTTAATGATCAGGTGAACAGCCACATTTCTATTCTAACATAATAGAAATTGTATATTAAATAAATAATTAATTAAGCTGAGAATAATTAATTACCTTAATGAATTCAAAATCTGATTACCAATCAATTTCTACAGAAGGTATAAAGGATCTAATTATAGTTTCTTGTTTAATAAAATAAGGTAGATTACATGATGCCTTAAAATAATGCGATATTGCAATATTTGAAAACAAAAATGAATTAGAATGTTACAAAGCCAAAAGTATAAATAGTTTAATAAATCCTATTAGCAAGGGTTTTAAATCAATTAGGCCTTCAAAGTGAAGTTATTGATGCTTGGGAATAAGGGATTTAAAATAATAGAAATGATTTTACCTTTTATCACTCGAAAGGTTGTTATGCTTTGTGTTTATAGTTTGTGCTTTAAGAAAACANATAAACAAATCATGAATTACTTCTTTTTAATATTTGCCATCTTAATAATCTGAAATAATCTAATTGAGTTCCACTAAGTAAGATTTAAAAGTTTTCTCTATCTCAATGATTTCATTTTATTTTTCTTATTTCTTATCATCTGATAAATTATTGGTTTCTTCCAAACTTTGATTTTCATCAATGATTTTTTTTGCTTAATGAATGATGTCCCTCAGATTTGATGCTTCAAGTTGGCTAAGATTTTAACTGTTAATCAGATTAATATTTTATTAAATTAACTAAATTGCTCCCTAAGGATTCAATTCAATTCCTTTCTACATATTTTGTATTGCTAAAGAGTATTCTTTGAGTTATATTAATTCTTCACCTTTATATATTATTAGTTATTGTATTACACTTTTTTAAGTCTATTTCAACACTTTAGGGATCTATTGTTTAATTATCAGTTTAGTCCTGTTCAGTATCAACTTTCAAAGTTTCAGTTTTATCGTCATTCTGATCATGATCATTATAATCATTCTAATTATAAACTTATTTCTCAATCCACTCCAATCTAGAAATCCATTCTGCTCAGATAATTTTTGTAATTTACATTTAAAATTTTATAAGCTTGCCTTATTACTTTTTAGAAAATGGATGTCTGAATATGTTGGATAATATGATTTGTCTTTCATACGCAAATTTATTGAATTTAATTTTTCAATATTTTCTTAATTTTTTTCTAGCTGCTTTTTATAGATTTCATCAAATATCACCTTAAATTCTTTTACATAATTAACATAAATTTAAAGTTCGTTTTACTCAAGGATTAGTTAGTTGTAGAGAATTTTAAAAGTCTGACATTATTGCTAGTGCTCAGAGTGGAACTATTTTAAACATAAATAGCAAAATATTGCATTATTCACGCATTTATCTGATAAACAAATTCCAATTATATTCTCTTAATGATCAGGTGAACAGCCACATTTCTATTCTAACATAATAGAAATTGTATATTAAATAAATAATTAATTAAGCTGAGAATAATTAATTACCTTAATGAATTCAAAATCTGATTACCAATCAATTTCTACAGAAGGTATAAAGGATCTAATTATAGTTTCTTGTTTAATAAAATAAGGTAGATTACATGATGCCTTAAAATAATGCGATATTGCAATATTTGAAAACAAAAATGAATTAGAATGTTACAAAGCCAAAAGTATAAATAGTTTAATAAATCCTATTAGCAAGGGTTTTAAATCAATTAGGCCTTCAAAGTGAAGTTATTGATGCTTGGGAATAAGGGATTTAAAATAATAGAAATGATTTTACCTTTTATCACTCGAAAGGTTGTTATGCTTTGTGTTTATAGTTTGTGCTTTAAGAAAACAAAAGAGATACGATGAGATAATTAAATGTTACGATTAAGGAATAATGTTTAATAAGAATGATCCTATATTTTATGCACATAAATGTACAAAATATCCTCGCATTTTTTTAGTTGTGGAGTTAGAAAAATAGGAAAGATTAGAGGAGGCTATTTAAGTTTGGGAGTTAGGAATTTAAAATAATAAAACAGATCCATTTTTTTATAAATAAAAAGGTATTCGAAGTTTGAATGATATAGTATAAGCTTTATTATAATGTTATGGCGAAACAATTTGTTAAGAAAAGATAGCTGAATGTTGGGATTTAGCAATATAAAATGGAAATGATAATCCATTTTACATCAAATCTAAAGGTAGAATGACAGTTAATTATTTAAGTTAGTGCTTTAGAAAAATTAGAGCAATGGGATGAAGTCATCAAATGTTTGAATTATGGAATACATATGCATAGACAAGCTCTAATCTATTATGAAGATAAAGGTGTAATGATTTAGCAATTATTAGCTAATTATTTAAAAAAATTAAATAGATTGGAAGAAATCATTGAATGTTGGGAAGAAGGAATCAAAAATAATCCAAATAATAAATTGTTTTATACAAAGAAAAGTTAACATTCATTAGATAAATTTAGTTTAAGCTTTAGAAGATTAAGAAAAGATAGAATAAATTATTGAAGAGGCCAATCATTATATTAGTTTATTCAATGATTTGATTTTTTATGAAGCGAAAAGTAATTAAAGTAATAATTTTTTAGCAAAATGCTTATTCAAATAAGCAAAATATGAAGAGATTATTTAATGTTGGGATTATGGAATTAAAAATAACGACACTACAACTACAAGTTCTTTCTATATCAAAAAAAGTACTAACAAAAATATGATTAGTTGAAGCTCTAGAGATTTAAGGAAGATGGGTTGATTCCATATAATGCTGTGATTAAGGAATTTCTAAATGCTTTTGGAATATTGAAGAGATAATAAAACTTAAAGGTTTTTTCAATTTATTATTTCAAGTGCATTCTCTAGCATAATTAAACAATTTTCGAAAAGCTTAATAGTATTCACGGTTAATTAATGCAAATTAGCCACAAATCTTCCAAAATTGATTATAATATCTAAATTATTTATTAAGTTTCAGTTTTATCAGACACAATTTACTTGGAATTTTAGATTACTTTAACTAACCAAAAATTAATAGTATATTACTAATTTTCTATAAGAGTATATGATAATTTCTGATTCAGTAAAATTTATGTTTTTGAAAGAATTTCATTTTGTATAAATTGATTTTAATTAGATATATCAATTCTTAAATGTAGGTTGACCAATAAAAATAAACCTTATATTCTTAATTTTGGCGCTTTTATAGTTTGACAACTTCAGTACTTTATTGTTTAGCTTTGTCTTGTCTTAATATCTTGTTCCATTAAATTTCAAATTTTGATAATTTGATGATGGAACTTTTATTTTAGAATCAATTGAAAAGAAATATAATGAGTTAACCACCTACTTTATCAAGAAATATTTTTGGTAAAATGAATTGATTGTAAGAAATTTGTTTAAAGTTTTCAATTTTCTATTTGATTTTGAGCAATTTTCTTAAAGGAATTTCTAAAACTTTCATTCAAAGATTTGTATGACTATATTTATTAACTTAAAGATTGAAAGATATATTTTCTATAGAGTTATTTAAATCAGTATTTTTGATTATATTACATATAAGTTATTCATGAATTGAAATAGAAATCGATAAAAAAACAATTCTATATATCTAAAGTCAACCTGTTTGATACTAGTAGGGTTGTATTGAATGCTAAATTCTACTTTAATTCTCAAAGTACTCAGAAAATATATTCATAATTAACAGGAAAAATTATTAATTTTATGATTTTCAGTTTAATTCATAATATATACAATAAATAATGATATTTTGGTAGGGTCACATACCAACTCTGGTTATTACCTAAATAGGATCTGCTTGATTAGATTATTTAAGTTTATATCCACAACACTTAGTTTGTATGGAATTCTATATTTAAAAAAATAATACTGCAGCCAATTTATCTCTAATCAATTCTTATTTGTATTATTTCCGGTGTGCAAAGAGGATTGTTTTAGCTGAAGAATACTTGATCCCAGCCTTGTTAGCGGCCTATGTTAAATTTATACTTTATGGCTTACATCATGGATTTTGTAGCTCTGAAATAGAAAGAGCTAGAGAAACAATTTTTTGGCATCAGATGTAATATATGAGTAATTTCGCGGTTTATATTCTTGTTTACGCTTTTTGGAGAAGTGGCGTCTTTTGATGAATGTAAATTATGTCTGATCAACAGAGGCCATGACGTAATGTATTTATTGTAAAATTAATAAATTAATAAAATAATAAAACAACAAAAATATAATTAAATTACATAAAAATTACATAGGTATTCAAACACTATCATCTTTACGATCTTCTGGCTATTATTGTTTATTTTTTTCATTGGCCTTAGTTTATTTTTTTGTTCTTTTTGATTTAGGTGGTTCTTAAGTTTCAACATTGGCAGGAGTTGTTACTGAAGCTTGTTGAGCTACTGAATCATCCTTTTTTCTATTGGTTTTCTTTGCGGATGCTGGTTATTAAGCAACTGGAGGAGCCTATTAAGGAGTTTAAGCAGGAACTTCTGGTTTTGTTTTACGTGGTCTTGATGTACCAGGTTAATTATATGATTGAGCTACTGGAGGAGGAGCTGCTTATGGTGGCTAGGCTGTTTACAATGGTTGTTAGATTGATATTTGCACAGCTTATTGTGTAGGTGGTGGCTATTGAATAGCCTAAGTTGTGCTCATATTCTCAATTGTTGATTTTTGCTAATACTGACTAATCATTCCAGAAGTTGGCGGTTAATTATATTTCATAGTTGTCATTGGAAACATTCTTTAGTTTGCCAATTGTTGTTACTTATAATTTTTCCTCTAAAAATATAAGAATTAAATACAATTTCTTTTTTAATTTATTCAATAGGATAGCAATCTTATCTGGCTATGTCATATATGTTTTTATATCTTTTTTCAATATGCCCTTTTGAATTGTTAGCAGATTTCACCAACTCCTTCAAATTAGAGAATGAAAGTCTTTCAACCATTGAATAATCAGCTTATCCAGAAGTCTTTACTTATATGGGATCATCAAATTTGATTTTTGTTAGCAATTCTTTGAAGACAGGTTTCGTATATTATTTAAATGGATTCTAAGGAAGTGATCTTAGATGCTGTATTTTTGTGGGTAGTTTCTTTTAAATAAGCGATTCATAATCATTTAGTATATTAGTGTATTGAGGTGTTTGTTAAAGAGGTTTTTACATTTATTTAATAGATTCGCATTTCTTCTAATATTGTTAAGGTAATATAAATTTAGAGTTTGATGGAATACTTTTATTAAAGATAAGCCAAGCATAGAGATCAGCACAGAAATTCGGGGTATACAAATATAAATTGGCTGTGACTGTGTTTGAGGATAGTGCTTAACTAACTTAATTGAAGTCTCCTTAGAATTTTTGATAATAACTAAAATTTGATTATTAAAGGTAATACTATATGAAATATTGTCTGACTAAGTCATTGGATTTTGTTATCTATTAAGCATGTGAATTAAATCTTTCAGTATTTAATGGTATGAATTTTCCATTCTGTTAAATAAAATGACAATCTTTTTCTATATAATTATATTTGTATCGAAACAGATCTTTTAATTCTAACTATGGAAGTAATTATTGTTCCACAACTTAATTACTTGAAAAGATCTTCATTCTAGAATTCATTCAATTAAATTACTTTTTCATCATCTTTTCTCCATCATTCAAAACTTATTCAGGAGTACATCCAATTCTATATAATAATTCTTCATATTCTGGATCCAAGCAAGGTTCTTGATAATATAATTTCACTTTGTATTTGTATATCATTTCCAAAGAAGTTGGAAAACTCTCTATACTCATTACGCTTTTCTCAAAAGACTCCTTTAATGGAATATCCTTGTTCACAAACAATTGCAACGCCTCCTAAAGATTCTCATATTTCTTCTTAAAATCGAATTCAACTGTCTGTTTAATCTTTCTTCTATCGCTGGAATGAATATCATGAGTATTTGATTCTGAATAAGTTTATTGCATATCTGGAAATAGTGATTCTAAAGACACATATATATCTCTATTGGTTGACAAATATCTCTTCACTTTTTGAAGTGCATCTTAATATCTCTGTTCATCCAAATCCTAATTCTCACTCTTCATAGTCTTCAAATACTTTTATATTGGTTTTTGATTTGATTCCTCAACGTCTAATCCTATAAATTAATAACTACCCATTTAATTGAATGCCTTTTATACCATCTGGCATAATGAGTAAGAAATACAAATTCCAAATTACTCAATTTCTTCCCTCTCTTTCTGTAACATCTAATGAGTGGCTTTAGCTTCCTATGCTAATTAATAATTCACAGCTATCTACGAAAATTCAATCATTCACTTACTTTCCATTTCTTCCTCTCTTAAAAATCAAGCGCCTTCAATTGTACATCATTCATCACTTATTACCAAACCTTAGGTACTCTAAGAATCTAAAATTACGTTTCACCTATACCTCTTAATTTGTATGATCGTGCATATTCACTTTCGGAATGTATGGTTTTTTCAATGCACATATTTTTTCAGAAAGCACATATTTTCTAATATATAAATCTGGCAATGATATATAAAGGTCCTTTTATCATAATACCGCCTTACTTCCTATTATTTCACTGTATTCCGAGATTAAACTTGTATAGCTTCGAATTGCCTATTCTCCATCTTGATATATTATAATTTTTATATTTTATAATTAACTCATTTCAAATTTATGTTCCCTATTTATTCTCCAAAATCCATGATACATTTAAACCTTCATTTATGATCTTATTACTAATTTATTCAATATTATATTCAAATATTTAATCTGTTTTGAAATTTCCAATCTATTCATAAAGTATTAGAGTTCATTTTAATTATAATTTTTTAAACAATTATTTTTAAATTAGTAAAATTATTTCATTTTTAATAGCACTCTTGATTAATACATCAATTCTATGATAGTTTCAGAATAATTATTTATGGCAATCTTTTAATTATATTACACCGAGTACATAAATTAAGCATGTATATCAGTTTCACTCTCCTTAATATCGCATTGACGATAAATTTTAGATGTTATTTATTTGGTATGCTTACTTGATTATATAATACATTTTATATATTTGTTCATTTAAATCTTTAATTGCTTCTAAGATTAATTTATGAAAATGAAGAATATAATTATTTATGAACTATTTATAGAATGGTTTAAAAATATTAAAATAATTAGGATTTATTCCAAGCATATAATTTTTTTACTCTAAAATACGAATTCTATGTATTTAAGTAATATTAAATAATATAATATTTTTTTTTTAAATTACATATGAACATCATTAATTTATTATTTAGAATTATAAATCAAAAAATTTTAAATGATGATAGATCCTATAGAACTGAAAACAAGTTGAATTAAAGAAAATAAGTTTCTTGATTTGTTAAAATTCTTAAAACTTCAGAGAGGAGTTGATATTCAAAAAATACATCTCCTAAATACAATAACTTAAGAGAAAATATTGATTTTTTTCATAATGAAAATAGAATTTGCATTATAATTAAATTCAATTATTATCAAAAAACTAATGAGAAAATAAATTGAAACAAATAATATTGGTATGAAATAAAATGTGACAACTTTTAAATTGAAGTAGTAATTCTTAGAAATAATTTGCATACATTAATTAAAGGATCTAAATGCATATTTATTTACATAGTTTAAATCAAGTTTTAGTATTTCTATTTAAATATTAGTCTAATGAATGGTCAGTGTTTTTAATCATATACAAAATGCAATCCAAACATTCCCTTAGTATAGTATAGAAATCAAAGTCGCTCATTTTTAGAGTCATTCTACTTTATTCTAAATTATAGTAGTCTTCTTTATAATTGCAGATGTAATATTTCTTTATTTATTAATGCAGTTATTACAAAGAATTCTTTAATTCTTGACTTATAACTTAAATGTTTTAACATTTAAGATAATTAAGTGAGGTTTGTATTTAGTTTTTCTCATATTTCAGTTATTCATTCTGCTTTATAATTTATTAGCATTGCTCTTCCAATTATTCCATTTAAGGTTGTAGATTAGTGAATTAGTGCAATTATTTCATTAAATTCTTATTCTATTAATCCAATTATGCAATTTTGTTCTATTAGTCCCTTATAATGCTATCTTTCTATAATAGAATCGTCAACAATTATTTTTTTTCTTTTTATGCTTATTCAGTTATAAGAGTTTAATTGTAAGTTTAATTTATCTTTTTCTCTTAAGAAGGAAATTTAAACTCTTATTTGTTTATTGAAGTCGCTGACTTTTTTAATAGATCATCAATTTTATTATTAACCTCGCTCAAACGTGAATTGCTTTAGGGTGTTTGTATAGTGCTTGGATTACTGGACCTAAATGATAAATTAGTGAGATGAGTTGAGGCTGTTCTAGAAAACTTCATTTAAGGTTGTTTTATTTATAATTATATAAATTGGAGTTTAAGGAAGGACTTATTTTTCTTATATTAGATTAATATATGTTATAGAATTGAGATCTTAAATAAAATGTATGTATATTTATATATAAGTTTATTTAATAAAAAATATCTTTGTAAATGAGTTTCTCTAAGTAAGAATCAATCATTTAGTCATCGTTAACAAAATCGCATATGCGCTACTTGTCTCCTCAACTTGGAGAGCGCAATGGAGGATCTGTAATTCAGCGTGAAACAATCGTGAATCCATAGCTAAGAGAATCCCAATTTATATTATCCTCAACTCCAAGAGAGACTGTCATTCCTTTAGATGTTCAATACACTGTCACTAAGAAAGTAGATTAATAAAATTTCTCTGATTATGAAGTAAGGATCCAATCTCTGTTGCATGAAGTAGAATTGTGGAGAAAACGATATTTGGATCTGATGGCCATGTATGACAAGAACATAGCAAATGAAGAAGTGGTATAATTATAGTATAGATTTGTATAGATTAAATTATAAGAGGCTAAGATACAATTGTTATACGGGGAGAACAATGATTTATATGCATAGATTAGATCCCTAATTAAAGAAAATGACGAATTGAAAGTGAGATTAAATACATATGAATTAAACAATTCGATTGAGGAGACAAAGAATAACTATGGTATAATTGGTTTCTATGTATTAGAGAACTTGTAAGTATAATTGAAGAGTAGATTAGGAGAATTGGATGAATGGAGAGACAAATACAATAAATTGGAAACTGAATTGAGTAGGTACTAAGCAATTGAAATAAAGAATATGTAAGTTGAAGGATAATTGAAAGGACTTGAAGGTTAGGCTAATTAATGGTAAGATAGATATTGGGAAATGGTGGATGAAAGAAATAAATTATAAAATTAAATCTTCGAACTCAATGAAAGACTTAATGCTGTTTAAATTGAGGCCGCCTAGAGAAACAATGCAACTGAAATCAAATTAAGAGACGCTGAAATTCTGAAATTGAAAAATTTGATTCAGCATTTACAAAGTTAGGTTGATGAATGGAGAAAGAAGACTTTGTAAATGGAAACTGAAGTAGAATTAAAATAATAAGATGTAGACGCTTAAAAGATGAAGATAGTCAAATTACAGGAATAATTAAATAATTTGAGCATGACCATACAATAAAAGAGTAAATTAATTAACGAATAGAATCTTGAAATTACTAATTTACAAAATAAATTATTGGAAATCAATGTATTGAATTAAGAAATAGGCAATCTCAATGAAATGTTATAGGTATAATTGACAGCAATGACAGAATTAAGAAAAGAAATTTCTAGATTAGAGAATAATTGTGGAGAATTGAGACATGAAAAGTTATTAAAAATTGAATTTGAGAGTGAAAATAAAAGATTAATTGTAGCTGTTGAAGAACTCAAACAAATAGCTAATGATAGAAAGAATTAATTGGATGCACTCAAAATTAAATATGGTAATCTAGAAATTGAGAAGAATTAAATTCAATAAAGATTGGAAGAAACAAAATATTTGACTACTTAAATCAAACAATTAAATAATGAAAATCAAACATTAATTAGAAGAGTCAAATATTTAGAAGATTAAATTGAAGCTAATAAAATTGAAATCTAAGATTTGTAAGCTAGAATTCAATAATTAAAATTGTTTGAAATTGATAATAAGAAACTCAATGAGCTTATCATTTTGAAAGATAATGAAATCTAAAATCTAAGAAGAAAATTAACATAATTTGAATTACAACCTAAAAGTAAAGACACAAGTGAATTAGAGGCTCGAATTAAATCATTGTTGAATGTTATAGAGTAATTAAAAGCAGAATTTGCTCAATTATAAGAACAATATGATAAATAAAGTAAGTAATACATGTTATTATCTTAATAAATGGTTTCAATTGAAATTACATAAGAAACTCGCATTGAAGATAAAACTGAAGTGAACTAATGGGCATTAAAATCTAATCAATTATCATCTGAATTGGATCTATTATCGAAATTGAATTAAGAGTTATAAACAAATTGTGATTTCTTAAATGATTAAATGAGATTGCTATAGAAATAATTAATAGCTAGAAGATAAGAAGTTGAAGACTGGAGAAGATAAGCTGGTAATTATTATGTTGATGCTACTGAAGCTAAGAAATAACTAAAAGAATTAGAAGCACAACAAGCTTTATTGAACACTGAGAATACCAAATTACATAATGAAATCAAATAACTTAAAAATCAATTAATAGATGAATAGAATAATTCATAAAAGATTTCTTTATAATCTGTTGAGCAAAATTTGAAATCTCAAGGAGAAATAAATCAAATGGTTCAAGACTTATAATATTTAAAAATTCAATTGCAAATAAAGACAGAAGATTGTGAAAATTAGAGAAGAAAATACTTATAATCAGAATAATTAAATCATGATTTAAAAGGTATCGAAGAAAAATATACTTATGCAAATGCATAACTCACTTAAAGTAAATTGGATAACGAAAGGCTCAATTAATTATTAAGAGAGTAATCTTAAAGCTAACCTTAGGTTCAAAATGTTAACCAATCAAATGAAGTGCTTTAACAATAATTGCAATAACTCTAAAGTAGATATGATAAATTGCAATAAGAATTCTTGAATACAGCTACCTAAATTCCTTTATTGAAATAAGAACTAGCAGACAAGGACTTAACACCTTTATAAAAGAGAATTGATGAATTATTAAAGGAAAATCAAAAATTAACTTTAGCCTTCCAAAATAAGGTGAGAGAATGTGAAGAGTTAAGGAGTAGATGTAATACCTAAGAATCTAGAATTACTGATTTGAGATTCTTGGAAAAGAGTTTACCTGAATTGTAAGGATAAAATCGTTAATTATAATAATAAATTGAGGACTAACTTAATGAGATGATATTATTAAATACAGATATTGATAAATTGAATTAAAAAATTGCCAAATATCAATTATAATTGAAGAACTATTAAATTTTGTAGAATGAATTTGCTTCATTGAAGAGCATTAGTAATGTAAAAGATTAAGATATTGCCAAATTAAAGACCTCTAATTATTTAATTGGAACTGATCTAGAAAATACTTAAAAGATCAGATAAGAATATGTTGATAAATATGAAAAGGCTGCATCAGAAAAGGAAGAGATAAAGGCAACATTGACTTAATTATAGATGGAAGTTGATAGATTAAATAATCGTCTAGGTAAGGCAGAAGTTAAAGCACTTGAAGCAGAAAGATTAGGTTAAAAAGTAATGATTGTGGAAGGACAATTAGGATAATCTTAAGAGGAAAACTTTGCATTATAAACCAAAAACCAATAATTGAGTAGTCAAGTAAAGGCTCTCTAGACATAAAATGAGAATCAAGAGTTTAAGATTAATTAATTAATACCTTTTAGAAACCAATGGGAAGATCTATAAAACATTGTTTAAAAAGAGTATATTAATTATATATTTTTTTAGTTAAAATTCTTTGGCCAATATTCAAGTGCAAGTAGCTTAAGCTACAGAGACAGCCAATCAACACTTAAAGGATTTGTAACACGCTTAAGAGCAATTAAAGAGTCAAGAATAATAGATTCAGGAAAGATCCAAAGTTATTGTGGAACTGGAATAAGCAAATGAATAACATATTTCATAATTGAATCAATTCCAAAAAAGAATCAATGAAATTCAAGAAGAAAACTTCTAATTAAAGGTTACCAATCAAAATGCAGTTTTGAGATTAAAGAAATTAGAAGCAATTGAAACAGATTATGCCAAAATTATTGAGGATTCTTAATAATTATAAGATTAATTGAATGATTTGAAAGACAAATTGAAAATCAAAGAGGCTGAAGCTGCTTAATTCTAATATTGGAAGGAAAGTTTAGAATCAAGAGTAGCATTGTTAGCCTCTGAAATTGAAAGATAAAAGCATATGGTCAAGACTAAGAATGATGAAATTGATAATTTGAAGGAAGCTAATCAACGTTTAGAAACATTAGTTACTTAATTATCAGCTTTTGAAGGAGATGCTAGAAGATCTGAAGAATAAATTATTTAAATGAAAGGATAAATTGACACTATTAAACAAAATTTAGCTCTTAAATAAAAGGAATGTGAAGATCTTAAGTAAATTAAGGAAAATGTTGAGCAAAAGAACACTACCTTATTACAGGACATTGATTCTTTGAAATCGAACCAATTAACTTTAAGTGTTAAATCTGAAGATCTAATTTAAGAAGTCTAAAGATTACAAAACGAATGCAATTAAATGAAATAATTTAATGGAATCAAAAATGAATTAGAAAGCAAAATTTAAGCATTAAATAAATAATAGGAAGAGTTATAATAGTAATTGTAAAGTAAGAACAGAGAATTGTTGGATTTGAAATAGAAGTAAAATTATAAATTTAACTTAGATTAAATGATTATGATTCATAAAATTAAATTATTAAGTAATTACAAGTTGAAGAATAGAAATTACAATTATAGATTGTTACTTAAAATAAAGAAAAGGAGGAATGGCATGCAAAAATGGATATATTATAAAGATAAATTGAAAAATTAGAAAAATCAAAAAATGATCTTGAGAATAAATGTGCTCTGTTAGCAGGACAATTAGAGGTCTAAATTCAAAAATATTCAAAATCCTAAGGTGAGAATAGTAGAATGAATGATCAAATTGTCATGCTTACAGATGATAATGATAGATTAACTTAATCACTTCAAAATGCATTAATCGAGTGTGACGAATTAAGAAAGAAAGCATAACCATTATAGACTTCCTTTATTCAAAATTCAACCATAATTAAATCATCTTCGGTAGTTCATAGTTGAGTCATTAAAATTTACATAAAAATTTAAGAAATATATCATTTTTATAGAAAATACACTACCAATTATATATTCGTACTTGATGCCAGATTTTCGATTAATATGTTTCTTACATTAATGTTGTTAAATAGGGTTTAATTATTGTATTAATTTGTTCTTATATAGTTCCATAATTTATTATCGTTCTAATTTAATTGATTTTCAAATATTAGCACAACAAAAATTACTAAATGTTGAAACATAAATGAAATGAAATAATTTTATAAGATTATTTATTTTAATATTATTGTAAATATATTGTTATAATATACTAAATAATAATAATAATTTTTAGAATAATCTAATAAATAATGAAATGAATACTAATTTAAATTTGATTTCATCAATTTAAGTTCCATTATTTTCTGCATTTCTTGATTGTTTTCGTTCTACAAATTTTCGAATAATGACTTTCATTATGTAAAAGCTTAAGGATATTAATCATATTTTAAATTGTGCCAATTTTAGGAAAGTGAAGAAACATTCTTCGTTTAATGGTGTAAGGGTAATAATATTCAATGGAAACACTTTAAACATAGATTTGTAATATTTAAATATTCTTGAAGTGAAGAACCATGAAGGATCTGATTTTATTGAAATTTATATAAGGAATTAATGAATAGATATTTTAGTGATATAAGGTTCGAAGGGGATTAGGTTAGTTGCTATGGATGATAAAGGAGACATACTATTTACTGATAAAATTTGTACATTAAATATATTAGAATAAAAGTATTTAGTTTTGAAAAATAATAGAATGGATTGGCTACAATCCACATTTATAGAGACAATTATTTCTGATCCATTTATGATTTTTTAAAAATTTATTTGTAAAGGTAAGATTTTCATTTTTTTTTTCGAATTCTCTTTTTTTTAATTGTTTCTGTTTCTTGTTTATTTGAAAAGTTTCTTAAGAATTCTCGATCCTCTTGTGATATAAAATCATCTCTTGTATCATATTATAGAAATGGTTCTTCCTGCTACGATTTAATATAGTTAAACAATTCATTCAGATTATCTCTGGTTTAGAGTCTTCTGTCGTATTTTGATTTCGATTCTTCTTTGGATAGGGTAGTATAGGCTTCATTTATTTAGTGAAATTAATCAGTTGCCTTAAAATCACTATTCTTATCCTAAAAAGACATCAGCAAGTTAATACTGGATGCCACTGAAGGGCCAATTTATGATAGGCTTTCTTGATTTGGTTAGGTTAAGCATTCCTCTCTAAGCCCAAGGTGTCATAATGATTTTTCATTATAATTAATCGATCCGAACATCCTTAAATAAACCATAGAAATTCTGGAACAAATTTTATTATTATAAATATAATCAAGCTAAGTCCATTCTTTTACTTAAGTTTTTGCATCTCTCTACATTCTGATTTGGATGGTGGCTGATTAAATTAATATATTTATACATAAATTTATTAATTTTCAAGGTAATCTATTAATTTTTCTACATTCACAACTGTTATAATTTCAACAATTGCAATTATTGATTTTCATATTTTTAAGTTATTATATATTAACCATTCCTTGAAACTGCAATACTATTATACTCGCCACCTAATGATTATTTGTGAACTATATCATATTTTGTAACCTTATAGATTTCTATGGTTTTTTGTAAAATAATTAAATATTAATGGTCTTTAACAAATAATATTTTTTTGACTTGATTTACAGTATTAACAATTGATTAGAGCAGATAATTCTGACGATTATCTTGTTTCCATACTTTAACATTTTCAGCTGCAGTATAAACATTGTCGTAATTATCAAAGAAAATATCAGAAATCATAGACTGATGTTAATCGCTAATCTGTTAAAATAACATCCAAGATCCATTATTAGATTTCCAAAAAATCAAATTTTTATCAGAACTTCCAGAAGCAAAATATGTTCCAGAGTGACTCCAAGCTAAACTTGTAACACTTCTCTTGTGTTATTTTAAGGACTCATGCTTTTCTAATTTAAAGCCTTTTTTATTCCAAATTACAATTTTACTATCTAATCCCCCAGATATTACCTATGATTTAGTTTCATTAATTATCATCCTATTGATTGATTATCTATGTCCTTAAAGTTACTAACACAATTTCCAATTCTAATTTTCTCTTTGCCACATTGATATTATTGCATCTTGTCCTGCTGTTAATATCCAAGTTAAATCAGCTCCAACATAAATTTCTGTTATATTCTATATCTATATTAAACGCTAGAATAAAAATTGGTTATTCTCAAAATTGAGTTCTGTAACTCCAGAACAATCACACAATACAGCCTTTAAATTATCATTCAAAAATATAATTGGATCAACCCATTTTTCCAAGAAAGAAGATTAAATTACTTAATAGTTATTTCGAAATATAACTTACTATTCTTGCTTAACTTTTGTGGCTTTTAATGTAGTCAAATATTTCTCAACAATATTCTAAATCTAATCTAATTGATTGTGTAGATTACTTTAATAGAGATTATAATCTTCTTGATTGAGTTCACTTTACTGATTAAGTTTATTTTTTTCTAATTCAGATATCATTAATCCAAGATTTTAAAGATCTTCTAAAGAAATAATCTTTATTTCTCTATCATCATTTAATTACCTTTTTAGAAATGCTTTCTAATTTTCTAAAGAGCTGTTAATTTTAAGAAAAGCATCTTAAATTTAGTTCCAAAATTCTTTTATTGTTTTTTCTATTAAGGTTATTTCTGCCAGTACCTATTCTATGTTATTATTAATAATCTATGTTTATTATAATTTTTAAGCATTGATTCTTTAAATTGCTTTTTTGATATTATATGATTGTTTTATTTCACAGTCTTTACAACAAGCCCTCTCTCCTAGGGGTATACCTTCTTTAATATCAAGTAGGATAATTTCGTAATCATGAATGGGACAGACAATCTATATTTCTTCATTACGCATCAATTAATTTTATTATCGCCAGAATATTAATGATAATTTTATGTTAGTGCAAACAATTATAAATATACGATGAAAATCAACGAGAGAAGTACTAATATTATTAGATTACTTGATATATGAACTAATCAATATTAAGAGAGCATATGTTGGTTTCTAATCATAAAATTTATTTTTTAGAGCAATAACTACTTTATTCTTGCTTAATAATAATTGAAATGCTTAAATATAGTTTTAATTATGAAAACTGTTTCAATAAATTTAAAGAAAATAACTCTATGATAATTATCTTTAACTTTCATTCATGATTGTTTCAACATAAAATAATAATTGAAAATCAAAAATATCAGATCTTTCTTTGGAATATAAATTTGTTTCTTTATTTTGATTTCCATTACATATACATTTAGTATAGTTTATACATAAGCTTGGTTTTTATTGTAATATAGATTATGGATCGATATAAATATTTATTATATTAATAGTTACATAAATAATTAATTTTATTTATTTAATAAATGAGTTTCTAAGGATTTTTGGTTAAGAAAACTATTCAGTAATTCCCAATTAGACAAAAGCCTGTTTATTATGATGATTTCACTGATTAAAATTTTGTTCTATTTATCAACAAAAAGCTAGCCGATCTACGATGTATTGTATGAATGTATTAGTTTAAAGTGGCAGCAACGATTTATCAGCTAAGCGAATAATGAACCTAAAGATCAAAATACCAAAAGATAAGAATACTGAAGGACACAAAATAAAAAGGAAGGCTTCATTAAAACAAAAGTCTTTTTCTGTATAAAAAGACGATTCGGAGAAAAAGTGTCGGTATAAGTTTAGATCTCCTCCAGTGAAACCTGAGGTTAGATTGGCTTCCTATTTAAATGATGAATTACTTCGATAGCATTAAATAAGTCCATTGTATTAGGAATATAAACTAGCCAATTTGAAAGCTAACTTAGTAAAATTGCAAGCCAAGAAATCGTACTAATTAAATGAGTTAAATCATGTGGAATTGGAAGATGAAGAATAAGTTAAATATTTTCTGACAGAGATATGTAGGAATCATCCAGAGATTGATGTAGGAAAACTGCTGAGTGTGGATGTGGAGAAGAAAGAATTAAAATTAGATAATTAAGAACAAATATTAAAGGAATTAGTTTAAAAGAGAATCAAGTAAGAAGAATTAGAATAATTAATGAAGTTGGAACAATAATATAATTAAAATTTAGTAAATATATATAAGGAGTCGAGATATGATTAATTTGAACCTGAATTCAAGAAATAAGGATAGATTAATATGTGTAAGATAAAGAGATAAAAAGAAATCTAAGACAAAATGTNTTTCTTCATTACGCATCAATTAATTTTATTATCGCCAGAATATTAATGATAATTTTATGTTAGTGCAAACAATTATAAATATACGATGAAAATCAACGAGAGAAGTACTAATATTATTAGATTACTTGATATATGAACTAATCAATATTAAGAGAGCATATGTTGGTTTCTAATCATAAAATTTATTTTTTAGAGCAATAACTACTTTATTCTTGCTTAATAATAATTGAAATGCTTAAATATAGTTTTAATTATGAAAACTGTTTCAATAAATTTAAAGAAAATAACTCTATGATAATTATCTTTAACTTTCATTCATGATTGTTTCAACATAAAATAATAATTGAAAATCAAAAATATCAGATCTTTCTTTGGAATATAAATTTGTTTCTTTATTTTGATTTCCATTACATATACATTTAGTATAGTTTATACATAAGCTTGGTTTTTATTGTAATATAGATTATGGATCGATATAAATATTTATTATATTAATAGTTACATAAATAATTAATTTTATTTATTTAATAAATGAGTTTCTAAGGATTTTTGGTTAAGAAAACTATTCAGTAATTCCCAATTAGACAAAAGCCTGTTTATTATGATGATTTCACTGATTAAAATTTTGTTCTATTTATCAACAAAAAGCTAGCCGATCTACGATGTATTGTATGAATGTATTAGTTTAAAGTGGCAGCAACGATTTATCAGCTAAGCGAATAATGAACCTAAAGATCAAAATACCAAAAGATAAGAATACTGAAGGACACAAAATAAAAAGGAAGGCTTCATTAAAACAAAAGTCTTTTTCTGTATAAAAAGACGATTCGGAGAAAAAGTGTCGGTATAAGTTTAGATCTCCTCCAGTGAAACCTGAGGTTAGATTGGCTTCCTATTTAAATGATGAATTACTTCGATAGCATTAAATAAGTCCATTGTATTAGGAATATAAACTAGCCAATTTGAAAGCTAACTTAGTAAAATTGCAAGCCAAGAAATCGTACTAATTAAATGAGTTAAATCATGTGGAATTGGAAGATGAAGAATAAGTTAAATATTTTCTGACAGAGATATGTAGGAATCATCCAGAGATTGATGTAGGAAAACTGCTGAGTGTGGATGTGGAGAAGAAAGAATTAAAATTAGATAATTAAGAACAAATATTAAAGGAATTAGTTTAAAAGAGAATCAAGTAAGAAGAATTAGAATAATTAATGAAGTTGGAACAATAATATAATTAAAATTTAGTAAATATATATAAGGAGTCGAGATATGATTAATTTGAACCTGAATTCAAGAAATAAGGATAGATTAATATGTGTAAGATAAAGAGATAAAAAGAAATCTAAGACAAAATGTTCGCTGAAATATTTAAAGTTAAATCTCATCATTCCTCAAGGAATACTACTGCTAAGCATTTCTTTCATACCAAGAATAAATCACCGGAATCCAAACATAAAGTTACACTTTCATAATAATTTACACCATCTAATAACATCTTTATCTCATAACCTACTACTGTATAGATTTCACCATAAACATCAATACATCAAGAATTCAAACAGATGACTACATCTATTGGCACTTTTAGTGACAGTAGGTCTCCTATTAATATTGTAAACACTGATTTTAGTTAAAAAATTAAGACTATTATGGATAAATGCGAATTATTTGAAGATGAACACAAAATATCAAATTAGATATTGAAAAAGAGAATAAATCTTATGGGCAGAGAGTTGAATACCTATTTTGAAACAGCCAGAAGTAGATACAAAAATTAGGATATGGAAATAGATACCAATGAAGGTTTTGATAGATTTTTATAGGAAAATTAATTTAAACGAAAATTGATTGAATTTCAGGTTAGTTAAGTATAGAATTTACATGAAGTATTAAGTCAAAAAGCTAAAAGAGAATTGACTAATAATTTTATGGGATCTGATTTAGAAAAATAGAAATTATTTTGATTTTAGATTTTATTTATATAAAATTATTTTGCTTATGAGTTTTATTTCTAGTTCAGAGGAATCTGAGAGTGATGATTCAATGTTCTAAGCGAATAATAAATAGTAACGTAAACATTTGTCAGATGTGGATACTATTATAGCCATATTGAGTATTGAACCAAAGAACAGATCCTATTCATAATTATAATTGTTGTGTGATAAGTTTGAATAATATGTGCATTACTTTTAATAAATACGTAATAAATTGAATCCCAGTATTCTAATTAAATTGATGTCAACCATATCAATTGAAAAATTTGATGCATTCAGTGTTGTATTTAATCAAGGCGAAACTGGAAGGAAAATGTATATTATTTTACAAGGAGAAGCAGCTGTGTTAATTCGAAATCAAGATTAAATTGAGGTTCATTAAAAAAAGGATAACCATAAACGAAGAAGTACAATGAAATATCAAATATTATAATAGGAGCAACTAAGACTTTCGATGAGTTAATTTTACATCGCTATTACAATTTCAGGATTGTTGCTTATAAAAAATAATATGACTATTTTGGAGAGATAGCTATAGAGCAAAGAATCCCAAGGACAGCTACCGTCATAACTAAAGAGTCTTGCATATTTGCTATTTTGACTTTTGATGCTTATCAAACTTTACTGAGTGAACTAAAGGCTGATAATTTATAGTTAAGATAAGTTGTAATTGCAAGAATGCATCCATTTCATCTATTAAATGAACAACAATTACAATCCATTTTGCATAATCAAGAGGAACTAAGTATTTAAGCTGGGAGTGTATTATATAAAGAATTGTAGATCGTAGATTCAGTGTATCTTATTATTAAAGGGGAAGTGCAGGTCTCAACTAAAGAGCCAATAGAGAATGCTGCTGGAGGAAAGATTAGAGAAAATAAGTATTTTGTTAATTTTCAGAAGCAAAAACGCATAAAAAACATTGGTTTGTTTAGTGTTGGATAGATAATAGGGGATTATGAATTATACTTGTATAAGACAAGCAAAGAGAAGCTGATAAGAAGAACAACAGCGATAGTGAAGAGTGACTCAAGAATTATTAAGATTCCGAGTTAATAGTTTGTAGATGTAATTGAATATGGTTTGTCATCGAAATGGCTTTTGAAATATTTGATTGACAAATATGAGTAAAAGGAGAAGTTGCCTATTTTGTAGATATAAGATGATACAGAGAAACAAAAGACAAATAATTTTGTGTCTCCTCAATTGAAGAAGATGATTTTTAGGATAAAATAATACCATGATCATAATAAAATATCAAGTGAACGATTTTCAAAGGTTAATTATTAATATGATCAAGATATGAATACTGATGATCAACCATATACGACTCTTAAAAATGAAATAAATTTGTAAGATAAATCGGTTTTGAAATATTTAGCTAGAGATTAATTCTTACCTAAGAAACCAATCAAAAATATATCTTAATTCAGTGTAGAAAAATTTGCATCATCTTTGAAATCTCGTGTTCAATTTTCTAAAATATTGACTTAACTTGATGATGATATGACTTGTTATAGGTTCTATTCTTCACCTATAAAGTACATGCCTAAGTAAACAAATTTAAATAAAATGTGTTCTCAGATTAACTCTCCGTTATTAATGCAATCATAGTAAATGAATTGATTAATATTATCAACTAATTTTTAGTTTATATATAACTTATAATTATATAAATTAAAATCTCTTCTAATGTTTGAATGGGATCTGTAAATGAGTATGAGAATTGAAGGATAGACAAAATCAAATAAAATGATTAAATGGGTAAAG
Organism: Paramecium octaurelia; assembly: GCA_905182995.1. NCBI lineage: Eukaryota > Ciliophora > Oligohymenophorea > Peniculida > Parameciidae > Paramecium > Paramecium octaurelia. The sequence continues at coordinate 65,788 of CAJJDP010000129.1, forward strand.
TATTTAATTAATAATCAAAAATATGACGTATATATGTTGATAATTTAGATATTAAAATATTCTGAAAATTAAGATTCATTTGTCTAAAAGTATCTGATCATTCAATATAAATTGATTTCGCGATTTTTAAAGGGAATCTTAATAATTTGATATATAAATTTATCTCATTTATAAAAAATCAATGATACATTCAGAAGAGAGTTTGAACAGTTTCACACCTGAATCGTAATATTCTATTCAACTATCAATTAGACATCAAGAGAACAACGAAGAATTGAAGAACAGAGATAACAAAAAATATGCTATTATCGATTAATCTGTTCGTATTTAACTATTACGTCGCATACTCTCTAAACAATCGACAATAAAGGAGGCAGCCAAAGAATTTGGAATCAATTTCTCTACTGCCAAAGCAATTCTACAAACCTATCGCAAAGAAGGTCGAATTGGAAAGAAAAAGACTAGAGATAGAAATAGAAGTAAATAGGATTTGGGAGATTACAATCAAACAAGAAAGATATAATCAATGTACAATCTTGAACAACCCTAATAAATGAAATCAATCTCTCCCGAAAAAAGACCTTCACCTCCTCCTTTTTAGTAAACAGTGATTCCAGTAATGAGTACACCTAACCTTGATAGTACATAAATTGCTCTGGCTCTTTGTCAAAGAGAGTTAGCTTAGCAAAAACTGCTCAATTTTTAATTATTGATGATGATCCAAGTAAAATAGAATCTAATTTATTTTAGAACTTTAAAAATATTACACAATTATAAGTCAAAGAAGAATCTAATATAATTAATTGACTTATATTAAATATATATATATAAATTATTATGAACATAGAAACATCAAATTCTGATAAAGTATAACAAGTAACATCTGAATACAATCATAGATTCTACTCAAATAGGAGTAATTGTTAAAAGAATAAAAATACTATGAATATGAATAAAAAATACTAACATTTGGATCCAGATTCATTAATTAGTAAAATAAGGATGGAGCCATCACTCTTTATTTATAAGCCAGCAAACTTCTGGTTAAGAACAATCAAGACAATTCAGGCTTTAATTTAGCAACAGAAGTAATCAAAATATCAGATGATTTGGATTCTCAAAATATTGGTAAGAATGATCTATTAATTTCGAAGCTTAGATAATGTCAATTTATTCTATTGCACAATTCAGTAAATTGAAAGTCCAATTCATAAATAAGGTGCTCAAGAAATATCCAAACTATAAAAACTAAATTTGTTAATAAGTAGGTGTGGATTTAATCAACCATAACAAATTCCATTTGGCCTGGAGATACCTAATATAATTATCTGATGTCAATACAGAAATTCAAATGTTAGTAAAATGGAATTAGTAATTGTCTGAGTAAGAAAGACAGTATAACTTAATCCGATATTTGTTAATGTAAAATTGTTAAGCAAATGAATTAGTAAACTTGGACAAGGATTATTCAATGAAAGTGTTAAAATATTGCATGAATTAATTCCTACCACAGTCACTTAGGAGGCTCTATTCATACATCTTTTAGTGAAATCAATTAGAATTTAGAGCAGAGAAGCATACGATTTGGTTTTTAATAAATTTAAGGTTGTTGTAGATGCAGACCCTATATTCTAAGATGTATATACTATGAAGATATCTTTAGTTATATTATAAAGTAGGAGTGAAATACTTTGGACTTAAAGAAAAGGAATAATCGTCGTAGGGTATTGGTGGATTATTGAGTTAGTTCTTTTAATGAAATTATATTAATATAAATATTTAAATAATGAGTGTGTTATTTGCTTATGTGAAGAGATGTTACAAATGTCAATGGGGCAAAACCTACATCATGAAGTCAGAAAAAGGAGAATTCACAGGTGAAAGTGCTCCATTGTGGAAGAACGTATCACCTGCTGCGTTTTTGGTGTAATGCATAATGTCAATGTTAATGATCGCAGGAGTTATTGTGGCATATGTAATTGAAATTAATGGATTGGATGATAATTGCACAGTCTCATATAAGCCATGGATCATAGGTCAATTGATTGCAGTGTTTTTTTCGGGGATTCTAGATTTCTACATTTATCGAGTGAAGTATGCTTCAGATGATAGATGGTTTCGATTGATAGTGGTTATTCTATGTTAAATAGCTTTGTTGGTTTCCATAGGGGGGATATCCTTTTTTTAGGGTTTAAAAGTGTTATTGGGTATGGGTGATTAATGTGCATTGCCTGATGAAGGAGATGAGAATGCAGCTACTCAAGACGAACAAGAATATTATACACCTGAAAATTTGTTTGGGAATTAGATTTGGATAGCAAACTTTTTTATTTCTGCAACCACTCTTTTGATTTTATTGATTAAACTAGTTGTCCTATGTTTCTTAACCAAAAACATTTACTTTAGCACTTCTCGTTTTGTTGCAATAGCTTCGAAACCAGAAGAAAAGAAATTTGTCGATTGATTTTATAATTATTATAATATTATAAATACTTTTCTCTTTTCTGGTTCCAAAATACAAATTAAACACGAAAATCTTAAAATTGCGCTCAGTCTTAAATAAAAAAGGCAATTATTTAAAGGATTTCTTGCCATAAAATAATTAATGAAGATGGACAACAAAAGATTTAAACTGATGCTAGGACTTAATTAAGTAGGGTCAACAAGTAAGGCATTGCAATTAATCTCTAGACTATTTTGCCTCATCCACTAAATCAAGCACCATCAAAAGATGCGTCAATACTTAAACAAATACCTAGGATTTCACTTAATTTGACTATTTGTTACAATCTCCATAAATTATTAAGGTATTAATTCTTTCAATTTGTATTAGAAAGTTAAACTCACTGCTGAAAGCACTCTCCACACCTATGAAGATGATTTATATTGCTACGAGAGCATACAAAATGATGAATCAGCACCAATCACCTTTTAGACTAAATCCTCTCCAATTCCAATATAGAAAGAATTCTACAATATCAATCCACTCTACCTATAAGAATACAATGAGAAAGAATATAACTACAAAACAAGGGCCATCATCTTGAATCGAATTTAAGATAATTGTTAGAACTTGAATAATCCTTTTTCTCATAAAGCCATCTATCTTTATGATTTATTCCTTTGCAGAATTAAAAGTAAAACCATAAATAACTAAACTCAATTAAGATTTCTATCCTTGGCTATGATCTTTGTAGCAACTAAAATGAATGCTGAAACTCCAAATATTAGTTCACTCTTATTATAGTCATCGCTCAGTATGACCAAGCAATAACTTATACAATATGAGAGACTCATCCTTAGTGTCTTAGATTGGCATACTAATCCTCTAACCATATAAGATATAATGTATGAGATCATTTGTAGGTTTTATATTGCTCATCCAAATTTAAAAGGCTAATCAGATCAAGATTCAAAAATTATCAATTAAATAATTAACGTTATTGTTCTGGATCACAACTATTTGAGTTATTCTCTTGAGGATATCTCCTTTTCAATAGTATTTGCACTTTTTCAAAAGGATCTATCAGATGATTTATTTGAGGATTTTCTGAAGATGCATAATAAGACCAAATAATAACTTCAATAATCTATAAAATTTGTATCAAAATATATCAGAGTAGTCAATTAGTTGAATGAAAAACAACTAGACATAAACTCATTGGAAATACTTAAATTGGTTTGTGATTGATTCTTTTATAATTATATATATATGTTCATTAGTAATATAATTTAAATTTCTGATTATTTTAAGCACTCTGTATTCTAGTTTTATTAATCACCACTTTGTTTGATTAATAAGAACTTCTAACTTCATTTTTAACTTCATTCAATAATTAATCAAAATCTTCATCTATCTCCATTCTTTAATTCTAGATACTCTCATAATTCTCATCAAATGTGGAATTCATTATTTAAGGTGTAGTTCTCTTCTCCTTAATCTGGGTACTATTTGATCGACTACCTAAATATGTTTAATTATCATTGAATTTAAATAGTTTTCTTCTAGGACCATTCTGTATCATCAATTATTATAGATCTTATTATTTTTATGGCAATTTCCTCAGTGTGTTCTCAGTCCTAGTGTTATTGTTGGATATAGTTTCAATAAAACTATTATAACATATTCCACACACTCTCACAAATTAAAACTCATCAAATTTTGGCACAATTCTCCCAGTTACATCTAGATATAATTTCTAATCATTCAAATGATGGAGATTTCTATGCATTCTAATCTTCCATATTCTATTCTTCAACACTTCAAATGTATCATTTATTTTAGTTAGTTTTCTGCAACTGCAACATTAAATCATGGTGATTTCATCTGTAACCTATTTTTTTGGCTGGAACTATTCGAAGTATTCTTAATTATGTAGATAATTCTATGAATTTATGAAGTTTAGAGCTCTTCTGTTAGTCCTACATTTAAGATTAGTGTTCCACATAATAATCAATTTCTCTCCAACATATTTCATGTATAACTCAATTTCATTAACTTTTGAACCTTCAATCAAACTTATTAATTGTTCAATTGCTAATCCGACTTTGTTAACTCTGGCTTCAAATATTACTTTTTCACAAGCAAATTAACTATCTTTTAAAGTAATCAATGGTTCTGACTAGAGAGGGATCCTTTGTTAAATTTGTGTTATGTGTCCGTGTCTAGAATAAGCGATTATGTTTTCATTCTGGAATGTTTATTAGATGATGACATCTTGATATAGTTCTGAGAAATTAGTAATGTCGGATATGAGTGCCTCAAGTTCAATACGAGTTAAGTATTTAAATTGAACATCTTTTTTGTTCAATAATCTCTAAAATGAACACACGTACTTCTCCTTAGAGTTGAAGGTGTCCAATATGCTTTTTAAAGTTACATTCTCTTTCCTTTTCTTCAAGATTTTACCAGAACATTATGAACTGGTAAAATAGTGGGATATTTTGCTACCTTGTAAGTAGAATGTTTAAGGAACTTCAAAACAGCATTCGTTTTTAGCATACTATTAAGCTTTCCAAAGTTCCCCTACAATATTAAACATTATATTTATATTATACTAAATTCTCAAACTTATCAATAAAAATTTCATATGAACCTACATTCCAATGTATTTGTAAAATGATTTAATATATCTTAATTGGGAAGCATCTTTTTACAATGTATGCAATAGGCTCTATTTTAGCATTTGACACTGCAGCAATGTGCAACCCTATCATAGAGTTGAAGCTTGGTGATATTTGGATTTGTTGAATTGCAATTAGGACAAGGAATAGAATTAATCACATTTTCAGGTTCTTTGATTCCTTATTTTATTTAAGGTTTCTTAACATCTTCCACTGCAGGTCGTGATACCCATTGGCCATTCACTTTTATTTTGCACTTATCTTGAGAAGGACTGTTGTTCTCAAAGTGAGCATAGTGATCCTTATTAAATCTATCTTAAATTCTACCTTGCTTTCAAGCTAAACATCACATAGATTGCAAAAATATGTGCCACATTTACAGGTCATAAAATTACAGCCTGAGACCTTTTCCACCATAATCCTACATTTAGGACATCTACTTGCTTTGAGGAGTACTTTTAAGTCCTTATAAACTTTGTCTTAATAAAGTAGCTTTTGTTCTTCACAAGTACAAGTGTCTTTATGATAGGGTAAAAAACATAAACGACAATATTCCATTTTGCATTTTAAACATTTTTAGTATTCTAAATTAAGATAATTCTATGAAACCTGCATTCTTCCAGATTATATATTTTTCTCTACAAACCTCATTTAAACAATTGGCCATTATCTCATTATCTTCCAATCCAAAGACTTGATTCATTTCTATACTTAGTTCACAGTATTTCTTGAAAATTTCCTGAGATACAAAATTCTAGATTAAGGATTGATCGAATGGAATTTCACACCCAGGGCATTTAAAGCTATCCAAATTTACATTTTGTTCCTTGATTCTAGTTTCAAAGGTGGATTTTAGACAATTTATACAAAATGTATGAAAACATGAAGGGAATGTAAAGGCTTGATTATTATCATAAGAGATCAAACATATTGGACAATCGAACATTAATATTTAATTATAATTATTTTAGAATCAAGTAGACATATATCTACTTCAATAGGATCATCCATTAACTAATTTTATTACTTTTGCTGGAGTATTAGTAGTAAATTTAGTTGATATTATTTTTCCTTTGATCCACCTTCCTCTGAAGGTAGCACCATTTGCTTTAATGATTTATCCATTCCCATGTTGAAGTCCTTCTTTCCAGAGACCACTATACTTTTGACCATTCGACCACATTAATACTCCGTACCCCTCCCTCTGATCATTTAGGAATTATCCTTCATATTTCCTTCCATCTGGCCAGAGAAACACTCCTTTACCACTTTTGAGTCCATTCTTCCATTCTCCGTTGTAAGTTCTTCCATCTGGGAATTTGAGTATTCCATAGCCATTCATTAGATCATTTTCAAATTTGCCAGCGTAGACAGTTCCATCAGGATATGTTAACTAACCAAACCCACTTTTAAACCCATTTTAAAAGCTTCCTAGCTTTGGAATACAGAAAAGAGTTTACCCTCATAAATCCATCCACCTTCATAAGTTTGTTTGCCTTATCCATTTGGTAAATCATTATTCCATTAACCATCGTAGTAGGTGCCATCTGTAAATGTGTACTTACCATTGCCATTGGCAGTACCATCTTTCCATGATCCAACATACAAATCTCCATTGGAGTGTTGAAATGTACCAAATCCATTTGCCTTATTTTCAATCCATTCTCCTATGTAAAACGATGTTTCTGAGAGGGTATATTTTCCAAATCCATGAACCATACCTTTTTTCCATTACCCTTCATAATAGCATCCATTTTTCATTTAAAGAATGGAAAGCTTTTATTGTTCTTCATTTTAGACTCTTTTTTGATCTTTTTTATGTATAGGTATGAAGCAGAGTTCATTCATTTGAAAACTGATTAAGTGTTTGCTTCTAACTTCAGAATAGGAACTTGCATCTTCATCTTTATGGATGTTGATTGTAACATCGGCTTCGCAAAGTTATCTATGATCATCCTAATCTAAAATTTTGATAGGTGATTGCCTTCTTTGCAGTTATTAAATTTATTAGGCTTTGAAAGCTATTTAATAAGAGTCTGCGATAACTGAATCATTTTAAGAACTCTTTTATTAGTTAATGGAAGTACCATATTTTTGTGCTGTTGATCCAGAGGATTTAAATTTGTATTTTCTATGTGAGATTAATGTTATACTTTCTTGTGATAAAACCTCTAATGTTTGCTTAAATTTTTATTATTCCTTTAAGATCATTTTTAGTTATTTTCTTGCTTTATTTTGACTTGGTGGTTTTGGATGTCAAAATCTCTTGAGTTTTTATAGGATCTGTATTGTCACACTGTTGGCAATTTCCCATTAATTTTAATATTAATATTTATATGAATTGCAGACAATTACTTAAATTAATATATTTATAATATAATATGAATTTCAAAGAGGATCCAAAAAATCTGATTATCCCTTTGGATTTGGCCAAGATCATTTATGATAAGTGGGATGCTGATTTGGCCATCTTGGATCAGCCTGATTAAGTTTATGGCAAAGCATTACATGGCAAAGGAGAAGTTACATTCAAAAATGGAAATAAGTATGAAGGAGAGTTTCATAATGGAATGTTACATGGTTCTAGTAATTTACAATTAACTAGGTGAGGGCACATTTACATGGGCCTCTGGAGTTATCTATAAGGGTGAATTCACATACAACAAAATCGAAGGATAAGGAACCTATTATTGGCCAGAAGGGTCTACTTATACTGGCATTGTTGTAAATGGACTTAGACATGGACAAGGCAAATTCGTTACAGCTGATAAATCAGCCGTTTATGAAGGTTAATGGGAGAATGGCTTAAGACATGGTTTTGGCAAAATTACTTTCAAAAGTGGGTATAATTCTCCAATTTGAAATTTAGTGCCACATTTGAAGGACAATTCTATCAAGGCAATAAATCTGGGAAAGGCAAGATGATTTATCCTTCTGGAAATTATTATGATGGTGATTTCTTGATGGACAAGAAGGAAGGTTAGGGAGTGATGTTCTGGTTGAATTCAAACGAAAAGTATTATGGAGAATGGAAGGATAATGTTCAAAATGGTTGGGGAGTTCATCTATGGATTGAACCTAAAGGAGAAGGTTCCAAATATTTGAGGAATAGATATGAAGGAGAATGGGAAAATGGGGAAAGGAGTGGAGTTGGAGTCTTTTACTATGCAAATGGAGCCAAGTATATGGGAAGTTGGAGGAATAATCTGAAATATGGAGTTGCTCTATTCATAACAGATACAGGTGGTTTCATTCTTGGAGAATTCAAATAAGATAGATTAATTAAGGTTTATGCAACAACTGAAAATGAATCTAGAACTGGTATCTTACCAAGAGAAATTGCTCCTCAAGGTGGTGAAGTTATTTAATAACATGAAAATCCTAAAGAAGGAGTGGATAATAAAGACAGAAAGAAAGATAATAAAGATAATAAAGATAATAAGGATAATAAAGATAAGGATAATAAAGATAAAGATAAGAATAAATTAGGTAATACCACAAAGAGACCTGAAAAATTGGCAGGTATCAATAATCCAAATCAAACTTAAACTAATTTAAATAAAACAATAGAAACTAATCCTTATTCTTATATGATTGATTTCTCAGATTTATATAAAGGATTGCAATTAGACTCTTAATTAATTGATCAAAATGTTCAAACTATGTTATTGAGACACAATTATACACTTAAAACACATTATAAATTCTTTGCCAATAAATTTGAAAGTTTGCTCTATGAAGATACTTTCTCTTTGTGTTTAGAAGGTTTCTGGAAAATTGCAAGAGATGTACTTTAATATTTATATTATTTAGGCTAAATTATTGAATCAAAATTATTCTTTGGCTGAGTTGAACAGAAATTTCCTATAAGGATCTAAGAATAATTATAGATTAAAATATGATAGACTAGAACTCAATGTTGAAATAGATGTTCTTAGTAGATAAGGTAGTAATATCAACTTGTAAGAACTTAATGATTTATTTCATTAACAAATGGCTTTTGATTGCATATCAACTGAAAAAATTAATTATCAAGATTTCTAACTTAAAGATGTAACATTCAAGAAGAAAGTTGAGGATATACACGATCCAAGAAGATGCATCCTATTTAGACATTTTATTGAATTAATTGTGAGATTATCCTATTTGAAATATGGCAATCTAGTTGATTTACATAGAGCTATTGAGAGAGTAATCATCAGTAAATTGACTCCATATTTTGAAAGAAAGAAGGGCAAGTAGAATCAATCCTTAGATGATACTAAGAAGTCTACTCATCCTAAAATAATAATTGGAGATTTCATTGATGAAGTCAAACCTATATTTGATGTATGGTCAATCGAAAATAGAGAGACTCAATTTGGATTCACTGATAGAACTATTAATTTAGAATAAATCTATAAGCTACTCAATGCTTCAGAATAAGACAAACTCATTCTAATAAGTTATGTAGATAAAAACTTTGATACTGATGAAGGTCAAATAACCTAATAATCGATTTCTTAAATTGATTAATCCTCTGTTAATTAAACAGTAAGAGAAGATGGTAATAAGCGTAGGAAGAAGTAATAAGATTAGACAGCTGAAAAAGATCAAAAAAAGACTCTAGATAAGGCTACATCCATCATTAAATATGAATTGTTACTGTTCGAATTCACAGACATTCTTACATCATTCTTAGTGAAAAAAGTATTAATTCTATTTTATCATCTAGCATAAAGACTTACATACTAATAAAGAGGATGAATTCAAACTCAGAATGAGTAATCACATCAAAAAACTCAAAAGCAGAAAGCCTCCTACTTTAAGCAAATTCCAATAGCCAAGATTAGATCCATAGACATAAAAAGATATATAGAAGGAACAGTTGAAATAATTAAGAATCTAGTAAGAAATCAAGGCTAAACAAAGGAAACTTTTAGAGGAGGAAAGGAGATAAGAGTATTGCTCTATTTTTATAATATTAGAGAACGAGAGAGAAATTTAATGGCATTAGAAGATAATGATATCAAATCAGAACATGAAGATGATGAAGTGGAAAGTGAAGAGAGTGATTATTGACATTTTAATCAAATAGGAAATTTCTGATATATAAATAAATTTATTTATTAATATACAAAATTCTTTAATTTAAATTAAAATTATAATGTCTGATCAAGAAGAAACAACACCTAGAGGAGCTAAGACTCATAAAGGCAAAAGAATTCTAGAGTCTCGTGAACCTAAATTAGTTGAAGGTCCAAAACAAACTCTGTTCATAAGAGGTCCTAAGACTTCTCTTAGTGTAAGATAACTGGCACATGAATGGCATATGATAAAAAGAGATTTTAGTACAACCTACAACAAGAATCACGAAATCCAACCATTTGAAGATGCCAAACAATTAGAAACATTTTGTGAAAGAAGCTAATGTTCAATGTTCTGCTTTGTATCAAATTCAAAGAAAAGACCAGATAATCTTATTATTGGAAGGACATTCGATAAAAAATTATTAGATATGGTTGAATTACATCTCAAAGAATTCAAAAGTCAAGAGGAATTCGCTACATCTGTTGAAATTCCTATGCATGCAAGACCATTGATAGTTTTTAATGGTGAAGTGTTCGGATTTAATCCAAATCATATGAAATTGCATAATCTTTTGACTGATTTCTTTTTTGAAAATGTTCCCATCTAAGACATAAAGTCATAAGAAATCCATTTAATCATAAGCATTACTGCAGCAGATGATTCTACTTTAGCAATAACAGTATTGTAAAAATAGACTCATGAAGATGGAATCAAAATCTAAGAAATTGGACCTAGAAGTGTTTTTGATATAAGAAGAACCAAGTGGGCAGATGATGAATTATTTAAGAAAGCTTGTCGTTAACCTAAACCAAAAGCTAAACCACATGTAAATAGATGTATTAATTGTTTAGGAAAAAAACATTGTGTATGATGAAGTAGGTGACAAAAGAGGAAAAGTTTTCGTTTAACAATAAGATCTCAGTACTCTAGCCTTAAAGAAAAGAAAGAAGCTTAGAAAGGGTGATCAAAAATTAAAAGCTAGAATTGAATCTTAAGATTAACAAGCAGAAGTTAATGATGAATGAAATCATGTGTTGTTTATAAATATCTAAACTAACATAAATTATAAATAATATTATTATATTTATGATTATCATTTATACCCTGACTTTCTTCATTATTTTTCTGACATACTTTTTACTTATTAGGAAATAACAAAAACTCAAGCTAGATTCAAATAAGACTGTTTTGATTACAGGAGGATGCATGGGAATTGGAAAATAAATGTGTAAATTATTGGCAATGAAGAAATGCAAGATTATTGTCTTAGACATTAGAAAGGATCTTGCTGCTGATCTTAAAAATACTATTGAACAATATGGAAGTACTCTATAATTTTATGAATGTGATCTATCGAATTAAGAACAGATCATAGAAACTATTAATTAAATCAATGAACCAATCCATATCTTAATCAATAATGCTGGAGTAGCTAAACTGAAACTATTCACAGAATAATCATTTCAAGATCTTTAGTTGACTCATGCAGTTAATTATCTTGCCCCAGTTCTCCTAAGCAAATTACTTATTCCTAAAATGGAAGCACAAAAATTTGGACATATCGTCAATGTAGGATCTGTATTATCTATTATAACCGGATTAAAAGTAACAGCATATTGTGCCTCCAAACATGCTCTACTAGGTTTTCATAATAGTTTGAGAGTTGAATTGAAATTGAAAAAAAGTCCTATCAAATGCACATTTATTGCTCCTTGGGCAATCAATACAGGTATGTTTAAAGGAGTTAAATCTAAAATTGATTTTCTATTGCCAGAGTTAAAAGAAGAAAGAGTTGCCATAGAAATCATTGATGCAATTGAAAATTAAAAAGATGTCCATTCCATTCCTTCTTTTTATTGGCTATTATCAAATTTAATCAGATTCTTACCTCACCCAGTCGCAGATTATATTGTAGTAAAGGCATAGGGTCCCTACATATCCGAAATGGTTGGTAGAAACTAATGATAAATATTTATAAGATCTAAAAGTAAAAAATGTTATGAATTAAAATTTATTAATTTATTCTGTATTAAATTAAGAGATAATCCTTGAACTGCTAAATTAATTAAAAAATATCTGCATAGTCGTCAATATTTTTTAAATTAAATGAAGAGAATGAAAATTTCTATGTTCAGTCGAAGATATATGTATGCAAGATATACACGTACTATGAGATTCTACCATATGAATGATTTGATTTTATGATTGATTATATGATTTATTGAATTTAAAAATTATAATTATTTATAATAGGAATGTAAAGTAATTAAAATTTTATGTAATTCTTACAGAAAAAAAAGAATTTTAATTAAATTAGGATCCTTTGGAAATCAAGCAATCATTACATATTTATTTCTAATATATTATTATTTTAAAGTTATTTCGATATTTTTCTTAACCGACTTTACTTCAATTTATTAGATAATGAGATACATAAAAATATTCAAATATCAACTAATTAGATGATTTATAATTATAGAAGATATAAATAGATTTCACTTATCAGTTCTTGTAGATTCATGAGTTTCTGAGAAACAAAGGATATAAGAATAAATTATATAAATTCAACAAGCAATTCCACTAATAAACTAGTGTGTTTAAAAAATATCAATGAGACCAATAGAGTTTTATTATGATATGATTATGGGATAATGATAGCTGTTTCAAAATATAAACTTTTTTCTTCCCAATTAGGCAGAACATTAGGAGCAGAAATGAACTGCATCCTGACAATCTTTTAGATAACAAGGAATCAAGCAACAACTATAAATAATTTGGATTAATTGATACCCTAACCATAGTCCTAAAGCGGCTAGGACTCCTCCAACTAAATAGGCTCCTGCTCCGGCTTCATAAGAAACAATGGTTTGAACCTGCTTTTGGCAATAATAGCAACTCACAACAACTGAAGAATTCGATTGAATTGAAATTTAAGCTATGTTTGATATCTTAGATATATTATACAATTTTAAAATGTTGGAGAGTATTAGATTGGATATCCTTGTTAAATAGGTTGAGCATATTAATTATAAGTCAATTAATTCTAATCTTGGAGTTCAAAGGAAGGGTATTACACCTTAGGTATAGTTGGAATATTTTCTTAATCGAATGTTTAGGGTAATGGAAAATGTTTATTATTATTCGACATAATATAATAAATTATACTATTTAATTTAATACAATGGCTACATAAAATGCGAATTCTGTATAGAATGGATACACTTGGAAAGCTGGCTGATCTGAAGAATTTAATATTAGGATCAATCAATAGTACCAATATTTAGATGAATAGATGTATAGGAGTATAAAAAATGAAATGATAGTAATTAATATTGAACAAGATGAGAGTCATATTCTTAAGATTAATTTAAGGATTAAATTAAGAGTAAAGGATTTGGCAAACCTTTCTTTGTGTTAGAAGTCATGAGAGTAAAATAAAATGATAAATTGATTTTTGTTGCGTTTGTAAATAATTATTAATCAAAAATTTAGAATATGCAAATATACCCAATGAGTAGTGATGATTCCCCTATAAATGAAGTTATATTTGGAAGTGGAAATAAGAATGGATTAAATCAAATGAAGAAGATCCATATTGCTAAGACTTCACGATATTTGTATTAGAATATGTAATGAATAGATTGCCACTTTACAATCTTCCACCTTCAACTGAATCCAGGAATACATTGTCAAGAACAGACTCTCATCTGAAGTTTAGTNCTTCAATTTATTAGATAATGAGATACATAAAAATATTCAAATATCAACTAATTAGATGATTTATAATTATAGAAGATATAAATAGATTTCACTTATCAGTTCTTGTAGATTCATGAGTTTCTGAGAAACAAAGGATATAAGAATAAATTATATAAATTCAACAAGCAATTCCACTAATAAACTAGTGTGTTTAAAAAATATCAATGAGACCAATAGAGTTTTATTATGATATGATTATGGGATAATGATAGCTGTTTCAAAATATAAACTTTTTTCTTCCCAATTAGGCAGAACATTAGGAGCAGAAATGAACTGCATCCTGACAATCTTTTAGATAACAAGGAATCAAGCAACAACTATAAATAATTTGGATTAATTGATACCCTAACCATAGTCCTAAAGCGGCTAGGACTCCTCCAACTAAATAGGCTCCTGCTCCGGCTTCATAAGAAACAATGGTTTGAACCTGCTTTTGGCAATAATAGCAACTCACAACAACTGAAGAATTCGATTGAATTGAAATTTAAGCTATGTTTGATATCTTAGATATATTATACAATTTTAAAATGTTGGAGAGTATTAGATTGGATATCCTTGTTAAATAGGTTGAGCATATTAATTATAAGTCAATTAATTCTAATCTTGGAGTTCAAAGGAAGGGTATTACACCTTAGGTATAGTTGGAATATTTTCTTAATCGAATGTTTAGGGTAATGGAAAATGTTTATTATTATTCGACATAATATAATAAATTATACTATTTAATTTAATACAATGGCTACATAAAATGCGAATTCTGTATAGAATGGATACACTTGGAAAGCTGGCTGATCTGAAGAATTTAATATTAGGATCAATCAATAGTACCAATATTTAGATGAATAGATGTATAGGAGTATAAAAAATGAAATGATAGTAATTAATATTGAACAAGATGAGAGTCATATTCTTAAGATTAATTTAAGGATTAAATTAAGAGTAAAGGATTTGGCAAACCTTTCTTTGTGTTAGAAGTCATGAGAGTAAAATAAAATGATAAATTGATTTTTGTTGCGTTTGTAAATAATTATTAATCAAAAATTTAGAATATGCAAATATACCCAATGAGTAGTGATGATTCCCCTATAAATGAAGTTATATTTGGAAGTGGAAATAAGAATGGATTAAATCAAATGAAGAAGATCCATATTGCTAAGACTTCACGATATTTGTATTAGAATATGTAATGAATAGATTGCCACTTTACAATCTTCCACCTTCAACTGAATCCAGGAATACATTGTCAAGAACAGACTCTCATCTGAAGTTTAGTTTTGTTAGTCATTCGTAGCTGTAGAAAAGGAATGCTAAATGCGTATTTAGACAAATAAGCAGAAAACTAATCCATGCAATGAATTTTGTGAAGGAACTTCGATCATATGCTGAATAATTGAAATCATAACATATGGAATACAAATATCGGCATCGCAACTTTTTTCCTTTGTATCCAGATGATAAGATATATATCATTTGGATAGTTTTTATAAAAGGATTGCATTTCATAGCTTCAATAATTTTGCCTTTTCAGTTGGCATTCCAAGTATTGTATCTAAAAATATAAGGGGAGCTGGAACATTAGTGACTCAAATCATTTCTGTAATTTTTGCTATAGATATCTTATTTAACTGCATCAGCTGCCACATTGATGAACATAACACACTTTTACATACTTTTGATAAGATCATTCCCTATTACATAAAAGGATGGTTTATAGTTGACTTACTATCTATAATCCCCTTTGAAACATATGAGAATACCAAAATGTTAGGTTTAATGAGATTGTTTAGGATAGCCAAGTATTTCATGTACGAAAGACGTGAAAATTACCATACTACTGATGATGTCATCAAAAAGAAGGAGATTGTTGTAAACGAAGATCTGTTCTATAGATCAGATTATAACATAGATCTAAGAATCAGAAGAATTGTAACCATATTTATAGACATGGTAATCTTGACTCACATTTTTGCATGCTTATGGTTTTGGAGTGCTAGAATTGATGAATTTAACTAGAACACCTGGGTCGTAAGAGAAAATGTTTATGATTATAACGTAGGTAAATAGTATGTGACTTGTTTCTATTGGGCAATCTAAACAGTTACCGTAATAGGATATGGAGACATTGCAGCTAAAACTTCCTTTGAGTTCTTTCTTCAAATATTCTGGATGCTCATTGGCGTTGGTTTCTATTCATTTACTATTGGTGATATCACTTGCATCTTAGTGAATGTTAATCCACGTTAAGAGTATGAAGATTAATTGATATTACTGGAGGAATTGGGAGATCAAACATTTATGATAGAGGAAGTACTCAAAGAATTAATATCTTTTGCTAAATTCAATATTACTCATAATCCATTTTGGGCACGTAATACTATTGAAATGGTCTAAGCCTTGCCTTGGAGTCTGAGATAATATGTTATCGCATCAACACATAAGGACATTCTTAAAATTGTACCCTTCATTGCTAATGATATCAATTTCTCTGCCATGGTTCTCCCTTATTGTACTTTAGCCAAATATGACGAATATGCTACAATATATCATATAGGTCAAAGTTCCTCTGATTTCTATTATCTTCTGAGTGGTGATGTCAGATTATCTGACGCAACTGGAGAAAGTATTATCAGAGTCATGGAGGGGACTGTCTTTGGAGAAGTAGAATCGATTGAATAGACTTTAAGAAGATGGCATGCTCATGCTGTTACTAAAAGTGTTATTCTAATGTGTCCAGGTAGGTTTTTTGAATCCTTGATTTAATAAAACTCAGCTTAGTTTTTCGAATTATACTAAATGTATAAGAGAAGGAAAATCCTTTTGTCTGATTATGCAGAGTAAAAACAAAGTAATATTTGTAATCCATAATTAATAGGATAGGCTGTTAGACTGAAAAGATCCACTGCCATCATAATAGAAGGTAAGGTCGTTAAAACACAACAGGTTAGAAGATCAAGTGAAAACAGACAATAATTCAAATCCAAAATAGATTGTCGAAATTACATCAGTGTTTAATAGGATTTGATGTTATCAGTTGTAGGTTAAAAGTAAGCTCGGAAAAAACTTCTTCGAGAGAAGTTTAGATTGGTATACCTTATTTGTAAATCAAGGCTGTGGAAAGAATCAAATAAATGCTAGTTAGAACCAAGAAAAGAAGAAGTACCTTCACTATTGATTAAGATTATAAAATAATTAGAGAATTAGTTGCCACCAGAAGTCAATAGACAATTTAAACTCAAATGTTTGAATCCAATAATTAATTAAAAAAGCTGATGAATAAATTTGGTAAAGTAGTAGAATAAGAGAATTAAGTTTAATCTTTTATCATTAAAAAAAAATAAGAATCTTATGAAAAAATAAAGAGAAAGAAGCTTAAAGATTTAGTTGCTGAATGGAATCACAATAAACGTCGCAAATCAATAAAAAGGGAAATTGATGTGTACTATTCATCATTCCACGAATAAATCTATCAAGAACTTCTGTAAACTAGAATTGATCAAAAATAAAAAATTAAATAAAAATAAGAGAATATTAGAAAAAATTCAGTCTAATAACTTAAGTTATTAAATATGAATGTGAATTACTTAATATAATAAGCAATGAAATTTTCAATTCATAAATTTGAAATCATGAAATCAGAAAGAGAAATTGATCTCATTATTGATGAATGCCAATCTATCGTGTAATAAATTATTTGATTTTACTTACTTATAAATATATCAATACTAATAACAATAATTATTTTTCATTCTCCTCTTACTTTGAACAAGAGGAAATAGTAAATTTTGTTGTTTTGGAATAGAATATTCTTTTAAGGCATAAATATTAAAAGAAAAACAATCAACTTATAACTAAAATGAAAACTTATCAATAAATTAGAATTGAATTCATAAATGATTAATAAATTCATCAATTGTCTCTAAATTTTAAGGGAAACTAAAAGGCAAGTACTTTTTGATTAAAAACAAACATTAAATGATTCTAAGTTTTCTAATGAGTGTCAATCGTTAATGTAGTTTCATATGTAAAATTGTTTTTCATTATTTTTGATTCAATCACTTTAATTTCAAGAAATAATTTGGGCATTTTATTTTCTTATTTTATGGTTGTCCATTATAGATTAGTTTCATAAAGTTATGCTTATTTTATTTGAACTAAAAAAGTAATAGAAATACAATTTACAATTTGATAGCACTGTAACGATCTCATTTCTATTCTAAATGTAACATGAAGAGCTCCTATTGGTATTCGGTATTTGAATAAGAAGACTGAAAATTTATTCTTATTCTTATTTATGTTCTCTAATAAAGTCTTAAATGTCTTCTCTCCCATAAAATAATAAATTAAGCTTTTTTCTCATACCAATGTAATCACCTTCTGATAAGGCATAGAAAGTAGATCTTTTTTCCTGCTTTGCCTATTAATCTGAATCCTGTTATTTATTAACTTCCGCTAAGAGCTGCAGAATCTTTTCGCTTTCGTGTATTGATATATTTTTATTAGTAATTTTTTCTTTTCTCAAATGAAAAGCAATAGTTTTAATCCCTTTCTGACATGCTATATGAAAGATAAGGTCTATGAAACTTTCTAAATTTTTCATCTCATCAGGAAGTCTGACAAGTTCAACTTTTGATATTGCAAATACTTTTTGGTATGTATTGTCTAAGTATATGATTTTCTATTCGATATTTGATGTAAGCTTTCCAATGCTTTCAAAGAGATCATTTCCATTTTTGGCAGATGCAGAAGCAAGTTTTTCTATTTTTAAAATTTCATAATGAAAATTTGCTTGAAGAATCATATTTAGATTAAATAAATAAATATTAAATAAACAAGTTAGACACAGATTAAAGTTGATTTAACAATGCAGTAATATGTAAAATATAATATAGTGTGTATTTGCAAATTCTATAAAAAAAGAATTTTAAATAAAAATATTATGACACTAATTTCAAGACAATAAATATTATTATTCAAAAAGCAAATGTTAATATTGGCAATAATACATACTGTCAATAAGTTGAGAATGAATTAAATTGAAATACAAGCAAGGAATTGAAGTCGAAAGTTATCAAATTTTCAAGTATTTAATAAAAAATTAAAAAAAAGTAGAAAAGAAATTTATAGTGATATATTAATAACTTAATAATGCAGAATAGACCTCAATCAGCAATAATGAAGTTGAAATCTGAGGCATCTGATGCTCGATCTAGAGATTCAATATCTCATCTAATGTTTACTCCTAAACCAAACAAAGTTACGAGCCCTCCAACTAAACGTTATGCTGATGGAGAGACTCTCTATATTCAGAATCTTTAATACAAACAAGAGGCCAATGTGCTACGTATGCAGAATATTAAGTTGAGAACTTTGGTTTAATAGTTATAAGTAATTTATCTATATCTTAATACTTTAGAATCGCATATAGTAAATAGAGAAAGTTGATCGCTATCAGTTACACACAGACCCATTAGGATTGACAACTGCAAATCAAGAAGGGAGTATTGTGCCAATGTTAAAAGCCAAGATTCGAGAATAGGCATAATAAATAACAGAGCTTACAGATGATTTGAGAAGACAATGCAAATCTGTGAAATTAACTTAACTAGTAGAATTGCAGAAAGAGATAAAGAATCAGTAGGATGAAATCATGCGCTTGAAACAGTTTCAATAAGTCGCCATCAAGGTGACAGACCAAGAGTATGCTTTCCATATGAAAACAGCTTATTTAATGATCCAGATATAGGGGAGCGTATAAAAAATTATGTGTTGACCATCAATGCCCAAGAGAGCCAAATTGAAGTACTAGAGAAGCAAATCAATCAACTTAAATGTGAATATTAGGGGCTTGTTGAAGATAATATTAAGGTCAAGGAGGAAGTCAAGCAGATTTCTTTTGAGAAAACTCAATTGAAGAAAAAGTTAGAGGATTAAATCATTACTGAGACTGAATAATATTAATAGAAGAAAAGGGAATTTTTGGAGAAGAAACTGCAGTATCATGCATTATTATAATTAGGAGTGTATTAAAATAAGTAGACTCTTTGAAGGGAGAACTATCCCTTTATGAGACTAAGTACAAATAGGTTACAAAATAATAGCAAGATTAAGAACGAGAGTTTAAATAATAAATAGCCATAGCTCAAAAATCTAAACAGAATTTAGAAGATGTACTTCTTAAGAAGGAATTACTAATGTATTATTTCAAATAAATTTATTATTAATTAGATAAGATTTACAAGATCGTGTTGCTATATAAGATTTACTTAAATAGAAGACTACATCTGAAGAGCCTGTTGTTAAACATTTGATTCCACCCAAATGTTATAGATCTGAGTTTACATAATTTCCAGAAGTTCAATAAGCAGAACATAAGGCTACTGATATTATAAATACCGATCCTATTGATTAAGAAAGATTAAAGGAATTACTTGAAGATTTAAGGTATAAAGTAATATCAATGTGCTTGACTCGAACTAGACTTCAATACTTATTTAAAGGAATATAATTTATTTAATTGCAATAAGGATTAGAATTGTTTATGAAGAGACCCTTTAATTATTCAGAAAAAGATTCATTAGTGCTAAGTAGATATTTCATTGGAGAAGACAAAGGATAAGCATATCGAATTCAATGGGAAGACACTCAGAGTGTTACTGATATGATACAGTAAATAGTTCCGAGTAAGGAAGACACTCAATTCAATTTCAAAAGCATCATAAATAGGAACAGCGTAATAAAATTCTTGAATTTCGAAATGAAATAGATAAGACTAGAGGATAAAAAGTACAATATTGATGATTACATAATCTACATAAAGAACAATACAAAGTGGAATTAAGAACATATAAGTTTTCTGAAATTAATAAATTCTTTGTATCTTGGGGATTCTGGTACTATCGATCAAGGATTTTTGAGTTTGTATTTGAGGGAGGAGTGTGAAATGATGGATTAATTAAATAAATTATAGATGAACAATTTCCAAATATACAAATCAACACCAAAGATCATAGTAAAATACGATGATGATGAGGAGATAGTGTAGAAGCAGATTGAAATGAAAATGCAGATAACTGTTGAACCAATTCTAACATATTCACGTAAATAGAGAGTTTTAAATTAGAATTACGATTGAATGATAATTCATTGAAGACTTCTGAAAGTAGAAAGCCAACAACTTGTGGAAGAGAGAACATTACCTACAGTGAGACTTATGTGGAGAGCATTCCTTTCATAAAGAAGTAAAGTGATTAGGCAAAAGTTGTAATATAAAAAGTGGAACAGATCAAGGAGTAGCAAAAGGAAGAAGAATAGAGCTAGTTTCAATTAACAGACAGCTTATTATAGCCTCCTTCTCTTTTAAAGAATAAAGTAGTGAGTGGGGAGGAAGAGCAGGTGGTTGAAGAGGAGATCTATTATGAAGAACTTTGATTTTATTCAAATATTTTAATTTATATGTATCTATCTAATATATCAAAATCTATCGTATGGCTATGGCTATGATTTGTAAAACAAGTATCCAACAATACCTATGATGATAACAAACATGATAGATCCCCAGATGAACTAGCCCCATAATTTTCTATCCCAAACGGAATCTGGGAAAGTGGAATTAACGGGAATTTGTGAAATACTGAATTCAAATAGTGTAGAGCCTCCTTCTCCGGAGATCAACAAATTATTGATGTAAGTTTAAATGCTCATGGCTGAAATTGATGTTATCAGAGGTTCAGTGGTATTTGAAAATAAATTTGTCGAATTCAAAGAGACACCTCCTTTAAGATTATAATTTGGATAAGCTGAGATGGTAAGATAAGGACTTGTGTCTAGTAAAGTGATCACTTGATTGTCACTTATTAAAGTTCTAGCGATATCTGTAACTTAATTGTTTATAGCAGGGGGTTGCATTAAAGCTAAAACTGGAGTAGCCTCAGCTGAGACATAAGTTGTTGCTCCTATGGCTGTTACCAACACTTCCAATCCATCTTAGAGTTTAGTTGGTTAAATGGTTGTTGATACTGCGCTAGGGTTAATGGAACATTATCTATTAAAATGAATATGATATTTACTGATTGATGAATCCATAATTAAGTAATGTTACTTAATTATTAACCGAGGCTGTGGGATTTGCTACGATTGCCACCACTTGATATTGACCATTATTTGAACTGCTTGCTGAGATTTGCAAAATACGATTCTGATCAGATAATCCTAAGAGTGTGCAAGCATATAATGATTGGATGTATTGGGCATTGCTCAAATAGAATTGCAATTTGAAGATGTAGGCTGTTCCTTGACTGACTGCAATTAAGGGTACTTCAGAGATCACCCCATTCTAAATTAATGGGGCTCCTGCTTAAACTACTTATTGAACTGAGTTTTGGGTGTAATCTAAAATATTAATAAAAAATAATACCTGAAACTATGTTCAATAAAGATATCTAGAATGGATTTTGACTTGTTGTAAGTATGTTGTTTGGTGTAGTGAAATCCACTGTGATTTTTGTGGTAAATACTGAAGTCAAAGCAGCTAATGGTTAAATTTGTATGACCACTCCGCTAGTTGGAGTCTGGGTTTATGCTTAGGTATATGGTATTAAACATTCTTCCTTGGTATCTGATACACATAACAATCCGAAACTCATAACATTGCTTTCAGTAACTGCATTTTAATTATTCAATCCACCAATGTAGAGTGAGGTTAAAGCAAATGCTGTCACTGAAATTGAACTACCCAAATTGCTGCTTGGAACTTAATAGACTTATTAAATTGGCTAAATAAATTAGTAAAAATAGACAGTTGGATTGGATGGATAACTTGCTATTTTTTAGACCAAATTAGAAGTATATAAAAATGGTAATATAACAATAGTTGGAGGGGATGAACCAAAGTTATAAGTGTATTAGAATTGCAAAACTACAACACCTATATCTAGATAAGTTGCTGATTAAAGTTGATAAGATCCATTATTTGTTAAAGTAGTCTAACCTAGAACTGGGAATGCCTAATCCAACATTATTATTTTAGTTTCCATAACTTCTTAGTTTAATGGGTTAAATAATGTGAAGGAAGCTGCAAACTTATTAGCAACTTTTGTTCCACACACACTGACAATTCCCTTAGAGCCTTGATCCACAAAGATTAATGGACATTTCTAAGAATTGGGTGCTATGTCCAAAACAGGTAATTTGTAAATCAATGGATAATCAATCTTTACAGTTGAATTATCAGCGAAATCCTAAGGAGGATTGTAATAAAAATATGGAGTCACATACACTAATCTATCTGTTTAGACAAATGTGAACCAATATTAAGATTACTAATTACTTGAGTTAAGTTGGACAGTAGAGTCTGATATTTGCATATAAGCTGAAACTGCTGTTACTGGATATTGATAGTTTGTAGTTTGAGGTTATCTCTCGACTGGAGAGGTGATGTTGAAGTAATAAAAGGTGGTTGAATTTGTTCCATTTGAAAGCATGAAGCTCTAAATATTTCCTTAAAAGTATGCTCTTGGATCGACTTACGTGAATCCAGAAGTAGATATACTACCAGCATTTGCTATTGTGCTAGTTTCCTTAGAAAAGGAGACTAAATTCACTGATTCAAAAGTTGCCCAATATTCTTAAGCTGTCTAAGACAATTTAGAACCAGATTTCACTATACTTTGCGCCTTAAATAAGACGTAACTGTATTCAATTTGTTATTAGAAATTACTATTCAAATTGCATTTCACAACAAATTCAAATTCAGGCAATAGAAGACTATTGCGATAACCATCATTTCCTCTTGATTTAAATAATATTCCATCATATTGGATTGCGCTGGTTACACTAAAAGTTGCATCGATTATTTGATCATTTGCATCGGTTGAAATTATATAATACAAAGCATTTTAGCTTGAAGGAGTATTCTTATACACGTAGATTGAATATGTATTAGAACCTTATGGTTGTGCCATGATGTATAAGAAACGAGCTGATGATGCTACTTGTACAATATGTTAAAATCCATAAGTTTCTAATGCAATTCCATTAACAGGTAATTGAGGTGGATTTATTTATTAATTAGAGAAGAAGAGGGATGGCAAAAGATCTACTCTTGGGTAAAATGTTAATGTAGGGCTGCCTTTAGTATTTATTTACAAAAGGTACATTCCATCAACAGTAAATTAGTAGTAATTAGTTAATGGTGATGTTGTAACTTTGTTTGTTTAAACACTTCCAATCACACTTAAAGCGTAACTGTATTACCCATTTAGACTTAGGTAACCACCATTATAATTTATGGCGATAAGGTAATAATAATAATTGGTGACGTCTACATTATCCACAGTAGTCCAAGCATTAAGGAAGACGATATTTCCATAGGCAGGAATGTTTTATGTGAAACTATTTAGAGTATAACCATTAAGATTTGGATATTAGCAATAGGATTACAGTGCAGTAATATCATTATTCAAGGCATAACTAAAGTATTCCTAAACATTGAAAGCCGAGAAATAATTTGTAGTTACAACATCTACAGTTTATGAATAAAGAATGTAGAAACTATCTTAAGCCAATGAAATCTATAATGCCTTCATGGAATTTGCATCTTTTGAATTAAAATCATAAGATTTGCAATTTTAATTGGTAACTGTTGAATGATAGGACACTTGACAAATTGTAATGTGGCCGATAGTAATTTAGTCCTTGACGCTGAACTCATTCCACATGTATGCAATATTTATCAAATTGCTTGATGAAAAACTCAAAGCAAATTATTCAATTAATGCAATATTATTTGGGATGTTAACAATTTAAGCGCAAGGCTAATCTTCGAAACCTTAGCATTGGAATAATACAATGTAGTTGGAGACCTGAACCAATTATAGGTAGGTGTCCTTGAATTATTCTCCTAATTTATCATTAACTATGTAGGAGGCATCATAAAACATTTGAGAGTACAAGATCTTTTATCCAACTATAAGGTTAGAGTTAAGTCTGTAGGGACTGTTGATTGAAGGAGTTGAAAGAACATTTGAGAATTGAATATCAATATTAGAGTAGGCTGCATTGGTAGTTGGGAATCCAGCAATAATGGCTGGTCCAATTAACATTTTATTGATATTTACTGTTTAAATTGAGCCCAAGTATAAATTAAATAGAGGACCCCATTGAACGAATGTCTCCTTTGCACTATTCACTTGATATGCCTAAAAAATCTCTGATGTCTATAAGGCTGATGTGACATTGTAGTATAAAACCAAACTGCATGGTTGACTGGTTTTGGCTCCTCCGAACATTGAAGGAGTTGCAGTGATTGTGAAATTTTAAATACCTGCAGAAGTAGCCAAATTTGAGGCTGTGACAATTGGGTTATTAAATGAATAGGTTATAACATCCTAGCCTGCAACAGTTACTAGGATATTATTGTAATAATCGAAAGCGCTAGATAAGACAGTTGAAGGAATATAATAGAGCAATTACCAATTATTAATATCGTTTAAGATGCTTGGGTAGACACTAATACCATTAGAGTTGACTGCAATAAGGAATCTAGGATTCATGTAGACTTAAGTTGCAAACATTTAAGTAGGTGTAATTTGAGTTGTTTGAATCACTTAAGCTGTTTTAAACTACACCATATTATAAATTCATTACCGGCACTTAATTTGCTGAATTATAGACACCTGCCACTATGCCCTCGGCGTTCCATATTGCTAAATAGAAGAAGTTTGATGAGTAATCAACACTATAGGAACTTACTCCCAAAGTACCTTGGCTAAATGGATTGAAAAATTGGAGTTAGGTTGGAATATTGTTTAAATTCAAGTATGCTAATCCACTTTAAAAAGTTGTAATAAAAACTAAGATATATGATAATAATTACGAATGCCATTTTCTTGCAAAGAAATACCTGTATAGTAATCAGTGTTAACAAGTGGAGTAGGAATTTGGATTTGGTTTAAATTGAATTATTGTGTAGTACCCAAACTCAATTGGAATACATAGAGTTCTGAAAATGTTGAAGTATAGGTTCCAGTTTTATATGTGCCAGTATTTATTGAAGTGACAATGTATTATCCCACAGACTAAGTTGTTACATAAGCTCCAGCTTAGAAGGTGTTGGAATTGATTGTTTAAGTAAATAATAATTAATGGTTTCCAGTGATAGAGTAGAATAAGTATGTCAATTGATTGGATCCTTAGGCTGAGCATGTTACCATAATTAGATTTTAAACGAAATTAATTGAAAAGCAAGTTGGTCCTGCGGTGATTGTTGCGAAATTGATATTGTAAGATATCTAAGTATATGGGGCTCCGGTTGGAAGTTGGGATTAATATATTTAATATCCACCCCCTGTTATTTGAGCAAGTGCGTAATAATTTGTTCCTTAAATGTTGGGATTATTGTTAAAGTACGAGGAGGTTGAAGAAATTATTGTTCCTTGTATATTACCCTATCCTTGTATGACTGTTTTCTCAGCAAATGGGGAATTTTGAGGCTAAATGGTGTATGAAAGTCCATCACCAAGGAAATACTCATTTAGTGGCAAGCGGAAGGTCTCTCCATACACAATCGTCAACAAATTGTATTCTGTATTTTAAAGCTAACCATATAACAATGCTTACTCTGCATGTCTAAGATAATGTCTCGTGCAGATATGCTAAAATAAATGCCAATTTCAAAGTGAATTGCATGAAATCCTCCAAAATAGAGATTTTTATTTATGATTATTTTGCAGAATGAATAGCTCATTTATATATAGTATTAATTCGATAAATAAAACACTTTGAATATGACGCAAGCAATTAAGAAATCCAATCAAATTCTGATTCAACTCTCTTTCCAAATCAAAAGACCTTTTTCAATTAATTTAGGGGATGATTCCACAAGAATAATTAATTGTGTTATATAATTATCAAAATATTGAATCTGTGCTTCCTTTTTACTCCCTCTGATCCTGTTGCTTTGACAACACCTTAAACCTAAACTCTTTGAATTCCTTGTTTCGTTTTTACTCAGCCTTAATCTTCTCGAATTCTTCCTTAGTGGTGTAATATGTTTTTCCAGTGCTCTCATCATATAGCAATACATTTCTAGGATTCGTAAAGAATTTATAAGTTTCCTTCCCCAAATATATGAACATCCCCAAAAAAAATACACCCATCAATTTCAAATAGTTGCTCTATCCAATTTCCCCCTCGCATATAAACATTGATTACCTTTTCACCCACTTTAATCGATTCACCAAATTATTATGCCTCTTAATTCTGCAACATAAATTTCTTTTGCTATTCCTCTATCTATTCTCTCTGTAATTGCTTAAAATCAACTTTTTAATAAATTTTTGAAAACTTTTCTAAATTCTCCTTTATGTCTTTGTTGTTCTATCCTGGCAATGAGCCAACTATCTTATGATAATTTGTGTTGTTGTTGCTACAAAACCTATAAATATTTCTTATTCTTAAAATCATCTCAAATAATTATGAAAATTCTCTAGAACAATTTTAATCTCTAATTTATATAAATACATCAATAATAAATTATAATGCCTCACTTCGCTTTAAACATTAATGAGACCATTAACCCATATTAAATATCATTCAAACTCATTTAATTATCACCTATAATTAAAAATCAAAAATCCTCCATCTCAATAAAAATATACTCAATTCGGATAATAATTTTGAAAAATTGGCCACAAATATAAAGAATTAATGTTCCAAATATAACACACTAAAGATATCTCTAATATTTAATTAACAAAATATCATTACTTAAAAAATAATTTGTTTCCTCCTTCAAATTCGAAGAGCTGGCTTATACAAATTAATAACAAGGTCTTACTCTGTATTATCCTCATTTCTATTTATCAATTCATTTCTATTCCTCACAAATTAAAGTTATTTTATAATTCTATATTTTTATCTCCATTCTTTATGCATAATGAAATAAAAATACACGACGAATAAACTTGTACAGATTCATGATATGCCTTCTTGAAATCACATTAGAATAACTATAATTAATTAATTAATCACTATCTTCAAGCTTTAAAAATGAATGCAGTGGAGAAATATTAAATTATCTTTATTGTAATTTTTAATACACAAATGTGGAGTAGGATAATTTATGTAATTTTTTTTAATTACGTGAGTTGTTAATTAAGATCACTACATAGAATATCCATTTTACAGCGTCCAGAAAGAATTTATGAAATTTCAATAATCTCACCAGCATTATAAATAAAAATAAGTTTTATCTTCTATTGAGAATCCTACCTTCTCCTTAAAATTTGACCTAATTCTTGAATATTATTTTTACACTAGCAAAATGATAGAAACTAGTCATCTATAGATTAAAATCATTAAAACAACAACTATTGTTCCTTCGTAATTTTTTTGGATTTTACGAATCAATATAGACCATATTTTTTTTTTCTAATCTAGATAATTTTACAAGATAATAAATTTATTTAGACTCCTTGAATCAAGAAGCTATCAATCAATCAACATTTTTTAAAATGAAAAATTTAGAATTATACAAAACTAAAATTAAATAATCATATTATTTCGAATTCGTTCATGAAGCCTTTTGAGAAATCATTCCATAATAAATACTATTTCTAGTGATGTTAGTTGATATTTTATAATTTTTTTTCGATAAATTACAAAAGGTCCCACTATTTATAATGGAATTAGGTGAAAAAAACTACCTCCTATCCTCATGTTTTAATCTTTATGGGAGCCCCAGTATTCTTCTATTGATTTGAGAGTTATTCATTGGACTTGAAACATTTATAGGAGGAGATTGTTAATGGGAAGGACTAAAATAAATCGAATTGCTTCTTGGGCTAAAACTTGAGACAGTTTGATCTTTGATAAATTTCTTTCTTTTGATAATAATTGTTTGTCTATTATACTTTTTAAATGCCTAATCTTGCTTAGCTTATTATGCTGTATATCTTGTCAAAGGATCAGGGTCAAGCATTTTAGTAAGTAAATTAATAGTTGGAGATGAGGCTTTTATTTACGAATAATCTATGTAGCCTTCTTGATTTTCAGACAGCATCTTTTGATAGTTTTTATTGTAAAAAGGAGATTACTTAGATGTTAACATCTAATAAAGTACCATCCCCAATCCATAAACATCAACTTTATAATCATAATTTTAATCCTTCAAAATTTCTGGAGCAATGTTGCCAGGTGTCCCAGCCCTTTAATGCTTATACCTACCATTATCATTATAATAGACGGCTAATCCAAAATCTGAGATAACAATATCCTCGAGATTGGGTTTGCGAAGTAAAATATTTTCAGGTTTGATATCTCTATGCAATATTCCTTTTGAATGAATACTAATTAATGCTTCTAACAACTTATATGTAGTTCTTATGGCATCATCTTCTGGAATTTCAGTTTTTAAGAGATAATCGTAAAGACTTCCATATTTGTAAAATTCTTGTATCAAATATAAGTATTTTGATGATTCATATGCTTCTATGATATGACTTGTATTTGGATGATCCATTTATCGCAAAATTTCCAATTCTTATTTTATACAAGTTAAATCAAATTTACAAGAAGTCTTATCAAATATTTTGACAGCGAACTCTTACTTACTCTCATTATGAATGATAAGATAAACCTAATGTTAAAATATGATAAATACATCTGCAAAACTTCCTGTTCCAAGTTTTCTCCCAATTGTATATTTGGATTTAAGATTGGTCTGAATACAATATTTTTTTAGTTCTTGATTCCATTATTGAATTTAACCGAAAACCTCAATGTGATAAGTATTTTAGATAAACTTGAGTCCATAACCGAATTTTTGATGATTAGTTTATGCCATTAAAGAGTTTGCCACATTACAATACATTATATCATTCTACTTTAAAATAAAATATATACTTCCTTATTGCCAAATTTCAGTAAAATTGATCCCTTTAAGCCAAAGGTCTTCTATTTATACTCTCTGTGTTTCTTAGAATAATAGTAAAGCTCTTCTTTAGTAAATTCATCGATTTTACTATTTTCATCAATTTTTTTCCAGAAATGTTAATCTGTTTCAAATAGTATCGACTAGCAATTAAGTAAATTGTAAGATTTCATATGGTAAAATTATTAATGGAATTTCTAGGTTATACGTTCAACATAAATATAATTGATTTATCAAATTCAAGTATGATTCTAATATAAAAAAGATTAAAATGTAAATCTTATAATGTTAAATTCAACATAAAATGAACATGAATCAGAGGTGCAAATGGTTCAAATGAAATATTTTATTAATAGTTAAAAATTTGAACCTTTTTTTTGGATTTAGAAACGAATATTAAAAGTATCTATCAATAAATGTTTTAATGTTATACAAAAAAATATACTCAATAAATTTATGTTGTTTCCTTTTCAGATAAATTTTTGAAGAGCGGTTTCTGAGATTGCATTGTAAATAGATTTCTTCCTGGAGACATAAATGGAGATGAAGCTTTACTTAGAGTCAGACGGTTATTTTTCATAGCAATTCTAAACTTTTGTCTTCTCTAAAATTATACTGAAGCAGGAGGTAATATGTTGATGGGACAAGGGATTAATTTTAGATTCTCAAGTGTCTTAGGAGGCAGACTCTATTTAATAGTCAATTTAATTGAGGAATTTCTTTTCTCTTAATCTAAGCTAGTGATCTTCAGTTTATGTAAACCTTTGAATACAGGATGCCAAATTGCTTTAAATGAATTGATTCTTTTCTATGGATTGATTTCAAGCATCTACTTTAATAAATCAAGAGCATCAGGAGAAGCATCAATAATTGAAAAATCGATTTGGCCATTGTAATTGAGAAAAATCCTTTCATCATAGCTTTTAGTTGGAAAAGGAGAAGCACCTCCTGATAGCATGGTATAGAGAATGACTCCTAAACTATAGACGTCAACTTTAAAATCATAACTTTTATCTTATAGAATTTCCGGAGCAACATATCCAGGAGTACCACAACGAGTAAATAGATATTTATTATCTCTCCTAAAGAAATCCGCAAGACTAAAATCACTAATTTAAACATTATTTGGAGCCAAAACATTCTTTACTAAAATGTTTTCAGGCTTCAAATTTCTATGTAGTACACTTTATTCATGAATATAACTTAGAGAGTCTAGCAATCGAAAAATTATCTTAATAGCCTATTATTCTGGAATTTGATATTTTTTTATCATATCACTTAGAGTGCCTCCTTCAAAAGAATCGTATACTATAAGGTATCCTTACTCATTCTCAAACACCTCAATCAAATTTACTACTCCAGGATGATTCATCAATCTAAAGATAGAAATTTCTTTTTTGATAGCATCAATATCCGATTATTTTGTTAATAATTATTTTTCATATACTTTTACAGTATAATTAGTTTATTCGTAAATATTAATGGCATCGTATAACTTGATTTATTATAATTTGATACTTTGTATAACGATCCTCTGTTGATTAAAGTCAATAACTCATACTTGTTACTAAATTCTGTTTAATAGCAATATTTTTTTAATGATTCAAACCAATCGAGAATATGGGACCCGAATATCAGAAACTAAAAACTTGCCTTTGTAAATTGAAGACCATGTCCAATATGATTATTTTCAACTATTGAAATGATACAATCTGTTATATCGACAATCAAAAATCCAGTCTAAAATCAAAATTCCTTATTACTTGATTTTTCTTTTTCTTAAAGATTAAATTCTTCATCTTCGCTATCTCTATCTCTTTGAACGTTTTTTTCTTTTCAGAAAACACATTGAATCTATCAAAACTGATGGTTAGAGGCAAATTGGAAATATTTTTGAATTACCAACAAGAACTCACCTTTTCATCAATTTATGTTGAAGCAAAATCTTTTGAGGGAGATTTCATTTTTAAAATATATACTAATTTATTATCTTAAACTTATTAGAAAAGGTATTTAAGCTATACATATAGAACAATTTAGATTTAAAAATTATTTTTAAAGTCACTAATCAAACAACACTTTGACATTCTGACATACCAAATATGACTTTGATGTATCAAGATCCTCTAACAAGATTATTCTATCTTATTTGATGTATCAATTTCTCACAGTCACTGAAAAAAGTGCTCATTTCAAAAGATTTGTATTACGAATTAACGAAATAGCACTCCGAGATACCTTGTAATAATAATATTCAATAGTAAGCTTTTCAGGACCGTGATAATCATTGTTTCCTCATTAAGAAATAAATAATTTTCATCCTATCTATAGAAGTCAGTTAATAAAATATGTGGATCCTCATTATTTCTAAATAAAATATGATATGGCTCTATGTATCTATTATAATATCAATCTTTTTTATGGATTTATTCTAAAAATTGAAAAAATTAGGATTGTTTCTTCCATATGAATTCAATTTACTCATTTTTATTTATGATTATTTAGAAATTATTGGTCTTAAATATTATAGTATCAATAGTACATTTATATTATCCCTTAATCGTGAAATTTGAATGTATATTCCTAATTGTTTATCTATATTGAATATCCAAAAAAAATTATTATTTCTCAAACATCCTTACGTTTCTATACAATTTAGTTGTGCAAAGATTATAAATAAATGATATTAGTTTTCAACGCTTCCTCTTCTATTGGTTTGATTAACCTTTATTTAGTCCCAAATATAATTTTAAATCATAGTGATATTCAATCAATATATAAAACTATTTTGGATTTTTATTCCTCCTATCATGCAGATAGAGTGAGAATTCAAGAAAATAATTAACAATATTTATAGTATTTAATATTGACTGTTCTTGGAGCATTCATATCATGAATTCTCTAATTTCGATTATCGTCTTAAAGCATCACTTGAATTTAAAGAAAAACCATTTATTAGCTGATTGAATCTGAGTTTCAATTTAGCAGGACCTCAACAAAGGTTTTCCTTAACATTTTTTAAATAAATACTGATAAAACGTAATTAATAAATTGTTAGTTTTATCGACTAAGTACTTAAATTGATTAATTTACCGAAGGGCAATAAAAATAAAGAAATTAATTATAAAAATATGAACAATCAAAAGCGGATAAAAGTTAGTGTTTACAGTTATAACCCAGATGATTTGATTGGTTAAGGATACAAGAGCTAAGTTTACAAAGGGCAAAATGATATGAATGGAGATATCGTTGCTATAAAGGTATGGTTATTCAATAAAGTTAAGGTATGTGAGCACTCTAAAATGCAGCATGAAATTGAGATACAGTTATTACAGCAGGAAATAACTGCTTTACAGATTTTAGATTCAATCAACATTGTTAAAATGCATTGTTACTGTCAAAACACTAATTTTACATATATCATAACTGAATACTGCAATTAGGGTAAAACACATTGTTAATATATAAAGGTGATTTAGCAGATCTGATCATAAAAAGAGGATATATCCCTGAGAATGAAGCAGTGTTAATATTTTATCAGATTTTGGCAGGATTTAAAGAGCAAATTTAAAAGGGCATAATTCACAGAGATCTAAAACCATCAAATATTTTGATAAAGTAAGGGATTTATAAGATCGCTGATTATGGGTTTTCTAAAATGATAAATTCTCCAAAAGAAAAGGTATATTATAATGTTGGCACAACTCTTTATATGCCTCCTTAAGCTTTGACTGAAAATAAATATTCAGAAAAGAGTGACATTTGGAGTTTAGGGGTGATGTTCTATTAAATTTTGACTGGTATTGATATTCTAGATATTCCTAGGAAAGGTACCTTGGTAAGCAGGCACAGAATAGGAATTCGTTAAGGTAATCACAACAACTCCTATTTAATTCTCAAGAACCATAAAGATTTCATCGGTCGCTAAAGATCTCATCATTAAATGTTTATAATTGGAAGAGAGCAAAAGACTCAACTGCAATCAATTATTGGAACATGATTTATTCAGATGCTTTTAAGTTAGGCCATCAAGAAAATCAGTTTAATTTTCCTTTAATAGTTCTCAATTAGCAAATGCTGAAAACAGAGCAAAAACCAGTTATTCTTAATAACGTCCCAACCTTTCTGTTTAAAGAATTCAAAGCAATAAGCATCTCCAAGAGACAAGATAAGAATTTGTAAATTATGGAGATGCTGTAAACAACATTATGAATTTACTTAAATTGATATTAAGAATAGCTAAAATTGTTGATCATTTTGACTTCTTCATTGAAGGAGGATTGAAAGAGAAATTATTATACTTTACTATCAAACATGCGATTTTCAAATCAAAGCAACTCCTTTTTATTTTGAATAAGAATCATTCTACAATTGATTAGACAAAGAAGAGTGAATTCATTGTTCAAAGCAATCTAATGAATGAGACATTTAGAACTTCATTCAACAAATTGGTAAACAGCTTCATTTTATGATTTAGTGGGACTCAATTCATAGAGATGAAATTCTATTAAATGAAATCCTCAAAGATAAGAAATTTGCAGCTGCCTTTGACTAAAGCGAATTGGAAGTTCATTGTCATTACATTCTAATGCTTCCTGTATTACGAAACTCAATTACTTTGTTATAGAATTAATTGAACTTCAAATTAATAAATGTGAGAGATTATGATTAATTGGGAGGAGTAGAAGAAGGTGGCATACTGCTCTTAACATATTTAGTTGTATACTTTGAAATCTGTAAACAAGTTGTCGACAATTTTGATACATCCATATCCTACTTGAATTAATTCAAACTAAAATTAGTTGTTGAAGAAAAACCAACAAATCTCACCAAAAAATAATTCCTACAATTATGCTAAAAAATTAATTCGTTGCAGCTAAACTATCTTCAATGATCTATATTTTATTTCACTAATATTTAAAAATTTAGAATTAACAGGATTAATTAATATATGTGAGCAATTAAATTTAGTATATGCAATAAATTATTTTATGCAATATAACATTAAGGAAATCATTGCTCGATTAAATGATCAAAGGAAGACAGTATAATTTCGACATAGAACTCTTAACACTGAAAACTCTCAGCCATCCTAAATGTGTGATGTTAAACGAAGGCTATCAACTCTTGATCCTCCAACGATGAGTATGCAGTACTTAGAACTTGACGTAATGAAATAAAAGGAAAACAAAGAATTTAAAAAATGTACAAGCAAAAGATGTTAAATCTAAAATAAACAACGCCTAATGATGTTGTATAGTAGGAAGCCCACCCAAGTTCAACATCATCAATCTTTCCTCCCATTAATAGATTTTTCATAATTAAATAATGATCCACTACCAATAGTATATCCCAAACATGACAAAATGATCAAGCTTAAAAAAATAAGTTCAAGAGTAATAGAATCATTGTTCTGAAACATTATTTGTATTTTTTTTTCTAATACTAATGCAAAGGTCAATTGTAGTCTTTCAAATTAAATCCTAATATTAAATTAGCTAAATTTTTATATTAGTTACTAGAGGTTCCATAATTTGAGGGAAATACAGTTAGCCAATAAAGCATTCAAAATTAAACAGTTAAAATTCTTCTGTTACAGGATTTGTGACTGTCTTATATTATTAATACACTATTAAACTATTTATGATATATTCAAAGAATAATCTGTTTTCAATTTTGATACAATTTAAGTGTCTAAACTTGTATTATTAGACCAAAGATACGGTAATTATTGAATATAATAAATTTCTTATTTGAAATTAATTGATCTATCAATAATCATCATTAAAAACTATTAAATAGATCATCAATTCAAATCTTGAGTGTCAAGCTTTTGATTTTGCCAATAATTATTGAGAGGAAGTCAATTCCATTTTTGTTAGTCCTCGTAAAATATATACTTTCTACAAGGGATTAAAAGAACCAATATCTATGCATGTTTGATGATCCAAATGTGTGACATAATAGAGAAGTTAAAGTGAATTAATTGTGAGAAATTATATTAATAAAATACTTGCTTTTATATTAAATGAATTAAACTTTGCAATATGTAGAAAGTTCCTAAAGTGACATGTATAATGAATCAGAATTTGATGAGCATTAAAGGGGGATAAACCTAGCGTTTTTGAATTAGAAGACATTGGAAGATAAAATTCAATTTTCAAATTTAAACATCAATTAGCCTCTTGACTTGAAAGCACCAGCTGAAACAGTAAGCAAATAGAAAAATATTATAGATACAAGAATATTTATTTACAGATGAAAAATTGGAAGTCCAAGGGAAAGGATTAAACAATACTCATATATCGTTTAATAAATATTTGAACCTCAAACTACTTGATTTAACAAGATGTAAATTAAATTAAATTCCAGAAGATATCAAGTAATACTATTATACTACTAGAAGATCAATGGTGAATCTCTAAAAATTGTATATGGGCTCAAACTTTTTAACTTTTGTTCCAAACTTTTTAGAGTCTCTAAAGTTCTTGGAAATATTGGATTTGTCGTTCAATTAATTACACAGTCTAAATATACACATTAAGAGTTTGAAGTAACTGAATTTATCAAGCAATAATTTCGAATAACCATATCCCCATTCAATTGAAGTCTTATGTATCTAAATGAACCCAATCTCTTAACTCCCAAAGAATTTTGATAGGGCCATAAAAAATATGAGTCAATTAGAATTCGACTGGTTCAAATACTGCAAACCTCCCTTGCCTTTGAAATTGAACTTCGTTAAATATCCTTCGATCCAGTAAAAGTTAATGAATGCATTGAAACATAATAAATTAAATTTTTTGGACTTTGTGAAATTATTAAGTGTTAATGAATAAAACTTTTCTGGAACTGATTATAAGGAGAGAAATCTGTTTTGTTAAGCAGGATTAAATGATGATATTGGAGCTTTGTATGGATTATATTAAATAATTCCTTAAGATATCAACAAAACAGATTTCGATAACAACACTCCTCTAACAGTGTGTTATTTAGATGGGAAATTAAGGTTAAGTATTTATAATAAAAAAGATCAGTAAGCATCCTCAAATCATTTGGAGCAACTTTCTCAATAAATGCCATTCATCAAATAAGCTAACGAGCTGATATCCAAAATTTGAGATTCATTCTGGCATCTCATAATAATCAAGTTTGCAAATTATATAATTCTATTAGGAAGCTTTGTTGATGCATAGAAATATGGATGGGAATACTCCATTACATTAATTAATGATGAACTTTGACAAACACGAAAATAGTAGTGAGTTTGCTAATACTATTCTTCAATATGGGGCTGAACCTAATGTAGAGAATTATGAAGGGAGCACTCCTCTGGATGTTGCTATAAAGAAATAGTAAATCAGAGCCATTCAATTTGGATATTAATACAATCAAATTAAAAGACACAATATTAAGAAAGGTTAATTGTTTGATTTCAATCATCACTCTAGTAATAATGGTTAAAGTTTATGTCATACAGCAATGAGCATCGGAAATTTAGAAATAATTGAATTCCTATTAGCTATAAATTCTGATTTCTTTGCCATCAACAAATTTAATAAACTACCTAGATATTTTGGAACATAAAGCTTAGTGTTTATTAAAAATACAAGAAAGGTTGAAAAGAGATACATTTATACAAATATTTTAAGAGAGAAATCCTTATTAGAATAGCAAGAAAAGTAATTATCATATAGATATTAGAAATGTTTATCAAATGAAAAATCAGATTGAAAAAAATATGGTATAGAGGCATCAGAACATGGTATAAAAGCATTTAGATTAAGAAGAAATTGAAGATATTGAAGATTTTGATGAAATGGAAAGTTATAATGAAAATAGTCTTTAGGTTGGTAGTGAATGCTCTGTTAGAGAGACTGTTGCTGAATCAGCTCCTATATTTTAAAAATCAAGCTGCCTTAATGAACAGAGCTAAACCATTAAGAGAAATGTGGATTTCATTAATGAGTTCGATTTATAAGATGAATTACCAGAAATTTTAAAATTTTTAAGAAGTGGCAATCTGGAAATAACAATGTAGAAGCTAAAAAACGTTTTATAATATGAATCCTTACCAGCATCTGAAAGAATTAAATATAAAAATTAAGTGAACTTTTTGAGATTTAAATTTAAATAAAAAAGGGCTGAGTTAAAAACTTAGATTGCTAACGATGTACTTCTAGTTTTGAATGAATATTAATTGTTAAATTTTAGAAGTGAATTGAGACGTATTACAAAACTAATATATTTTAGATAAATATTTAAAAGAATTTCAATAATTTCTATTAGATCAAAGTAAACTTGAAATAAGTAAGGCCTTACAAATTATTTCAAGATAAAAGATGATATGCTCCTCATT
Source organism: Paramecium octaurelia (assembly GCA_905182995.1). NCBI lineage: Eukaryota > Ciliophora > Oligohymenophorea > Peniculida > Parameciidae > Paramecium > Paramecium octaurelia. Next base: position 104,028 of record CAJJDP010000129.1, read on the forward strand.
TAATCTTAATAGAGATTTAAAAATAAACAATTTGTCATAAATTAATGATTTAAGGTTGCGACTTAGTAGCAATTTAATATATGATTTAAATAACTATGCTTCACCGTTATTTTAATTGCAAAATCAACTGTTTAATTGGTTGTATTAATGTAATTCAAAAATAGAAAAGATACTAGAATAAACTAACTTTTTCAATTTATAAAATTATGAATATCTGTAATTAATGAAATTTAAGAGACGAAAGATATTTTCAGATATGATTGATGATCTTAGTATAGAAAGAGACATGCTTGAAAATCATTCGTTGCCTCAGAACTAAATAATGAGTAATAATAATCTATTTTGTAACAGTAAAAGATTTATTTGATTTTTTTATTTATGAATTATGAAATTTGGTCAATAAGAAAATAGCTAAATTTTCCTGAATGTGGAAATTTCAAGTTACTCTAATATATAGATATATATAAAGGTAGTAAGTTTAATTAAAAGAGAATGGCCAAAAATGTAATATTAGTATACTCAGTAAAATCAGAATATTAATTGATTATGCAATAAATTTAAAAAATATTGTTAATATTTATATTACAATTATAAGATGTTCTTAGATGTCTATATAAAATGTTTAAGGCCTCTTTTTGAAATGGCTTAGATTACTTAATATTATAATTAAATTTAAATGGCAAGAAAGAAAATAAAGAAGTAGAAAAGCAAGTTTCCTCGTAGTTAAATGACCAAAAAAGAATACGAGAACTTTTTAGATGAGACAAACGAATATTGCAAATTGCTTTAGACTATACACCCAGGATTGATTTAGGAGGAGAAAAAATTAATTTCTCATAAAATTTAAGAGGACTCAGATTGATATATGAATTATGAAATAAGATTAAATTGTTGATAATTGTCTGTCTTGATTAAGTATGAGAGAGTTATTTTAAAAATAAATATATATATTAGAAGTAAAACACTCATGTTATTTTTGGTAATTGTATAATTATAAATATGATAAAGAAATTCAAGAAGCTATTTCAGGGTTAATCAGAGTTCTAAAGCTTTTTAACTAAATCGAGTTTAGCACGAGATAACTTTGTTTATAAATAGGAGGACGTGGAAATTCTAATTCCATTTCTAACTGATGAATAAAATATTACAGATTTTTTCAAGGTTTATTAAGAGGAGGATTTACAACCTTACACTGTGAAGATGAAAATGCTAATCACAATCCACTAGGTATTAAACATTAGTGAGGAATTTGCTTAATAATTTTCAAAGATGAATTTTGCATATTTCAATAAGTAATACAAATCGTAAAGTAGACCTTCATCTAAACCAGAAACCTTTGTTTTCAAGTAGATAACAAATGAAGTTTGGTTACTTGATAATCTACAAATTCCGTTTCTCCAATATCTTTAGAAGTTAGCACTAAATGTGTAGGAAATGAAGGCATACCGAAATAATCATCTTCGAAAACAAAACCTATAAACTAAGTATAAGTGATATTTTATAGAAGTCTTGTTGTAGAGTGTTTTAAATTGGAAAATTTAGTGAATCATGGCTTATCACTTGTTCCCTAATTAAAAACAGCTTTATCTAATTTTCCACATGACTTTCTTCTAAAGAAATTAGCTTGCAATCTTTACTGCGAATTGAGATAATTTCAAAGACAATTGATTAACTCGCTTTCAGCACTGTTGGATTCCAACTCGAGGGCCTCCAATATCGAAATATTTGAGTTTTTCAGAGAGGTTGAGTTTCCACTATAACTTAGGTGTAAATGATAGAAAAGAAAACGATGTCTTATTATATGTTACATAAATTATTTGATCCAGCCAGGAAGTTGATGCCACCTTTGCAATTGAAAATAGATCTAAAGAGTGTCAAACACTTAGAACAACAAGCCTTGCATGAATAATAGAGGATTAATCAATAGAGACAACTGAGGAGTCAGAGAAATTCACGCTCAAATAGTGCTGACAATCAATAGAGAGCATCTTAAGGATTTATTAGTTAGAGAGAAAGAAGGTTTATGATCTACAGTAGAGGAAAGAAGCAGGAAACAATATAGGAAGACATAGAGATGCCAACTGAAGAACAATAGCCTGCATCAGAATAAAAAAAGAAACTTTAAAATTTATAGGTCGGTTAAGTTGATGTAGAGCATTTTGAAGAAGAAAATTAGTAAAATTAATAAAACTAAGAAGATCCAAATGAATTGGATGTTTCAAATAATAATAATAGTTAGATTGAACAAGATGAAAATAGCAAAGGGAGTGGAATAAATGAAAGATCTAGTTAAAAGGAAACGAATGACATAGGCAAGAATTAAGAAAGTACTAGTCAAGCTGATTAAGATGAAAATTAAGATATTTGATATATAATCTTATTACTAAAAATAAATATTAGTAAAATTCAAGATAATGATTAAAAATACTTAGATATTAATAGTTATAGACTATTGAAAGCTATTGGTTTAGGTATTATTTCTTTCATTCCACATTGCCTAGCTTATTCCACATTTGCTTCTCCTGTATAAGCAGAACACATGACTATAACTGATTGGGAATTGGATTGCTTCAAAATTTCAACTATCTATGAATCACATTATGGTTACTTCTGCTGAAGTTTAAAATCCATTTTTGCCAGGCATTTCAATATCCATAAATATGATCCGATATGATTTACAACATTCCTTGTTTTTTAATCTAAGATTCACTTTTTCTATCGCTTGTGCTCCATCATAAGCACTCTCTGATTTGATTCCAAAATTACTCAAAATTGCAATCAAGGCAATATGATTAAAGGGCACATCATCAACAATCAGGATTTAGGGACATTCACATTTATGAACAGTGTTCTTACTTCCAAATCTCATGATGGATTCTTATTCTGTGATATCTTCATTCGCTTTAACTACTTGATCTTCAACATAAAAGTTAATTGATGTATAACTACCCTTTTAACTTTTAATAATCAGATCTCCATTTTAACAGAGATTTCTAGCAATACCTCTGCTCACTTTTAATCCGAGTCCCAATTTATTTGAATTAGAAGTGGTATCTGAGAATTTTACACTGGCATACATATTTTTCTGGGATTCAAAGATGTTGGCCAAAGTTAAACTAGAGATCCCTTAACCATTGTCCCAGACAGTGAATTAATACATATTGTCTCTCTTTTTTAAACTAATCACAATTCTTCCTCCTTAAGATGTGAATTTAATTGAATTGTTAATGAGATTAATTAAAACCTAAGTAATTCTATCCTTGTCACTTCGAATGGATATTAAACAGTCATTCTCAATAATCAATTCGATTTGTTTTTATTTGCACTCTTATTCAAAGAAGTCTTTTAAGGTTTAGAATACTTCACCAACTCTAAATTCAGTAATGTTGATTTAAAAATCTTGGCATTCCAATTGAGCATAATCCAGAATGTCATTGATTTAGTACAGCAATCTTTGACTTGAGACTATTGAAGGATTCAAGTATTCATTGTTGAGTTCTTCATTTTTCAATTTACTTTTGAGTGCTTATAATAAAGTTAAAGTGCAATTTAGAGGTGTTCTCAACTCGTGACTGAAGGAGTTCAATAATGCTTATTGGAATTTAAATCTATTCGTTAGCAATTTGAGTTGTTCCTTATTGGTGATATTTTCGACAATAAATAGAAATACTGGAGTAGTTGAATATGAGGTCATTTTAATATCGTAAATTTTGATTTACAGGTGTCTTTATTTGACTTAGTTTTCTTGTGATATTTAGTATTTTACTATGCTATTACACTCTGAAGTTATGGTCATATTTTCATTCAAATTCTATTACTTGAATTCATTGAGAATAGATTAAAGGAAGGGGTAAGTAATGGAATCTCCTTTTTGCAGACTAATATTATATTGATCTTTATCAGACATCCAGAACTATTTTTTTAATGAAGTTCCCAGAGAACTAGTATAATAAGATTGTATATCCATCCTTTGTTTGATCTGCTTTAAGGGAACTGGTTTCTTTTTCTCCTTTTAAGGACTTCTATTTTTTTGAGCACTAAGTTAAATTGAACTTTTATTACATTCTGAATAGTCCATCCAGAGCTGTTGGAATTTAAAGTGGGTCTGATATATTCAAATAATACAAGATTTTTGAATTGTGTCTGATGATCTTATGAAATTCATCCAGAATAACTAATCCCTCTGGAATACAATCAAAAAAATCTTCAGCAAGATTAACTTTTGTAGGTTGTTCTTCGGGTCTTTCTGTGTGTTATACTTATGGTGTTGAGAGTGTATGGAATTGGATCTGTGAATTCAACTCCTCCCTTTTTTGATATTTTATTCGTCTAAGCAGATGTAATAAATAATGATTGAATGGCTACCATATTAACACTAGTATGATCTCCCAAATAACAAGGTCGTTAAATCTTTGTGTTAGGGATCTGGTAACAACGTAAATCAATACAATGTGACTTAAATAATGAAAACAATCCCTTTGTTTATTGAGATACTGCTAGAGTGAAATGAGGTATACGATTATGCTAAAAGATAAATATTGATGGTTGTCATAAAATGAAATTTCAAAATGCAATACTACAATGATCTATATGATTATCAATAACAAAAGTCTTTGATTTGTAAGATGGTAATTCACGAAATAGGTTAGCAAAATAAAAATAGCTGCACATGAATTTAATGTCAGTGTGGTTGGATCTTTAGACTCCTCTTAGCCCTCTTATATGATATTGATAATGCTCCTTAACATTAATTATCCTAGCAATATAGAGATGCTTAAATTCATTTCTAATATATTTAAAATGAAATAATTATCGAGATCTTCATAACAGCATAAACCCAAATAGAAGAGTGAACCTTCTCTCCTGCCTAATATCGATATTCTTAAAGAAAATGTAAAGTCTAGTTTTGCTCTGGGTCATTTGCGAGGTCTCTTGAGATACAAATAGATGCGTGAACTTCCTAAAACTGACATACAGGTGAAACGAGATCAAACATTTGGAGTGGCCAATAAGCAATCCAAGAATAAAAGATTGACTTTCCTTAAATTTGGATTCAGAACTCACGAGAAGAAGAATAATTACTACTTACAACCTTTAATTAAAAAAGTTAGAGATGTATTTGGTGATGCTGCCAATGATGGTTCAATGGGAGTGGTAGATTTATGGAGTGATCGTAATGTCAATCGATTAATGGATGCCATCCAGATGACCAGAGATAATCTCATAGTCCGCAAGTTGGGCAAAGAATTGAACGAGGCTGACCGTTTCATTCTTACTCGCATTGAGGAAAAGAAAATGAGGGACAGAGTGTTTATGGAATCACTCAAATTGCAATTCCAAGAAACTGACACATTTTCATTAAAATTTCAACTTTCAGAAAAAGACAAGAAAATTGTACAGCGAGTGGCATAACCTACTGTCTCTAGCAATCTAAGACACGCCAATCCCAATGAAAATATTTAGAACATTGTTGAGAACATAGATTAGTTACATCAGGAGAACTTGGAGATCTACACTAATCTATACAAGTAAATTAAGCAAATCCAAAAAAATATTAAGTGATTTCATTTAATCTTTATCTTCCGACTCACTAATCTTCGAGAATTTAACTGAATTTGTAGATTATTCTAACATATATTAAAAATCTAGTATATTCCATCTTGATAGTAATTTCTGCAACATATAACTAATTTCAAAAATCAAAAGACTTAACTAAACATGGTTAAACTATTTGTTTCCTTATTTGATTTTCTGTCAATCTAATGGAGTACTCAAAATCCAGTTATTTAATTAAATGTAGTTTAGTTCGTATTTAATTTGAAGGATACTAAAACTTCTAAATGATCTAGCATTAATCACATTTCTTAAATTTTTACTTGCTTATTCTGTGATAGATCTATTTATATGCCAACTTTAACCCCAAAAGGATATTATCTAAAATTGAGAATATCAATACTGCTTGCATAACCATCAATGTAAAAGTTATATAAGTAGAATTCCTTCTATCTAAAGAGAAGTCTGTGAGAGTTAGATTTGAGATAAGCCCTTGAGTGTTTAATTAAATCGTTCAGAGGAAGGAAGATTATCTATATACATAACAATTGAATCGTTATGATTAATAGCGCTATCGATAACAGGACTAAGATGGTGTAGTACGATTAGATGTTGATTTCTTGTATTATTTCTTATTGATCAACCAACTATTAAATTTCATCAGTCAAATTGAAGAATCTAAATAATTTACAAAATCCATTTCTTACAATATGTAAAGAAAGTTTGGGTTTGATAAGTTCTGCACCTAGAATATCACATCCTGTTTCAGCAATGAATTATAACGGCATATCAAATCATCTGGAACTGGAAAATATTGACAATTTGATTCGTAAGAGTGATTTTACACAAACTTAACAATCTAATGCCAATCCTCATTGTTGAAACCAGTTACGTCTTATTCATAAAAATATCCAAGTTCTGTTGCATTTGCTATCAATTGACTCTCCATAGTACTAATTACTAACATTCCATCAACATTCACAATCATCACATTTAACCTAGGATGCTTATAATATTTATCTAGCAACTCTTGATCCGAAGCCAAAATAGCTATTAATTTATTATTTTCATCCTTCAAACTGCAAGTAGTAGTCATTGCCATAATAGGGTAGTCTGCGAAAAATTGATACATATCAGATTTGAAACAAGTTTAATTAGGCCTTTATTAATAATTCTGCAAATGCTAAATAAACCATGTCCTTTGGGAGGGATGATAATCCCTAATTCTATTCCATTATGGCCACCAGGCTGTGAATTCTCTGTCAACTTTGCTAAAATAAATATTGTCAGGTAAAAATATTTGAGTGGGATCCATCTACATTATGCATTCATTCAAGAGGGACACAAATTGATAATCCCTTGAAAAGTAGTCTTACTCTGGTAATTATTAAAACTCTTCAAATTCAATATCATATATATTTATGCAATAACCGTTATAACTATATTCAAATGGATCTTCATCATCAAATTAAGTATGACACACCTCCGGATTTACGTTAATTGTAAAATTATATTGTTAATCAAGAAGATACAATTTTTGTAAACTATACAGAGTTCTCTCAGCTTAATGATTAACAATAAGTTTACTTCGATTCATCATATTCTTCAATTAAGCCACTTGAGATGACATAATTGAATTTAACGTCCTGTTATTCTGATTTATGAATGCAATCATTGCAGATTCCTGAAAATAATAATATACTAGATTAGTGTTGATTTGGTAAACTCCTAAAATAAGTGGGACTATCACGGCAATTATGAGAATATTCATAAGGAGGATCAGAGTGCAGATTCGAAATCTACTCAGATATTGCTACAAAGGTAGGTTTTTATGTTAATTATTTTTTAGCATTATTAATGTATATATTGACAATTAATTCTTATCGAAATAATTAAAAAAACAGAATCATCTTCTTCAATAAAAGTAAGAGTATTCTCAAGGTCCAGGATTGAATAGTGTTGCAAATTTTGAAATGAATTAAGTAAGAATTTTAAAATGCTTAAATTAATAAAATAATTAATATTACATTTTATTTATGGAGGAATATATTTAAGGCTTTGTGAGCACATCCATAGTAAAAACACTGTTAGCTCCATTAGAGAGATATAAACTCGTCAGATAGACCTAGGATATTCTTACTTTGAGTTCCAAAGAGAAGATGACTAATTTTTATTAATTTCTTAAGAAAACGATTTCAAATGAGGGACCGAAAGGACTCTTCAGATCAAATTTAACAGCAATATACATGTGGATACCTCAAGTGTATGCATAATATGTTTTCTATCAAAATATCAAACAAGCCACTTATGACAAAGATGTATATAAATAAATTGAATTTCAAGCTTTTGTCAATGGGACTTTGTGCAACACTTTGTGGCATTACTACCTCTATATTCTCCTACCCTTTTGATACAATTAGAGTGAGATAAGCAACTGAAATTTAGATTCCAGGATAGAAAAGAATGTATGTGGGATTTGAAGAGACTCGCTTTAATATAAAAATAGAGAGTGGATTTTTCAAGGGTTTGTATTCAGGATTTACAGTTGGATGTTTATAGACATTGTTGTTTGCATATGGCATAGTGGGTTTGAATTCTCTTTTAGATGGCACTACTCCTTACAATCAATAATTGGCTTATTTGGGATCATATGCATTGATATATCCAATTGACAGTGTGAGACGTCGTTTGTAGGTCAAATCGATTTTGTTTTAGTAAGAGGCATCAAAAAAGCAGAATTTGTGGGAGAAATTGAAATTTAATATGAAGGAGTGGAATTTCAGTTGGGGTTACGGAGGATTCTTGGCCCATAATGTGAGAGGAATAGCAATGTTGGCAATCCTAGAATAGGTTAACTTCGAATCACTTTACAAGGAAACTTAGAATCAATTGAATTAGGCTTTAAAATATTGAGTATTATAATTTATTTACAATATAATAATATATATATTTTGGGGGACAAATAATGTGATCAACCATAATGATCAATGATCTTTTTGATTTGCATGTAGAGATTGTATGGCACAAACACACAACCAAGTACAATCAATGCCCAAATCCAGAAAGGATGTTAGAATTTGGAAATGTATGGATTATCCTCGTATTTGACAGCATGTTTCTTACGACCTTGTAACACCAAGGCAGCTGGGATGGTCAACAAAATAAATACTCCACACACTCCTCCTGTGAGGCCAACTATAATCTCAATATTATCTTTAAGCACTTAGGATAAATTAAAGTGAGTTACAAACGGCAAGTGATGCACAAGGCACAACAATAAGTAAAGTGAAGATGGCACTTGGTAGAGTAATTTTTAGACTGTCTTTGGGGACTAGATGCGGAACCACTAATTTCATCAGATTCTTCCTTATGGTGATAGTTAATACAGGGAGGGCTGCTATATTTAGAAACATATAAAAGCTAATAATATAATAGGCCCATTTTAAATTGCCCTGATTGAAGAGTTAATTATAAAAGCTGGCTGCAGCAAGGTCTTTAAAAGGAAATGCCCAGATGGCAGTCAAACATACAAATAGAAAAGTGAGCAAACCGAAAATAAAGCTGATAAAGATGATCTTTCTGATAGCTGAAGTTGGTCTGACTGGTCTTAACATACCAGGGGATGAATGATGCATCAAAAATGCAAAAATTGCAGTTGAGATCATTTGTGGCAATGCGTCAATGTTGAACCATTGCATCTCTTAGATTTCTTCTGCAGCGGCCATTTATTGGATAGATCCTGTAAGCATGGCAAGGATAGTTAAATAACGAGCCAAGGCGACAATTGTTTAGACTATTTGAATGCTAGCAACATCCTTGAACGACAGTATTCCACAAAGTACAAAAAATATGACAATCCAAAACCAATATTCTTCAACAAGGGTGATGCCTTTGAAAACTGAGCTATTTTGAATATTAATATATAGATGATTACGATAAGGAATTTCCAACCATCACTCCTTTAGCTACAACTGCTCCATATAAGTAGATCACAATAATGGATACTGTAAAATATTCAGCCCATTTTCCATAAAACAATTTCGCCATGGATCCATATTCAAATTGACTTTGTATTGCATATTTCGATTCCAATGGCTAAGATGACGATATTTCTTCAGTCGAATCAGAAACGGTATGAGTTGCCTAAATATTCAATCTACTCATCATGTCGGTCTCTTTATCAATTTGATCAGCTAAATAGAGAGCCTAGTCTAAATACAGATTATTCGGCTACCTCCACAATGAAATCGCATGCTATAATGCTGATGAGACAACAAATCGAAAGCGATATGGAAGCGTAACCATAACCCACTTTTGCAGAGCTCATCGGCAATAAGATAGGTCCAGAAGCCATTAAAACATTTATAAAGGTATTAAAAGCAGGGAAAGGTTTAATAAAGTTTTATTATTTCATAAATTAAATATTTATTTAAATAGGAATTTATTGCGAATTAAATTTAAGAGCGTATTGCTATTTTATCCCTCCACTAACTCTGATGCGAGACTACATGATTATCTTAATATTATATATATTGTATATGAGCATATTTTCAGACTCCTTTGAATAATCTTATTCCGTCTCTGCCTCCCCAAAGACCCCTAACCATCAATTGCCAATAAGCAAATGGGAAGAAATGTTTCTTCATCAAGTACATGAGTTTGCTATCTGATGATTAAAAGACTGGGAATGTTTCATCTAATTGTTTGTTGTACTTGAATTCGGCAAGCAAGACTTTCTTATTGGAAGTGTAGACTGGACAGGAAGTATAACCTTGAGGCCATCTTAAATTTGCATACCTTCATATTCTGGCAGAGGTGGCAATTTCATCTTCCAAGTTCTGATGAGGTTCTTAATAAGAATAGGAGTTTGGGCCATCACAGCAGCAGCAGTTTTGGATGTTGGGAGTGAAGAGCAATCTCCCAAGGCCCAGACATTGGCATAACGCACATGTTGGAGTGTGTTTGGGTGGACATTGACATACCCATCTGAGTCACCCAATCCACTTTCAGCAATGAATGCAGCTGGTTTCTTAAAAAGATATGAGATACACTATTTACTTAGGGGGGTACAATATGCAAGAAATCATAGTCGGATGTATATTATTGTTTGGTTTCAACATCCTCAAAGATTACCTTATGATCTTGAACTTCAATTAATCGTTTTTTTAGATGACAATGCAATCCCTTCTCATGAGCCAATTCTCCAAGTATTTCTGAGTATTTTGGAATGCCAAAAATAGAATCATTGGCTTTGTACACGTGGAAGTCACATTTGACATTTCTTGCTGATAATCTTTCATGTGTTAGGAATACAATATTAGATGGAATTCCCTCACATTTTGTAGGTGGTTCTGAAAATATTAGTTTACCACCTTCGAATTCTCTAATCATTTTATCTATCTTTTAGGCGTATCTGTAATAGTAAATACTTCCCACAGGTGCTTCTGGGTTGTTCAGTTGTTCCAATGCACCTAAAAAATGTATAAATTTATATTTATACCTTTAATGGATGCGTAATCACGTTGCACTCCACTTGCCACAATCAGTTAATCATATGTGTATTTCTATCCATCCATTGTCACTATTGTGTTCTATTCTGGGTCTATTTTGACAACTGGACAATCACTCAGACACACATTTTTGGGCAGAACCTTTTCCATAGGCTTCATCGTTTAATCGGCTTTACACATGCCACCACCTTCATTAGATAATCATTATCTACCAACCAATGTCCATCCAGTTTGATAAGCATGCATCTTATATGGTTCAAACACACGAATTTGTTATGGGATATAGTGACCATCTCTTACTAATTGTGCAGAAACATTCAATCCTGCAGTTCCCCCTCCTATGATTGCCACCTGACTGTGAATTGCTCGGGCCGTGAAAGCATACAATGATACATGATTCAAGTTTCTCATTAATTTTATGTTAAATATAATTACTAACACTAAAGATATTACTAATAGCAATTGTATATTCTAATTTACAATTGCTACATTTTATAATAAAAATGATTTCAGATGTATTCCCATCTGCAAAATCAACCACTGCCATATAATGTTTATTAATTAATGAAACTATTTATTATTGCAACATTGGCGCTCTCTTTATACATAGTCCTCGACCTTATATTCAATTAGCAAATGTGGGATGCCAACACCACCTTGACATTATATTTGCAATCAAACTAGTTTTCTGGTGAAAAAGACATGTTCCTCGTCTTTTCATATTCACTCTATGTACTTCCATGTATAGCAATTATTGCTTTTCTTATATTGGAGAACAAATTAGGAGCATTGTTATATGGAGGGATGATTCTCTTCTCAATTGCTTCTAATTCACTGCTGAAAAATTTCTATCATTAGGCAAGACCATTTTTTATTGTTTAAGAGATTGAACCTTATGAATGCAATAAGGAATTCGGGAAGCCATCAGGTCATGCAATGACATCACAAGCTATGTGTTTCCTTTTACCATCTATATTGTTTCCAGCAATTTGGAAAGACCAGCCAAAGTAATAACTTTAATAAACATAGCTGCAAATATCCGTTATATTTAAGGGTCGTGTTTATATTTATAATCACTTTTTGGACCTTCATGACTGGATTCTCAAGAGTATTTATGGGAGTTCATTCATTTGGCTAAATTCTCCTGGGTTGGGCCTATTAAGCTTATGTATCCATTATTTACATGAATTATTTTCATGATCAAATCACAGAGTACTTAACAGAATGCTTGCAAGTGGGACATTAGGGCATTTAAAACAGAGTAATTTATATTATTGGTTTGATTGCATTCAGTTGGACGTGTGTATCGATCATGTTTCTAGAATTAAACAGATATTTATTCATAAGTCCAACAGAAGCAACGTTGTGGATGACTGCAGTCTATGAGAAGTGTCAGAAATAGACACATCTATATACAATAGATAGTCCTTTAGTTTTATAGAATATATGCTTTAGTTTAAGTTTATATATTTGGTTCATGCTAAGCTTTGTGATTGGAATCAAACTTAGCAAAGGAGTATACTTGAAGAATCAATTCAAATATCATTACAAGTCACTGTCCTTTTGGTTCAAGACTCTGAGGATATTTGTCTTGATATTCTTGGTTGGTCTGCTGGTTCCTTTTTTCTTGATTGAGTTCAATTCAGTTTATGCATAAGCATTTGGTTAAGTAATGGAATGTATAATTTAGATAGTTCCAGTGTCGATATTAGGAGGATTGATCATAACTGTTGTGTACTCGAAACTGCTATATTATTTAAAGATTTCTGTGCCTGGCGATTTCTTATAAATAATAGATAGTGAGCAATCAGCTCCAGATGGGTATTCTAATTTGCTACTTAATAGAATGTCTTTAGAATTGTAAGCCAAGAATTCTTGATATATATATAAAATTGATATAAAAATAACCCAGTAATTTTAATAAAATGCGAACTTTCATACTTTCTACTCTATTTTTAGGCGTCTATGTAATACTTGATATCGTTCTTAATGATTTGATGTGGGACTCGAATACAAAGCTAACAATTTACTTCTAGCATAAGGAATTTAAAGGAGAAAAGGAAATAATGACATTCTTTTCAGATTGGCTGAACATTTTTCCAGGGATTGCCTTGCTCGTTTTTATGTTCAGGGAAAATAAATTAGGGGCTATATTATATGGTTGCATGATAATGTTCATTGTTTCATTGAACTCTTTGCTTAAAAACATGTATCATTAGGCTAGACCATTTTGGACTGAAGAAGACATAAAAGGACTGCAATGCAATAAAGAATTTGGCAAACCATCTGGTCATGCTATGTAATCATCTTTGATGTGTTTCCTATTGCCTTGTATACTATTTCCAGCGGTATGGAGAGATTAGGAAAAGTATATTATAAACTTAAATTAGTGTAAAATATCCCAAAATACTCAGAGCAATAAGCATAGCAATAATAGTGATTTGGACCTTTGTCACTGGATTATCGAGAGTGTTTTTTGGAGCACACACTTTTGGATAAGTACTATTAGGTTGGGTGTATTCTGGTTATGTGATGATAAATTATATGACTTATGTTCATGAGAAATTGATTAAGTATTTTAAGACATGTTTGGCAACAGGAGGACCTGGAATTGGAAGAAGAACCATTTATGTTTCAACTATAGTAACTTTTATATGGATAATGATTTCTTATCTTTTTTACAGTTTGAATCGCAATGAAATACTAATTAACAATGGAGAAGTTGAAATGTGGTTGAATGCTATGTTAAGAAAATGTGCTTCATAAACTAATCCTTATAAATTCAAAAGTGCATCTGTGCTTTAAAACAATTGTTTCAATAATAGTTTTTAAATACTGTTCATTTATTTTCTCCTTTTGGGAACTAAAATCTGTGGAGGCACCTATGATGAGGATAAGTTTTATTAGAACTACGCAAAGTTAAAATGGAGTCTAAAAGTCTTTAGAGTTGTGGTGTTGCTAGTATTACTGTTGATAGTGGAACCGTTCGTATTTTTCATAGTTACTGAACATCTGTCAGCAGTAATACTGTTCCAAACTATTCCAATCTGCTTCTTCGGAGGATTTGTTCTTACTTATTTTTACTCGAAGTCTCTGTTTTATTTGGGTCTAAATATACAGGGTGACTTTCTCAATGCTGAGAGTAGAGTAATTTCGACAAAGATTCATGCAAATGGAGTGTGATAATTAATACTAATTAAATATAAATCATTCTTCATTTTATTATTTCGTAGCCTGTTGTTCTAATTTCTATATATATCTGGACTGTCCTGCTTCTTGGTATGTAAACTTAACAAACTAACTCTGTCTGTATTCTTTGGTTTCCCTCTTCTCCATGTATTGATCATCCAATAATAAGTTCTAAGAAGCCCAAGCAGGTTTACGATACTTGGCTGGTACATGTTGATAACACAGCATTCTAAACTTCTGATTGTCCAAGTATTATTGAGAGGGTTCCAACTCTTTCCAACAATAATAATGTATCCAAATCTAACAGTTCTCATTATTGCATTTGAGAGTGGGTCCTTTCCTCTTGCATAAATAACAGTAGGTTTCCTGTGATATTTTGACTGCTTCTTATAGAGATTCAAAGTCTATGGTTCCTTTCTTCTCATCACATTCCACCAATGATGACCAATACACACACAAGTCGTGGAAGTAGAGACCTCCTCTATCAATCAAGTAATCCTTATTGGTTCTCTTATCAAAGGCCATCTTGAAACTATCCAGCAATCTAGCTTCTAAATGATAGGGTCCATAGAGATCCCCATATTTACAATTCAAGAACTCGTTTATCCTTGCGAATTTCTGATGACACTTGCAGATTACACAAGCCTATTTGGGTTCAATTTTTGAATGCTTAGAAGTTGGTTTGAATTTACTATAAATGAAATCTAGGAACCACACTTTGGATCCAGCTACAGCAAACACTTTTTCCAATCTTCCATTGCCATATGAGTATGGTTCATCATCAATCACTTGTTCTTCTTTTGTTCGTTATTTCATCATCAACATCTTCCTCATGGTTTCATTCTTGTCTATCCACAGTCTCTCCAACACCTTGTCCTCTTCCTTGGGTTGATCTGTCTCAAATACCACAGGTTCAAAAAAGGAATTGACCTAAGGCATCAACCCATTTTTGAATGTCAAATCCAATTTATTATAGTAGAGAGGCTTAGTGAAACTAGATTCAGCCTGTAACCTTACTCCCTTCAAGGTTGATATGAGGGGTTCCAAGTATTCCTAGAATAGTCTCTCGTCTGGCACAAACAAAGAATTGGATTGACATGTGACAGTAGATTTGATGTGCAGTTTCTGTAATTTAAGACAGAGTCTCTTCAAACACTCCTCGAATTTATCCTTGAATTATTGTGGCTCTATTCCTTCCTTCTAAGAGAAAATCAAAAAGTTGTTTATCACATTCACATCATTTGATATCTGACAATATTTCTCGAATTGTAATCTGATCGACCCCAGAATCTCGGAGAAGTATTAATTCAATGCATCCAATTCATCAATCGTCGTCAGCATTGCTGTTACTATTCTGGCAGACACTTAGTTCACATTATTGGATGCCTTAGATGAACCATCAAAACAGACCAATTATTTCAATGAGTCAAAGAATTCCATTCCCTAAATTACGTTGTGACCTTCATGATGATTCTTACACTGAAAGCAGAAAAATCCTTGGTTTAAACACGAAGCTGTCAGACAAATTAAATTAGCTTATTCGTTTTGATGAAATTTGCATTTCTCCTAAAGTACAGGTATAGTCTCTAATTTAGTATTCATTTAATTCTAATATACTTTCGAATTCAGAGGCAACCCAATTTAATAATAAAAATCCTGGTATTTATTTTAAACCACGACATTTTATTTTGCACCCTGCAAATTATATAATAATAATTAATACAATATAATCTTAATCATAATGTGTTAGTTATTATCAGCCATACTCAGCTATTAATTAATATTTACAATGCGTGCTTCTCGAATTGATCCATCAACAGAAATAGTTCGAATAAACTAAGTTTGCATATAAGTGAATCTACTAGAAAGATCCAAAGTTCTTAAAGCTCTATCATCCAAGTTGTTGTCTCAATTTTATAAGACGTTCATGTAACAAGTATCCACGCTTTGAGTCCCCCTAGTCTTACTGAAAATAATTGACAACTAATTTTATTAAAACATACATATATACAAATATCTTGAGAATAATGTTTCGATTTTTATGATTATGGTAGAATTCAACATGTAGAATTAAAAACAAAAACATATGATGTTCTATTAATTTAGGCACATAAATAATTATTAGTACTAATTAAACCACAATTGATTAGGATCTGACAACTAGTCTCCATAGATGAATATTGGAAATTTGAGAACATAGATTAATGTATCCATTTAAATGGATAGATCCTTGACTTTATTATATGAAAGTTGAATTTAAAAAAGAATTATATTTACAGATCTATATAACTTTTCGCAATATGATTTAAGGAGTTATAGTTAGGATGATATTTATAATAGTCAGTTGATATTTTGGAGATGTTTGTAATAAGGATTTTGGGAGTTTGGGAGGTGTATTTGAGGAATTTGAATTTAAATATAAGGTTGAGTTAATTATGGTAATTTGTATTGAAGATTAAGGAAAGAGTGCAAGGAGAAACAAATGAGTTAGGTTGTAAATGCCTAAACATTTGTATTAGATCTGAATCAAGTGAGGGGAAGTAGACATAATCCTTTTAAAATATATATATATTTCTTTATTTACTCAATAAAATGCTGGATTCAATCCAAAGAGATGAGTTGGAATGCATTCCAGTTCACTTCAATATAGTCAGGTTCCTTAAAATGTAATAATATATAGTTACCTCTTGTTATACGCCAGATCTGACGGTATAATTATTGATTATTTAACTATCCTCAAGCTGATTATTTTTGAAGTAGTGTGGTTCACTTTTGATTTCAGGTTAAAGATCTCTTCGAAGTAGTTTGGGCAAAACTGTCCTCTATCTCCAAACGCTGTCATCCAGAGGATGAGGTTTAGAGGGTTTGTTTGTAAAGACTATGGGAGACTAACTCATTAATTAATTTTAATATTATTGACCAAAATTATTTCTCCTTCTCTAAATAGATTTAAAATATAATTACAAACCAGAATTTAAATCAATGAAAAATTATTGTGCTTCTTCCTTTCTAATCATAACAAATATTCATAATAATAATCAATAAACAGTCTAACAAAGCTGCTGTTGTCTATAAATTCAATATGAGCTGCCCGGCCAATCATTTTATCAAGATTAGCTTTCATGTTGGGAAAGAAAACTGAAGTTTTAATTAAGGTTGACGGTACTTGCTGAAACAATTAATCCACCATTTGATTGTGCGCATTTGCTCGATCACTACGAAATAGACAATAAGTGTTACCCTTGTTCTTTGATTCGAGTCAAACTGGCTGATGAGAAAGGGACATAGCTGTCTTGGAGTGAAAAAGCCAAAATGACATTCTTGAACCATCCAAATTTTGAGTTCTAAGACAATTTATAGAAGAAGGTCTTTTGGACATCTTTTTCATCACACAAAGTCATTTGATTTAAACAGACTCTTTGATCTTCCTTTTTGAAAGCCTTCATAAACCATAATCCTGCATCAATCAATGTGGATTGTTATATGCCCAATCCAACATGAGGAGAACCCAAACTAATAAAGGTATGCATGCAATCTTGATATTTACCCAAGTGTTGTAGAGCACATCTAATCAACACTCCTCCCAAGGAATGTCCAATGAATGATATTTAAATTTGTTATTTTAAGTGGGTTCTGTCAGTGATTTACCTCTATATTTCTTGAGCCAATCTACTAGCCATAACAGAGATACTATCTTCTGTGTCATCCTAATTGATCTCCGATTGGATGATTAAGTGATTTGGGAATTTAATCTTCAAGTAACTCTTCCAAGTTTGCAAGTCAGCTGAAGTGCCCTAATACCCATGAACCAATATAAGAACATGCTTTCTATTTTATGAATGCTATTGAAATTGAGTGATGTTTTATTGTGAGGAAACCACATCTTCAAAGAAGAAAGGCAATGCATTAGGTTGTGAGTAGAATTGATCCAATAACTATATACTTGGCGTCTGATTCTTTGAACTTTTCCTTGCTTGATTCCAAATGTCTTCCCTCTGTTTAAGCAACGGCAATGAGATTTGAGTTTGAATCTCTTCGAAAGTAGCCTAATTGGAAATGACAGATTCCGATGAAAGTTTCTTACAGTTTTATAACAATCTTTGGTCTACTGATTCCACGAGGTAATTCCTAGAGTATTTGAGCAACGGTTGGAATTGATTCCACAATTAGAATAAAGACTGTCCCAATTGATTGATTATCAATAGACAATCTTCTCCCAAACTTTTAGTCTGTAAGTTGGCTTTGAATTTGGCTGTTTGCACAATGGGAATCCTCATTAAATTCTGCATTTAAATATTCTTATCCTTCAATTCATTAATGATTTAGATTAGCAAATTACGGTACTTCGTCTGTATGGATCCCAGAGAATCCACATACTCTGCTATGAATTGGTTGACCTCCTGTGACTCAACTAATATTTTAGATGGAGTGAATTACAATCTTTTGTCTTGGTCTTCAGAAACTCCTGAAATCCATTGACTCCTCCTGTGAATCGGTAGTCCAAAATCATAGTATAAATATACATCCTCGTAGTGCAGAGATGATTGTTATCGAATATTACATCCACTCCTTATTAGACTCCCTCGCATGCGTTGTTGATTATGCATTCGAAATTACTAACTTATTGCATCGATAAAATTGGGCTTTCTCCCTCCAAGGTTTAACTATACAACAAACCTACATTCACTTTGATTGCGGCATATTTGTTTGGATGAGCCTAATAGAGGATTCTAAATAAACAAGTGTTGTCCAATTCTATGTATTGTTCAGAATACTAAATATCAAACACTCTCGAACAAAACCATGAGTCCAACATATATCCATCATTTTTATTGCCAGTTTGCGATATCATTAGATAGGGTTATCCAACTTCAGCATTTTCTGAGCTCATTTCCACCTTCAATGAATAATATCCTTAATCAAATAGATCAATATTTCGAAAAGAATTGAAATTCACAAGTATTTCCAAGCTACCCACAAACATTTCCTTTTCAATTTTTGTAAATATAATATATATATTATTTGAATTTAGACCATTTATTTAAAATAGAAGTTATGCTCACGAAATGGCAAAGTTAATTATAAAATTGAAAGCACTCTCTACTCTCATTTGGTTCTCTCTTCATAATCGGAGTTTTGTATTGTGAACTAGATTAATTAATTATTAATTTATTAAAAAACCCTAAAATAGTTTTCCTTGAAGGTGCAGAAATGTCATGAATTAATTATTGAATTAAAATTAACATGAACTTTGAAAGACAACTCTATGAAACCTATCAAATAGACCCAGATCAATTACACAAAAATATGAATCAAGACAATCTCATTCTATTATGTCAATTGGCAGATTAGAGTGATAATGAAATTACACTCCAAATTGTGGGAAGCTTGGTATCCACTTATATCGATCAAAACCATCAAAATACACCAGAGTTTGGTAAGATATTTGAATTTGCATGGAATAGAATCAAAAGATTTACTACTCATTCACGTCCCGTCTATCATTTTTTTGCATCCATAATTGCCAACATCGTCTTGCACTTTTATGATCAAATTCCTGTTTAATATTTTAAAGAACAAGCCTAAGTAATGAATAAATAAGTGTACCTCATCATCATTGACACTGTACTCAGAAGATTGCAACCATAAGATCGAGTAGGAGAATTCAAGATCCTTGATTCAAAACAAAAAATAGTCAGACAACAATTCTTCAAACACAATCTTGATGCCCTTCTTGAAATCATTACAGCCAGTTTGATTGGAAACAATAGCAATCCCGATTTATAATTGTTGGATAGTGCAATCGATCTTTTGAATTTGCTGTTATCCTCAGAAATTAGAGAGGACTTTAAAGAAAAGGATTGGCACAAGATCAAAAGAGCTGAAGTCAAAAACAAAAGAAACTTATAAACCATCATGAAGGAAATCAAATTCTAAATCTTGGATTAAAATGAACTTGAAAAGATGATACAAAATCAGCATTTAGATCACATGGATCCTATCACTAATCACATCAAAATGGTTTGGTCCATTGTCAAATATCAGTAATTCATTGCCAAACTCACAGAATTGTTACCCTTAAACATTAAAATATGGGAGTCTCTTGGTAAAATTTGTAAAATTTACTAAAAATACTATTCCAATGATAAACAAAGCATAGACATTATCTATCAAATCACATCCAACATTATGGTATCTGACATATCCAAAATTAATTCTATTAGTTTGCTTAATTTTGCTGGTAAGACCATCTTTGCCAATCACACTCCACAATGGATTGAACTTAACTTGAATTTAATCAAGACATTGACCACCATCGAGGCTGTTTAAGTAGGGCTTAAGTTCCTGAGGAATCTTGTCAGATTTCAAAGATAATATGACTATAGTTAGTTACATTCCTTTGTTATGCCCATTATTGCAAGCTTTTTTAATTCTTGGATTGTTCAGAACAATCAATGGATCAATGATAAATTCTTGAGAAACAATATCAAACACATTTTGAAAGAAATCAGTTGCTTTATGATTGAATAATATTTAGAGTTCTTTGCCTAAATAATTCAATTAAATCCTGATCAAAATATATAGGAACTCGCCTTCAAGTATTATGCTATGGGATTGTTTGCCTCCATCAAATGCACAACATATCAATTAGATGTTATTAATAAATTACAATTCTACAAGATGGAATAGTTCCTATATCCAATAAACTTAGATTTATTTAAGCAATTTCACTATTAAGAACTTTATAGCAAAGCTTTTGATTTCGCATTGTTGTACTTAAAAAAGTAATCACCTTTTACAGACAGATTCTTGTATAAGATTTGGAAAGTCCTCTTTGATCAATAAGCTCTCATTAAGTTTGAGGACATAATCTAGAAAATGTAAATTGATAGAAAATCTATCTTTAATTTTAGTCGAATATTCTTATTCAATGATTAAGAATTGATTTTGAAATCATTAAAAATTTTCATCAATGCAAAAATCAAAATGGAAGACGAATTTTACTAAATAAATTAAATCAACATTCCCAAAGAATGCTTTTCTGATTTTCACGAATTCAGAGTCATTCCTAACCAAAAGATTATCACTCACTATCATAAGGTCAAGATGTATTTGCTCAATGTTGAAAATGAATCCATTAAAGACTAATTAGCATCCGATCAACTCATTTAGAAATTTAAGAATGATGTACTATCATTTTTAGATCAAATTCAAAACACTGGAGATATCGTTTTTATCCTACAGAGCATGTTGAATGAAAATGTAAGGAGTCTCTATGGTGTCATAATGCAGATTATTGATGATAAGTCTTATTTGAATTTATTTGCATAGGCCATCAATTTTGACATGCTCAAATTGACTAGGATGATGATAAATACTACTGGATAGATCGGCTAATTGAAATAAGTTATGATTGATCAACTTTATGAGTGGATTCTACTTGTGATTTAGAAAGTATAATTCCATTTGGACTCTATTAATAAGGAATTCAATTAAGAAAGACAATTGGGACAAAAAAGTATCCAAAATATTTACAAGCTCTACTACAAGCCTTTGCTCTAATTATTGAAGATATTCCAAAATTTAAAATACCTAAATCGATTGACAACAAGCAAGAAACAAGTTAGAATTCAGATCTATTAATCGATCTTACTAATTTTCAAATATATCAACTTGAATGACTTAAGCAATTACATTCATAAGATGTCTCAGCTATTCTATGTTATTCAATGGTTATTGGAATTTGAAATTACCAGATAAATGATAACTGATGAAATATTTGGAGTCATTTTAGACGTAATTCTATTTCAGATTTATTTTAGTTTATTAACTGTGCCCTATTAATACAGGAGAAACGATCATTGATGACCTGCTTGAAGATCATATCGGATATCTAGACTTACGATTAGTTCAGCCATTCATAATATGTAAATATCATCTATAACAGCTTAGATTTAATAGAGATTAATTGCAGAGAATTGTCTATTTGGTGCCTTCCTATACAACATAAGAATCTCAGATATATCAGTCCTGATTTTAAGGTATTTCCAAAAGATGCCCAATGATTTCAATATTCTATTCTCCAAAATCAAACAAAGAATGCAACCATACAAAAGTTAAGAATGGGATCAAATTATTAATGTCAAGTTAGATAAGCTTTACTCCATCATTCCCAAATAATAATAACTTGCTAAAGCAGCTGCTCAAAACAAATAAATAGAAAAGACCTTCACAGATTATTTTTATTAAGTATAATTATTTTATAATTATCATCCATGATTATTTTCATATATATATTCATCATTATCTAAATTAAATTTCATTTAAAACCTTAACTATAGTCCTTCATAAATAATTACTTTTATTATATTAATTCAAGAACCATCCCTAAGAAAAAGTCTCATAAAAAGTCAATTATTATTTATTATGTTTTTCTAATTTACATAAATCATAATTTCAAAAAGAAGGGATCTCCTTTAATGACTCTTTCTTGAATTAGTTGATCGTAGTTTTCAACTTTACTCTGTTACACTCCCGGTAATGATAGCATCGTATCTGAGTATTCTTACAACCTTGGAAATCCTTCAAAGGGATTGAATTTCAGAAGAGGTTTGAGTGCATTCAGTAATGTGAATAGTGAAGCATAAGCAAAGTCAGCTAAAGTTAATTCGTTACTGAAAATGAATTTGGATTATTGTAACCAGATTTCTAATTTCTCAAAATACCATTTCAAGTCTCCCAAACTGCTGTTAAATGACTTTTTATTAAATACAATTATACCTCTTCGGTTTTAGCTAAAAATACGCTCCAGAAAGTGCCAATTACTTCTCCTGAAAATTCTGCTCTTGCTCTGTTCAATGCTCTTTATAAATTGTCATTTGGTAGTAATGATTGAGGAGCGAGTGTATTGATATAATCCAGAATCACAAGGGATTCAAAAAGGACTGTTTCACCAACAAAAAGAATTGGCACTTTCTCTAATGGACTTGCTTTTATAAACCAGTCAGGCTTATTTTACAAATCAATATATTTTAATTCGTAAGGAATTTTCAAATGGTTTAAGGCAGAGACCACTCTAAGAACGTATGGGCAAATGTTGAAGGATACCAATTTTAAACTCATAATTAAATTTATAAGTAAGCACTTTAATCATTTGTGAATTTAAAATTTCTGAATTCTTAATATTCATAAATACAGAAGTCAATCCACTATTTTTAGCACCAATTCAATAATATAAATATTAAATTTCTATTCCCTTTGAATTAATAGAGTCTCTTCTTAGAACTTAATCTAATTTGATTTAATTTCTTTAATGTATTTGATTTACAAATTAACTGATATTTTTTCACACAACTTGTATAAACAATTGAATAAAATACTGTAAATGATTAAAATATTATTTATATATTTCATTACTTCCAAAAGTATGGTTCTCGTGATTGTATCTTCTTCTAAATGAGCTGATCATAGTTTTCTACTAAACTCATTTTAAGTTCAGGGAGTGCATGAAGAGTGTCGATGTATGCTCTTAATCTTGGAAAACCATCAAATATATCAAAATCCATAAACTGTTTTAAAGCAGGTATTATAGTGAAAATTGGAGCGTAAGCAAAATCAGCCAGAGTCAGAACATTGTCGGATATAAATTTTGTTTATTAGAGCCAACTTTCCAATGAAGAGAATAACCATCTCAATTCCTTCATTTGTAGATCAAAAGCCTCAAAATCAATTTATAATTTACTTCTAATGTTTTAGCTGAGAACACACTCCAAAGAATTTCAATAATCTCTTATGAGAATTCCGCTCTTGATCTGTTCAAGGCTATCTATAAATTATCTTTTGGAAGTAATGATTGAGGAGCAAGTGTATTGATATAATCTAGAATTACAAGGGATTCAAAAAGGACTGCATCACCAACAAATAGAATAGGCACTTTCTCTAATGGACTTGCTTTTATAAACCAATCAGGTCTATTCTCGATATCTATGTATTTCAATTCATAAGGTATTTTTAAATGGTTTAAAGTCAAGACCACTCTTATGCAATGCGGACAAGTTTTGCTAGCAACTAATACTAAGCTCATATAAAATAGATATATAATGAATTGAATTATTAGATTAGGAATTACAAAATTTTAATTGTGCAATTAAATTAAAGATTCATTAATTGTTATTTTGTTGAATATAATTTTTATTATCTGAGTTATGCTTAAGTTCCTTTGTTATTGGCAATGATCATAATGCACTATTAAATTTTTGTTTAATTATTTTGGATACATTTTTATGAAATAATATTGAGAGGACTTGGGAAATATATTTAAAACTAAATGTAACATAATCTATATCTAACACAATGTTGTGAAATATAGAACTTTAAGAGCAACTTTGTTTAGTATATTTACTCCATGTTCTACCTAATTTAGAATAACCAGATTTCAAATAGTCACTTTACAACTAGAACGAAATTGCTAGTACTCTTTCTACTAAGCAATAATGATGATATAAGAAGTTTGATTAATAAATTTAGAGTTAAGTATGTCAATTTTTATTTAATATATTATTAAACTTACTAACATTATTGGAATACAACTGATCTAGCTTGCTCAGTTCGAATCTATCACAAATCACAAGGTCAATGACTTCTCTCTTACATACATCAATCTCTAAGGTATCTACCTACCAATTTTAAGGGTCTTCAAAGTCATTTATATCCTCTTCTACAATAGAATTTCTCACCATATTAATCTACTCTAGTGTATTTAATCCATCAATTTCGAAAGTGATACTATTAGACAATGGATTTTCCTTTAGGAATTAAACTAATTCAAATTCTTTTTATGCAGTCTCTCTATAATTGAATTCATATTGACAATAAAGGTTGCTTAAAAATTCATACAATTCATTTGTATAATCAAAGACCTTGAATTCAGGTCTATCTATCAAATCATTACTAATTATTGTAATCTTAAATTAATTGATATTGATCTTACATGAAATCTTTCTTCATTTAGTTACTTTCGAAGACTTTTAAATTTTTCCTTCACCTCTTCCTTCTTACAATCCTTTATACATTGGTCAAGTATTTAAAAGAAGTTTGCCTTCACCTTCCTTTATTATTTTATAATATGGCCAATTATCTATCCTGGCTATCTTGATGTCAATTTCTATTTGATGAGACACTGTGACTCCAACAAATTTTAGGATTCATCTAGTTTTCCTTCCAACCAAGGATGAGCGAATAATTCCTGATAATTAATTCGTTTCTCTTTATCACTCACTAACATTCTACTAATTATATCCTTTCCTTCATCTGATAATTTCACTGAATTATCAAATTCAACCTTAAGATTAATTAATAAACAATTTTTACTTTGAATTATTAGAGTTACTTCTGTAAATCAGCTATGCCTCGAACATTTCCCTTCCAATGATATTTCTTAAAAATAAGTTAGTATAGGATCACTCCCAAAGACCAAATGTCACATTTAAAATCGTAATTCTATTTACTATAAATCTTAATCATAATAAATACTTTAATATTTCTGGTGCCATTGTTGCTGGAGTTCCACAATAAGAAACGAAAACATCATCTTAATTATAGTATTTGGCAAACCCAAAATCAGCTATTTTTATTGTGTTTTTTTCATCTATCAATATATTATCCAATTTCAAATCTCTATGTACAATAGATTATTCAGCTAGATATTTCATTCCAGCTAAAATTTAAGTGAATATCGTTTTGGCTTCCTATTCATTTAGTATATTTTTTCTCCAGAAGTTATTTAAATCACCTTTGGCACAATACTCGAATACACAATAGCGAAATTGGCCTAGAGTAAATTCCTCTATCATGCTCACCAAATTAGCATGCTTTGTTTTTAAATAAATCTCTATTTCTTATTCAAAATATTAATGTAATTTTTGCACATCTTCAGATCCGTCATCCACTTCAAGTTTGATCTCTTTTATTGCATAAAATTCATTCTTTGGATTTTCTCCTAAAAACACAGTTGCAAAAGATCCCTGACCTAGCATTTTCCTCAATTTGTATTATCTCACTTATTTTAGAAATTATGAATCCATAATTTGATAATATATATATATAAATGATTCAATTATCTATGATTGATTAAAAGCCCACTTTATTTATTCTATATTATGATATGCGTTAATTATAAAATAAATTAAGTGATTTTCTATTAACTGAGTTCATGCAAAATTTGTATTGCTCTATTACCTTTTATATTAGAAATTATTTAATAGCATATTTATTTAGAATGAATTAAATATCAATAACACTTAAACCAATTCTCCTTTTGTTAGTTTAAAGACACTGAATTGGAAGTTTAGGATTCAGACTCCTAATTATTAGGATGAGTTTTCTATAATAATAAATCGCGTAAATTACTTTGAGCTCAATTCCTTTAATTTTGGCTTTTTCAAGAACATCGCGAAGACAGTATTCAAGTACTAAATCAAAGTTATGATTAGTTTTAACACTTATTTCGAAAAAAGGAAATCCCTTTTTGCTAGCAAAATCCTCTGCTTCTTCAATTGAAACTTATCTCTTACTGTCTAAGTCCACTTTGTTTCCAATCAAGATGATGCTCAAAAGTGAATCATGATGCTATAATGCTTCTTCTAGATGGTTTTCCAAATTATCAAATGACTCATGACTAAGTCAATTAAAATAGTATCAATACTCAGTTATATCGTACAGTAATATAAGTCCTTAAGTCCTTTTATAATACATTCTTGCTATCTATTTGAAATTTTGAAATCCTGGAAATTCCCACAAACGTAATTTCAAAATTTCATCCCCAATCTTAATTTATTTGACGATTTATTCTATTCCTATATTAGACTAATAATTTTCTTTAAATTTTTCTCCTATGGCTGACTTTAGAAGTGAGGTTTTACCAGTAACTACGTTTAAGTTATCATTTACATGGTTATCCAAAGACTAGAAATTCTACAAATTAGTACTAATTTTAAGACATTTAAACTTAATTATGTAAATTAAAGGTTTTATGGATACATGTGTATGATAACACTAATAAAAACTGATTTTGATAATTTAAATATTATTATAAATTATTTAGACTCTACGGTTCCAACTGGAATTTCTCTTAATATAATATTAATAAAGAGTGCCCCCATTATCTACTATTTCTCCTACATTATTTTAATTTACATAAACAAACTACTTGACTATATACATTTTGATAATAGAAAAATTAAAGTGTGATTCAAATTATATATAAATACGCATATAATTATGAAATTATTACTTTAAGGATTTTAGAAATCTCGATTAAATAGTTTTCAACTATTGAGCCTTCTAATTGAAGAGAGGAGAAGCCCTTAAAGCAACTCAATATAGCATCCCTATTCAAACCTTTCTATATATATAAATTATATCAAATAGAAAGTATTTGGGGTGTTTCAGAATTGTAATAAAAAAGGATTTTGATATTTAATTTTTGTATTTAGATTATTACTGGGTTGTATTGATATAATCAATGTAAATTGGTGCATCCTTCGTGGATGTTTTTAAGTTCAGATTCAGTGGCTGGTGTTGATGTGATGGTAGATTTCCAGTGTGGGGTTAGGACATCAGCAGCAAACTCGATAAATAATGTGTCTTGAATCATACAGGCATGTCCGCAATGGTCGAGTCCCTGAAAATGATAAATTAAATAAATATACAGTTTATCCAAATTTACAAGAGCAAGTAAGACCCAAATATCCTGAATTAGTGAATTGTTTTTATCCTTAAGCATCCTTTGAATCATAAATAGATGAGACGGCATCTCCGTTATATTATGAACAATATTCGACCAATTTAGTTGGGATGGAGGTTAATCCATTTTTGTGTTCATAAACCCACTTGATACCTGGAGTCATGGCTGAGGAGGCAAGAACTGTGCTATCTCCAATGGCTTTGGTAATATGATCTGGGAAATAGAAATCATCAGTAGACTCAACAATAGGTTTGGGTTGTTTGGTATATTCAAATTGGAATGGAGTCATTTCATGAGCAGCATAGACTACAATCATAGGTACTCCTGGGTGTTCAACATTGTTGGCTTTTTCTCTTGTAGTTTCTTCAACGTAATCTAATATTTATTTGGCATCATTAGCAGTGATGGTGTCAGTAATAGCTTGTTTTGTAGATTCTTCAGTTGAATAATACAACTTATCAACGACTTTCAAGAAGTGTTCACTCATGTCGTGCATTAACAATTAGCAATGGTTAGATCTGTCAGCGAAATCAGCACCACAAACTTCACTAGGTTCTGGGAACCAAGCTAATGGATTAGGTCTTGTTGGTCTCCTTCCGGTTGAAATGAACTCATTGTCCCATTCCATTCTGTCAAGGATCTCTTACATCCATGGTGCATCTCTGAATCTTGTGAATGTGTCCTTTGGGTATAAATCCACAATACTGGCAGAGGTACGAGCCATCTTCTTTTGAGCATACCAGTTAATACCAGCATCCAAGAGTAACACTTTAAACATAAAGCTGTCATCTCCACCAACTTAAGGTTTGAATGTCTTAGTTGCTCCCAAAAGAGGTCCAGCAATTGTCACAATACCAGCTACTTTATCCTTCTCGGCTTAAGTCATTGAGTACACTGCTTATGTGGAATGAAGGGAACCCAAAGAATGTCCAAAGATGTAGGTTTTCTTTCCTGTCAATCTATAGAATGTTTCCACAGACTTCTTAATGTATTGTTGGGATTCTGAAGCAGCTATAGATTTTCTGAAATCATATGGGGCAGCTTGCATTGTTAATCCTGGGATGTAACCCATGTTTTTAAGAGTGTCTGAGAAAACATGATATCCTTTGGGATCACACATTGCTGCCTTGATAACGGAATCAGTGGCGATCTCTTAAATGGCAGTTGTTCCACATTCGTTATCAATTGATTTTGGAGTGTTACCAGCCCAAGTGATTTCAATTCCTGGAGCTGCTGTGTATCTGTCTCTTGGATCCTTTTTGGATCTATCGTAATAAAGTTCAATGAAATCTCCAAAACATTTGTCCTTCTTGCTGGTCATTGCAATTGAAAAAGGACTGCTCAATGCACCTATCCATATTCTGTACTCTTCACTTGGTTTCTTCAACCAGAATTTAGATGAACTGCATGTTTACCAACCACAATTTTCAAAGATATCAGGTCTTTTTGCTTATAAGGTTTCGCAATCAATTTTTACCTATTAGACTATAGAATTATATATATATACCTATAAAGCTGTACCAATCAGACCAGGCACTAAGACAGCTGGTTAGCAAGGACCATTGATGAATTCATCCATGTAAGCCTATAAAGTCAATTTGGTGTGATCTTTTCCATTTGTACAAATGTTAGCTGTAGTCTTCAAGAAGTCAGACATTTTCTCTTTGCGCTATCTCTCTTATTCTTGATAGATTTGTTCATGGTAATCTCTAGATTTATCTACTTCAATAATTACTCATAAGCTGATTATGGTTTCCAGTTTGGATCAAATCTACTAATTCTCTTCATGCTTCCATCCAAAGACACGATGAATGTATCTCCTTCAAACCATGGATTGTAATCTGTGTTATCAAGGTAAGGCACTATTGACAGTGTTCCAATTGCCACAATAGCAAGCAATTACTTAATCATTCAAAAATTATTTAATTCTAAATGATGTAATATTGAATGATATCATACAAAAATTCATCATCATCAGAGTAATAATACATACAATTAATGATTGACTATTAAAAGAATTTAATTTTAATATAGAATCAGACGATTCAATTATTGAAAAGACCTCTCCTATCTCTAATATTTTTCAAGAATTTCTGACTCCAGAATTCCCTTCTAAGTATTTACTCATTTTCTTATTATTTGATCCAAAACCTCAACATTTCTAAAAATACTTTCCCAACTTTATCATCCCCAAATCTAATCTATTAATATTATCCCTCTCTTTCCCTAACCCCTAATTATTTGTCTTATACTTGAAGAGGCTTCTCGTGCGAACTGTCTGGTTTTTAATCTTACAGAATTTGTAAACTTATCCTCAAAAAAGAATCATACTACATAGATTCTGAGTAGGTAAAGACCTTTTTATTTAGCATTATAATCATTATTTGCTTCAAATTTTTTAATTAACTTCACCTCAACAATTAACCTAGAAATTATAAAAATAATTTCTTTTTTTCTTAACTATTCACATTAACCTTTCATAAAAAACCTCTAATCTCATTTTGGTCTCAAATTATTAATTTTATATTCTACAATTACTTTCTTATAGATTTATAATCCTTGGTTCAGATAACATCTTGAATAAAGGAAAGATATTTATGCCAAAAACTGAATGGTGAATTTTGTGATCTTATTCTGTACATTCACCCTATCGTAATCTTTAATAAAATCAATTCCTGATTCAATGTCTAAGTATAATTTTATATTGGTAGTTTAGGATACACTCAACTTTTTATAATACATACTTTAAAAAGATTAATACTTAATAATATTTTATTCTATAAATAAATTTTATTTATATTGAATATATATTATTAATAAGAATAGTTGTTTTTAAATATTATAACGATTCCTATAGATTCCTAATGTTTCCTATAGATTCCTAATGTTTCCTATAGATTCCTACATATTCATAGATCAAATGGATAATTGAAAATTGAATTCATTTTATCTAAGTATCGAATGATAATTTAAATTTGCAATAAGATTCTTTCTAAAATAAATACCTGTCAGTTATTAAATTGTAAATAATATTGTAACTTTCAATAAGAATGAAAATTAGGAAAGGTGTTGTAATTTAAATTTTACATTAGTTATTTATCTTTAATAAAAATGATTCTATTATTTATAAGGATTTGGAAAAATAATATCATTCTCTTAGTACACTTCTTGTATTTGGGCCGAGACTGAGATAAACAATTCGAGGACTCAATGGATCCTCGGCAACTTGGAATTCGTCTCTTTGGTTTCGAGGGTCTAATTTTTCTTCTTCGTTTCTTTGCTAGTAGAGAGTTTCAACCAACCTGATAGTAGGATTACTCATATTTTATCTCCGTTACATCGAACTATTCAACTAGGATTAAGAGTCAATCATGTCGCCTCTTATTCCATCACCTCTATAGGAAAATATAGGACTAGGACTAGAGACTCCTCCACGTCTCTTATAGAAAGATTCTGGCGAATGATTTTCAGTATATCTAAAAGTTAGATGATTTCTTACTCCTTTGCCTTTATAACTCTTGCTACTTTTACCATTAAGGGCTTCCTAACTTTCTTCCAAATCTCTCTAACCTTCCTCTGTTTCTCTGACTTTGTGGTTAGCAGTTTCTAAAAACATGGGTAGTTGTCAACTAAGTAAGGACACTTATTTCGAATCAATGTTTTTAATTTATCTAACAATTCTTGATACTGAGCTAAATATGAAACTATGATTTCAATGACGAGCTCAAAAATGTAGAGCAGGTTAATGGCTGCTGTGATGATATAGAATGGCCACACAATTTCATATTAACCTCCAACTTACGCAGAATATATGGTTGAGCACAATATGATAGAAATGGAGCAGACTACAGTGCAGTACGTATCTAAACGATTCAGTTTAACAACGGAGTAGGGATTAATTTTGTTACTTAGGACGTGATATAGAAATACGATTAAAAGTATTAGGGATGCCTTGATACTTACTTAATCTTCATAATAATTGAGGGCTATGATGATTGTTTGTTTTTATATTAATTTGATGGTCTCCCAATAGTAAGCATTGATTTTGTACTCATTGTATAAAAACCCCCAGATATTCCTTACCGAAATTTCCTTGAGTTTGCCTCTTCTTTAATTCTTGAAGACTTGATACCATAAGGTCAGAGGAATTACAAACCCAATGATCAGGAGGATAGGCACTATTACAAAGATAAGCCACTTTTGATGAGTTTTAGATTAAAACAAATAGGCTACATTTCCTTAGACAAACTCAACTCCCGATATTGATCTCCTACTTAACTGGGATATCATACTAGGTTGATATAATATAAATAGAGATACGTCTAAATCAAGTTAGGCTGCATGTAGATGTAAAAGTATATAAGGGTGGTACTGATAACTCCCATATTGAATTTGGACATTTTGAGCACAACTATGAAGAAATAGATAAAATAGATGATGAAAATGAAGAAGAAGGGTGTTGCCAACATCCAAATAAATTCCAAATACATGATTGTCATATCTGACATTGTCATCAAAAAGCAATCTAGCGAATACACCATGCTCTGAGTTGGGTTACCGACACTATTAGTTGATTGCTGAATCTCAGGTGGAAGGGTAAGTTAAAATGTGAAAACACTCGAAATAATCTAGGCATAGTTGGTTAATAGCTTAATCAGAATTGTGGACATGATTCTAATACTAGTAGGAATACCAAAGGCTTCCAATGCTTTGACTTATAAGTTGAATGAATCCGTATCATCTGCATTACTCTTAACTGTTATTATCCCCAATACTAAGGTGCTATTTGATATATGAATAAGTTTACAAGAGTGCAATAATCACAATAATAATGATGTTCCATTTAACATCAGCGCAACTTCCACAATTATATTACGAACTTACTGAATAAGATCCATCTCCTCTTGTGTTATATAGATCACATTGTTCACATAAGGCTCCAATGTGACCTTCAATGCATGTTTGATCCCCATATTTCCATCCTCCCAAACAATTAGTAGGCAGATGATAACAATATTCGATTTTAGTACTATTGAATACATATCTCCAATATTGTGGTTTCATTTGTACAGTGAATCTCTAAACTTGAATTGTGCTCACATCATCCTTAAAATAACAGAAAGATTATCCCTCCAAAACCTAAAAATAATTCTATGTATCATCACATTATCTACATTAATTCAAATAGATGTACTCTCCTACTTAACATTTATAAGTTCTGATATTCATTCTCAATTCATAATCTGTTATTGTGTTTTTCATCTTATATGGAAAGGAGTCAGAGTATGAGATAATCTAAATAAAATTGCAAGTAAATGATAATTAATAGTAAAGAGAAGGGTCTGCATAGGGGTCAAAATCTATAACTAGCTCATTAATGAATTTCTCATTTTTGGTGGAATCAGTCACCTAGATGGTTAAGAGATCAGTAAATGTTGTATTTTCCATAGGATTTGACTCATTCATTATTCTATATTTTGCAGTTAGATTGTATTAGGCTCCAGAAAATAAAATTGTTTTTTCCAACTAAGAATTCATCAACGTAATGGACATATTGATATTCAAAGGTATGAATGTTTCGGCAAGTTTGTCAAAATAAGAGTAATTTTCAAAGCTTTACCCACTAGGTAGCATCAAATATTTTGTAAAATTAGTGATACCTGGTGCTTTGTAAGGTTTTATATAAATTTCTTCAATAATCTTTGTATCGGTTTTCAGTTTCTCCACTGCTCTCAAATATCTAACACCATCATATTTAAAAGCCAATCTTCTGGCTCTAAACTCGGCTATGTTTGATAACGTCGAATAGTCTTTTCTATAATTGAATAAGATAACTGTATTGCTATTTATTAATTCAGGAATTATTGGATTAACACTTGTTCTCAGAGGGTACGATAAATTCACACTCTATAGGACATTGTCAGTCACTAATATATTGGAAAAAAAAATGTAATTTTCAAATCCATTATTGATTTCCATCTAATATGACTATACTTGAGTTGTATTAGTAAGGATGAAATTATTAATTATTGCCTAATAGTTAAATATTAGCAAGCCTGAATACAACCAGTAATTTCCTAAATGATTTACAAAATTCTCTATGTAGATTGGATATTTTTCGTAGCTTTAACTACTACTTTGTTGAAGCAAACGCTGTTACTCCTTCGATGGTTAAATTTTAAAATGCTAGTACCCACTGCTTTCGATAAAGAAAATATCGCTAATCAACAGAGTCTTATTATTTTTTGCATAAATATTAACTACTATTTCAAAAGAGGTATCCAAGTAATCATATGCACTTGCAAGTACGGTTACACTCTTGATGTGTTAAGTCTGAGACATCTTACTCCCATCCAACTGATATCCATGAAAGAGATCCATTAAGGTTACTCCTCCTGAGTTGAAAGAGTATTAAAGTAACAAATTTAAATTGCAATCCCCATTGTTTTAAAACTTAGTATCAGATATCGCAGACTATATCCCTCTTCTTAAAAACTGTTTCTAGTTGCAGCTTACATGTGCTGATTCAACTTTCATATCCAAAAGACTTTAACAGTTAGTAGTAGATGTATATGGATAAACAGTCAGAGTATCAAAATAGATTTGATTCAGAATGATGTAAGATAAAGCATATAAGTTATTATTCCCAAAGTAGAATGCATTATAATAGATTCTTTTGGCTTAATAAATTAAAATGTTGTGAACTGTGCAACGAAAGCATTCTATCATTGAAATCAAACCAAAGTAGTAAGTAGAATATATTTTGAAATTTTACAATTTGATATTCCCATTCTAAGTTACCACCAACATACTCTTCTCCTTTATTAACGTTTAATAGTCGGATTTGAATCCTTTGAATTCCCCGAAATATTACTTTATAACGGATGACTCCATTTTCCAAATAAGATTGTCTACAAGTAAATTTGAAATGTCTTAATTACTGAACTACACATAGAAAAACGAACCCATGAGAGACATCACATTGTTAAGTTTTAGATTCTTCATCTCTATATTGTTAAGCTTCTGTGAAGCATCAAAGTATATAGCCCCTCCATAGAGTTTTGCCATTACTTTATCAAATATGCAATCGTACAATCTCAATTAAATTTCAGCATCTGATCCATCTATCACCAAGGCTCCTCCCTTACCTTCTAAATTTGCAGATAAATCAGTTTTTAAATTCAGAAATTGACAGTTATTGATGTTTATTCTCCCCTTATTAATAGTTTAGATGTATAGTCCTCCTCCATACAATGCAGTTGATGAATCAAAAATGCAATTTTAAATCAGGATGTTATCTCCTCTGTAAAATCCATTCCCTCCATTCGATAATATTTTGTAAATTTCCTTTATTTGCTCGATATATACTTCCTCACCGTATGAATCACTTATTTTGTTATAAATCAATTCTAAATCATCAAAGTTATTATTTTTATATGAATTATCCTTCACAGTTACCTATTAGGCATAAAAATATGACATCGAATATGTTGTATTTATTGCTTAATTATTGATGAATTGATTGTTGTTTATTACTATAGAACCGTAAAGATTGGAAATCATTAAGACTGTTCCTAATAATGAATTCTGGTCTGAACTGTATGAATACAAGATGTTGTTAGATGCTTGATTATACTGAAATGTAATCGTAGATTCAGAATTTGAAATAAATTTGATGATGCCAGAATTCACCGAAGATGATTCAATTAATAAATTATTATCAAAGAACTGACTATTTTAAATCGTCACAGTGATCTTATTGCCATCATTCTCTTCAAAACCAATCATATAATTATCAACCACACTCAAACTTGAAATTTATAAACTATCTATCAATACTGATCTTGAGTTTACAATCTCAATAATAGGTGTATATAACTGAAGATCATAATAGTTATTTTAGCAAGATAAGGAAGGCTATATAATGATTTAGGCTTCAGCCTTTTAAGTTATCACGCTCTTTCTTATTTCTATTGATTCAAATTATAAAAACAACTCTATGATTCCTGTCAATTTAATAATGTTCAAGTCGTTAAGAGCCAATTTTTTACCTTCTAAATACACCAAAGATTTTTGATAGTTGCTCTTTTTTAGAGAATCTTTATTCAAAATATTTCCTTTTATTGAGAAGCCTTAGATATCAATTTAAGTATTAGTATTGTTCTTTAAAATGATGAATTAGTTATAATTAGAATAGGAGATTTACTCAAATAACAGTTGTTTCCAAGTCAATACTAAATCCTCATTAATTTAATTGTAATTCTCATCATAATTTGTGAAGAATGTGCCAAAGTAAATAATACTTTTAGTTATCTTAATATTTTATAAGTTGAATCCCTAGGAATACATCAAAGAAGTTTCATTATATAATATATTAGATTCTAAAAAGCAATCAACTAAATTTGAAATCTTAGTTCTTAAATCAAACAAATAGTTGGATCCAAATAGATTACTCTCACTTAGACTGAACTACAATAAGTTAAGTACTCCTATCATTTTATTTGAGTTTCTTGTTACAAGGAAGGATGAATTGAAAAGCTTAGCCTTCATCTCAATGTCTTCAAGTTTGATATTAAAATCAAAGTTTGATGGATTTGAAATTTCAAAGAGATTTAAATTTTTTAAGGTTGAATCCAATATTTGCAATTAATTGACTTCTAAACTGAAATCTGTTGTGAAAATCGATAGATTAAATAATCCAAAATTAAACAGTTTAACATTGGTTATCTAGAAGTTCTATATGATTATGGTCTAAACTTATTGTAGTTTGAATTAGAAAGCATTATTCTCATATTCATTATTCAAGGCAGTATATTAGCAATCCTTAATTTAAATTTAGAAATGGGAATTATATGATGTTGCATCTAATACTTAAACATTGTTATTTCCAAAGAATATTATATTTTAAAAAACCAAAGTTGAATAATTTTACAATTATAGCAAATCAGGCAAATGGAGCTTCAATTAATCTTCAGAATAAAATTTAACGTTGATCCTCTAGAGATTAAAAATGTATTTCACGAATTTCTAATTTAAAATAAACTTATTATTATCAAAAGAGCAGTCTCCTGTACTGGATATTAATTTAATATCAATTGATATTTGTTAAATTTAAAATTGGTTCAACTATTCTAAAAATTATTGATTCAAGAAATTTAATTCGAATTGATTTACGAAATCGCCTAAATAGTAATTGTAAATATGATAGTCTTCAGTTTCATCATCATTATCTAGAAATTCATCTTTCCAACAATAAAGGTTTATTTAAAGATTAAAGCTCTTGTAACAATTCTCAATGGTATTGCAGTCTAATGCAATTTGATTAGACATCACTGGTTTAGTTTTAGTTGGTTTGTAGCACTGGTTTGAATGTTTCTTAAATGTGGATATTGAGAGATCAAAAAAAGGATTTATTTTTAAGATCTCTTCTTGAGTCCTTTCAGAACAGGCTAAACAATTGGAGGGGCATTCTAAACAATTAGCATCCAGATTAGTTTAAGTAGTAGGAATACATTTAATGCATACATTCTTATTATTAATTGCTTTGCATTCTTAACAATTTGATGGGCATTCATTAATACAAGCACCATTATTGGTAACATATCCATCTTGACAATCTTTACAAAATAATTCAAATAAATCTTAGGGTATTTTGAGTAAAGAATCTAAATACTCCTTTAATAGTCCTTATTAATAGAAAGAAATTAGTGAGATTGAAATTCTATTATTGTTCAAAGGTAATAAATTATATGCACAATCTTTACAATTAGAGGGACATGGTAAACAAGTTCCAGAAAGCAAATCAATATACTACCCATACGGACATTAAACACAAAATTCTTGAGTAAAATCTGCATTATCTTTAATACACATAGTGCATGGTGAGGTACATGCAGTTTTTATTAATGTTGAATCTGTACCGAATAAACAAATAGTTTTATCAATTTAATAACTGCAAGTAGCAGGAAGTGTTTCAGTGGTGCATTTATTAGCAACTGTATCATAATTGTTTTTGGAACAGAAACTGCAATATGGTTGAGTTATAAGTTGAGTTAAGGGATCAAATAAGTAAGGTATTGACGATCTAACTCCTTACTTATTGTGTTCATTTAGACAATCAGTTATTTCATAGGTTTCGCAATTGTATCCATCATCGGATATCTTGTAATTCTGTTAACAGATCAAGCATCTGTTACTATTCTCCTAATAGGTGCACTTGAGACAATTGAATCCACATTATTATGTTGCACTGGTTGACAATAAGCATTTCTGAAGGATAGAATTGAAATAGTAATTGGATTAACATTAAGTGCAGACTTGATTTGTACAGATATTGCAGAATTGATCACATAATCTACATTCCCCATCTTTAAAATAATAGTCTATATAAATTATGCATGTATAGATTACTTGATTTGCATCTCACTTTGATCAATTAACCAAAATTAGTATATTTATAAGATTAACAATCGTCTTCATTGCAAATATCAGAGCAACCTATGCAAATATTGATGGATCCTGAATTGATGTCCATAATATACTGCTATGGTTCTTATTCCACTCTCATATAGGTTGATCCCAAAGTAAGAGGATCATTCACTTCATATTTGTATGTACATTTCATACTATATTACCAGTTTTATTGATTTTCGAAGCAGTCTCCACAAAGGATTGTAGTACCAATTTGAGCGAATGGACTAATATTAATTAATATTTAATTATACCAATCTATGCAACGCCCTTGCTCATTGTAATTTACAAAAAATTAACCATAATAACATTAAATTTAATCTTCTTTATTTTCTTTGATTGAAAAAAAGTCTCCAAGAGAAATTACTAATTATAAACAATCTAATTACATCTGCATTTCCTTTGAAAGGCAAATTAAAAATAATTGGCTTGGCAAAGGCATTGATGATTGGAAAGTTCACGATTATCAGTCGCTTCACATTGTGTACAAAAAGTTTAGGTTGGTCCATCACAAAGTTTACAAGTGTTATCGCATTCTAAAGTAAATCATCAATCAAAATATTTTACATAATTCAAAAGCATAAGGCCTTTTTATACAAGAATTAATTTTGGATTCTCCAATTTGCCCTGAAAAATATTAAGATAATTTATTATTTGATCCTAAATAAAAGTATAAATCTGATCCGGCGAAAAATAATATTAGGTTCAAGTATCTTTTCTCGATTTTCTAATTCGCAGAGGGAAAGTACACATCTATTCCTGTCTGTTAAGTTTGCTCTCTATCGTACATTATTGTAATAAAATGCCATTAAGATACAAGAATTACTGTAGTGTCCACCTTGACTTATGCGTCCTTTGAATAATAGAGATGCTATTCATAGGATTGGAGTGTCAACTATATTTCGACATTCAGTCCTCCATCAAGAACAACACACCTCAAATCTAAGAGCAAATTTCTTGGATCAATTATATTAAATGTTGTTATGTTTTCATCTCTAATTTATAACATGTGATAAATTTTATTTGCCTAAAAGGATTAATTATTACACGTACATTATTGATTGAAAGTTTATACCAACCTTAAAATTCAAATGTATTCTCTAATTTAAAATTGCTCTTCAAAATCTAAGTTTACGATGTCTAAATGCCACTAATCAGTTTTTGCTGAGTCGGAGTACAGACTAGGACACCTTAAATGCATGTGTCCAGATTAAGCTTAAATTAAGGGATGGTGATGTCCAGGGATCCTTGAAATACATTTATGGATGAAATCAATCCAGGAAAGGCATTGAAGTACAAATTTTAGTAGTAATCTGAAAACTTAAATTAAATTCAAAAAATACATATCCTTAACCTCCTATACTCAATTGAATCTTTGCTTATTCGATGTCAAATCTACTCTCGATCACTGTATAGGACGAAACCATATAATTATAGATAAAATGATATATTTTCCTATCAACAGGTACTATTTTATAGAATTTGTATTGCCAAATTCCATCTAAAAAATTTAAATTAAAAGTTTCTGTCGAGGAAATATTCTAATCGGCATTGATTATCATTGTTTATAGATTCTAATTGTTGGAATCTAAATATGTAAATATTCGGAACAATTTTGCTTATTCTTCATAAAGTCTAAATAGTAATGACCCTGACGCAACTTATTCGCTTTCGGTCGAGCTACCATAAAAATATTAGGTTTAAATTTTTGTTTTGGGTTCATACTTAAACCAAAAAGAGAATGACACTTCTTAATGGAAATCAAATTCCTCCGAGATTTGTTAATAATTTTGATCCAGGTTCACAAGATTCATTATTGGTTGAGCACATTCAGCCTACAGAACAGTGCTATATAATATATCCCCTACTAAATTACATAATCCCAGCAAGAATGGTTAATTAAGTGATCATTTTTAGAGTTAATTAATTTAAATATAAAAATTAGCATCAATCAAAATGGCATCTGAATGATGCCTTATTTCACTAACGTCTAATTAATTTTTGTATTCTTTTGATTTTAGACGCAACAAAGCATTTTAAAGAGTACCCACAATAATTAAATTTTTTAATTTTGAAATTACTCATCTCAAATTAATTCTTATATCTTTCAATAACACAATCGAAATTATTGTGAGGATAATAGATCTTGAATTTCATCATGCGTTCGAACTTGTTAAAAATCACATTATTCAAAATCAACTCTTAATTCTAACATTTCAATAATAAAATATATACCTCAGGAGTTGCTAAGGCCTAAAATACAGATTGCTAACCAAGATTGCTCTATTTCGTTCCACTTTTTTATCTCAATTTGTTGTCATCAGAAAGTGTATTGATACTATTTGTTTTCCTAACCTTATCCCTTGTTTATCCTGATTGTTTCAGAGACCTATTTTATCTTGAATTTGAAGATTGATTGTTTGAAATATCCCTCGAAAATGAATTCGTGCAAGTTCTGGATCTATTGGTCAATTGTCCCAAAGTACCCTTTTAATTATGTTCCTGAACTTGCTATTATTAATTTAATTCCAAAAATAAGTAATCTGATTGAATCTGAGGACTTGTATCTTTCTAATATTGAAAGGTGAGCATGTTCGGAGAATTCCGATTTGCTTAATTAAGCACAAATTGCTTGGCATCCTTATTTGATGCATCTTGTAACTGAAGGAGGATCTCTCTTTCATCTTTATCTAACACCGAGCCATTCCCAAAATTACCCATAAAACCAGCAGTTCTATGACTGGTCTTATGAGAGTTTTCCCTCTTTCTCCTTGCTTAAACTTTGGGGATTATTATTCCCACCTCATCAGCCTCTTCTTCCTCATTATTCTATTGTTCAATGCTATCCCCATTAAAATTACTACCTGATATGTAGTTGTCTTAACTGGCCTTTTGGAATGGATTAGAATTACTCAATTGACTAGCTGAGTTTATTTGATCTATAAGATAAAAGTATGTATTATACTCTCAGAATAAGGAAGTTAGGAAAAATCTGGGAACTCTTCGGAAATGGCCTCTTGGCTTTGCTTGTGGTTAATTATAGATCTCAATCTCTCTTAATTACGATTAAGATTTCTTAAAGTCAAATATCTTTTTTGTTTTCTTACTATAGGTTTACGATGTTATTTGCGACTGTATAAATATCTCTCAAGCACATTTTGTCTTTAAGGGAAATATTGTAAATGTCTGCATTCTACAATGTATTCGCCTTGAATTCTGCAGTAATAACAATCGAATAAGGATTGATTATAGAGGGAATTATCTCTCATCATACTGAATCTCTCATTATCTTTTGGATAATGCGATAATATCTCAATAAAATCCGACCTCTTCAATTTCAACAGAGTTGTAACTCCACAACTAAAAATACTGATATTAGAAGGTATTCCAGAAATAAACGAATGCTATCCAAATGCCTAGCCCTCTACAAGTTTTGTCACAGATCTTTTATTATTTGCTAAAGAAGAACCTTGAAATTACACCTTTACTTCTCCTTTCAAAATATAATACAAACTCAAATCCTCAGCCTAATGTTCCTAATTATATTTCAATATATCCTACTATTAAAACA
This sequence comes from Paramecium octaurelia, assembly GCA_905182995.1. Taxonomy (NCBI): domain Eukaryota; phylum Ciliophora; class Oligohymenophorea; order Peniculida; family Parameciidae; genus Paramecium; species Paramecium octaurelia. The sequence goes on from CAJJDP010000129.1 coordinate 146,065, forward strand.
TTGTCTTCTGGATTGAATGTCACCTACTCAATCATGTACAATAATTGTTATTTGAACTGAGGAGAAAACTTGTTCATTAATTCTATCCTTTCTATCATCTTGGTTCTTAATGCCAGATCAATCTCATCCTACAAAGGAGGACTCAGCTTTTTCATTAATTACTCCTTCGCTCTACCTAAATCTTCCTATCTATTCTTCATTTAAATCTTACATCAATCCTATAATCTAAGTAAGAGTAACATCTTCTCAACAAATCTTAATCCTTGCACTTCTCCTAGAAATGTTCAATAAATCCCTTAAGCAACTTTTGCTTCTCTTCTTGGATCTCTATATTGGGTTTTATCCAAATCCATAATAGAACTAATGTATAAACATAACAAAAGTAGCATATCAACGAAAACACTGAAACTACTATGTGATTATCCTCATTCAAAGTTAATGCTAAATTAGTTTGTATATTTACAAATGTTTCCATTATGGGTTAAGAGGGAAATTGAGTAACTTATATATAAGGACAAGGATTGATCATCGTCATGGTCAAATACTCTTATTTAAATGATATTAATACTCTTCAATGCGCAAGTCAGACTCACAATTATGGAGGCCCACAATTATATTATCATCACTATGTATTGGGTTGATATGTATAAATTCTCAAATGGTTCTGCTATTCGGATCATTTCCACCAGGATCAAGATCACTATCAATAAAATAGTTAAAAGTCGACTCTCCAAATTTAAATTATAATTAATTAATAATATAATTAGCCTAAATAAATCCAAAAACACTTTATTTTAATTCTTATAATTTTAAGTAATTTTTCCTCTAAATAATTTGTAAGGGCCTCTTTAAAAATATAAGTCTAATAAAATTGCAAAAATCTTGAAATAATAGAATATCTGAGAAACCGATCCCTAAAGATGAAACACCTTGTGCAATGGTATGAGAGTAATTGCAAAGAAGTTGGAGATAAATGTAGTCATAAACATGAACAAGGTGAAATAATAATAGTAAAACGGAGACACTAATTTAATTATTCTATTTTTAGTACCTTCCTTAAATTCATGAGTTACAAGAGGATCATTGTATTTTGAAAAATGAATTGAATTTAACAATCGCTGCTTAATTTGGGTTAAGATCACTCTCAACCTTCCATTGTCATAACTTGGTTTCTTCGTCTCTGACAACAAATGAGATTTCATCATTATTATTACAGAAGGGGATAGCAATGAATTATCTTCTTGAACAGACATAACCTTCTTTGATCCTTCTATATTGATCTGTTAATCATTGTTCTTATAGGAAGCAACATTGGTAAGAGTGGGCACCTTCATTTCATCGTTACTTTGCAAGTCATTTGGTTAATGAGGGAACACTTGATAAAAAGAAGGTTTCAATTAACAATTTTATGGATTGGTTTATCCTCCCATCAACTCTTAATTTGTTCTACATTCAAATATATTCCTGATGTACCTTTTTTGTAGATTTTAATGATAATCCCTCTATTCCCTATCCTTAGTCAAGTGGTGTAAGGAGGTACTTATTAACATAATATAATAATTTTGAAATAATAAACAACAATATATATTGGGCTTTAAAATATTTTTAAAAGATTAATTTGACAATCTTAAAGATTCTTTATTTTATGAGCTAATTATTAAGGCTTGAAAAATATTATAATTATATATTTTATAATTTTTAGAAAATAATGAAAAAAGGGGAATTTTGGGAATTATTGGAAGAACAATTTGAAATAATCAAACTAAAATACTCTCTAATTCTTCCATTAATTATTATTCAGAAGTCAATTTGTTTATTTTCTTATGCTTTGAAATTTAATATTAATCCATTGGCTATTAAATTAATTTTTGTTAATATTATGCTTATTATTTTACTCTCTTCTAAACATATTATTAATGCTGATAGAATCCTGGGGGTCTCCCTAATCTTCGTTATTAATAGGGTTATTTAGTAGTTTTATATTCAATTTCTGATATGATACTCTGCAATTGCTGTTTAAGTTATATTTCATTGCTCATATCAACAACTTTTGCTTGATCAAACTGTATTAACTCTAATAATATGGATGCTATTTTCTAATCAAAACTGTTCTAATCGGTCTTCGTCTTTTAGAACTGAGTAATAAAATTGTCAATTTTACATTTGGTGTCTTCCTCATTTAAAATCTTCTCTAAATCACTTTTTATTAAATTTTAAAATTCCAATATTATTTCTAACATTTTCAATATGATTTCTTTTATTTACATGTCTTATTTTGCTATTTAAGAATGGTAAAAGGCTTTAGAGTAAGTTTGAGACTTCGCTAGAGTTTAAAAGTTATAATGAACCAGAGCAAGAAATAAATTGAACACCTTATCTTACTAACATTATATTATTAATTCCTTTGAAATACTGATTAATATATTTTCATTATTAAAATCCAAATACGTTATAATTATTGGAAATGGAAATCTAAGTGTAATCATCTCAGTCATTATCTTATTAAATATAAGCAGAGATTCAATTTAATGTTATTAAATAAGTTCTTTTTTCTCATGAGTTCTAAAGAAGTTCTTTTTAATAAAAGATGGTATATTAACAGGACGAAAATCCAATATTGATTTTTCAGTTGTTTAACAATATTAAATGATTTAAGACAGGCCTTAATAAAATAGTTCAGCTTAATCGACTTAATGACGATATTTTGCAAGCTAAGAATAAACTTCTATGAATTTATTTGATTCAACCAAATGCTATAAGTCTATCATCAAATACTTTTTTTATTCTAAAATTAGATCTAGATTCCTTTAAAAAATATTAAAGTTTGTTTCAACCAATTCATCTTCATATCTGGGGAATATTTTCTCTACATAATAATTCATGTCAGATAAACTTAAGGTGCTTTAATTTATCAATTAATCTATATTCATTAAATAATTAAAATTTGAGAGTTATCTTTTATGATATATTTATTTATACACCTCATTAGTAATTAAGAATTCAATAAAGAATTATTAGGTATCTCTATTCATATAGAACCTTGTGCATAAAAGCAATGAAGTCAAAGGAATTCCTATTTTTAAAGCTTGCATAATTGCAATCATTTACGCTTTAAATTAAATGAAATACTTGAAATCTTCAGTTATTACATAAATATTTGGAGTCTGCTATATTATTTGTTGCACTTATTCAAATATTATATTATTGTTTACGTTATTACTCTACTTCTTTTTCTAAAAATCGTATAATTTATAATAAAAAGCATAAAATGCCTTGCTATTCAGAATTTCCTCAGTTAATGAACCCAAATTCTCTAGACACAATTACAAAATCTTAATAATGAGTTCCAGCTCTGTATATTCAGGCACATCTATTGTAAACTTTTCAATTAAATCAACATTATAGGCTTTTGTCAATAATTTTAATAATTAATCTGTCTTTCTTATTTTGATTTTGCCCTTCTATTCAGAAAAGAACAAATGGTTTAATATCTTTGGAAAGACTATATTTTTTAAAGTCAAGAAACTCAAAGTCATTAAAATTTTTTGTTCTTTTTATTTGTTACTTGATGAATCAGAGCTGCTTCCAGTTTAATTACTCTCAAACTAATTCATATTTTTTTAAGTGGATAATTGCTTTTTATGTACTAATGATGACTTTATGAAAATCCTTCTAAAATTCATCATAAATATCCAATTAAGGGGGGCATGATATCATTATACCCAAAAATCATTAAACAGAAAGTTTACTAATTTTAAAGTGATTCTCTTTATATTTAATTGACACCATATTACTTGATTTTATTGAAATAAACTAACCCAATCAAATATTTCCAAATTCAACTTTTATGCATATGATAATTAATTTGTATAAAAATTATTTTATTCTAATACTTAATTGATTATATTTTTGGTATTCTCAACTCAAGTATTTAAAAACAGGGTTCAAATTCCTTTTAGTTTCCCAAAAAAATAATAAGAGAATTTTTAGAATATAAAATAATTAGTTTGAATTATTTCTTAAATAACTAATCCAAATCTAAAGTATGTTAATAATCCAAAATTCAAGCCTTCAGTTAAAGATTCTCGAAACAATTTAGAAATTTTTATTCTTTAGAGAAATTATCACCAAAAGAAAAGAATATGTAGATTTTAAATAATCTATAGATAATTAAATATATTAGTAAGCAATAGACAACACTTTGACTAAGAAAGTTATCATTGATATCTCAATTTTATAGTTCTATAATCTATTTTAATTAAATGTTTTTCAATAATAAAAAATTATAATATACAAATTAAAAATTATTCTCTTTAGCATCAATAATGTATTATTAACTAGCTACTATCTAGAAATCTCTTAAACAGATTGGCACTTTAAAGAAAAAGAAATATCCTTTCATTTACTATGTTAGATTTATAAAAATTACTAAAATAGTGCTTAAAATAAGAATAAATAATAATTAAGAAAATACAATTTTCTAAGGATATTCTTATTTCCAAAGCTTTATTAAGTTCAGGTATTCAAAAGCTTTTTAATTTTTAATGTGTTTTCTGGCTCATTAAGTATTTAATCAATGGTTTTAATGCTATTTAATAAATTAAAAATAGCGATTTCTCTACTAGTAAAATTTCAGAATTTTTGATCTAATCTAAAAATATGTCAATAATTATTTCAGCAAAGATTATTATTATAACTTATTTATTATTTTATAATAAAAATATACTACCAACCTTAAATAATATAATTGAAAATGAAGAAATCTATGGGTTAAAGCTATTGCAAAATACAAGCAGAATTTAGGTATAAAATATAATGATATATCTAGATAACCTAGACCTTAATTGATGGAAGTTCAAAGTATGACAGTAATTGCAAATTAAAGTACTTTTATGATTATTCTTTAAGATGGAGCTGTGAAGTTCTCCTATAAGGAATACCTTGAGAGATAGAAAGGGTATATAAGAGAAAAGAAAGCTTCATAGAGTGAAAATAATATAAGAAAAATTGCTCCGATCAAATTAGAGAATTAAAAAGGCACAAACAGTTCTCCTCGATTCAGAATAAAATTTGTTTCAAGTCCTCTAAGTACTAACAGAACAACACTCTCAAGATCTCCTTAGACATCTAAATTTCGAAATCGTAAAATCCCTTTGGAATCAGATTATATATGTGAAACTGAGATACAAATATAAACAAGCAGAATAGACAGAGCATTTCAATAGACTGATATTGATGAAAGCACTATGTTATCAATCAAGTCCCCAACAGGACAGGAAAATCGATTAGAAAATTCTTCAGTAATGAAAACAAGAAATGTTATTAATTCGACGAGCGATGAAAATTTATTGAATGAGTAAATTAAACCTGCAAAAAGAACTAAAAAATAATTAAGGTAATGTTTACTTAGAGCTTTAAAAAAATTAAAAGAAATGAATATCACAACTAAAATGATGCTCTAAAAATAAATCTTCTCCAAAAAGCCCTATCAAAAGCTTTACTCACAAGAATTCATTCATGCTGTCAAGTTGAATTAATTAGAGAAGGTTCGTTAATATCTAGATAAAAATTAATACTTAGTTTTTGATTTTGATTTCTTTAATATGTCAGCCTTGCATTGGTCTAGTAAAAAGGGATTGTATGAAATGTCAGAATTATTAATTAAGTATCACGCAGATGTTGATGCGATTGATATCATGAATAGAACTCCTTTGTATTTAGCTATACAAGAAAATAACATTCCTATTATTGAAGTAAGAATTATAAAACTCATTTTAGTTACTATTGAGAAATAAAGCATATCCTTGGTCAACTTCGTTAACTGATTTAGGAGAGGTGGTTAAGGACAATAAGAAGGTTCGTAAAATCTTAACCTTGATCAGAAGAGTAATGATTCTAATTTAATTAATAGTTGGATATAATTAACATGTGGGGCGAGAAGAAATTAAAGGAAGAGTTTTTTTGATTTGTTTATATTTTTATAATAGCACAAATTATCTCTAAAGAAAAATTCTCTTAGTAATAGTGACAACAAAGAGGGAACTATTGAATTGTAAACTACTTTATGATTACTCTTATAAGCAACATTCAAAAAGCTATATAGAATGGCTTAATTTTAGGATACTAATTGATCTAAAGTAACATAGACTTAAAATATCTAGGTTGTATTTTAAATTATAATATATACGAAGATTTCTCAAATTCTTTTTCTGGAATAATATATATAATTCATTTGTTTAATTATAAGCTTAAATATTTGTTTCTTTACTTAGCCTATAGAAATATTGTATATCATATGTAGTAAATATTTGGAAAAAATAGTACATTTTTAGTTTAAATAAATTGATATAAAATATTATTGTTTGAATATTAAGAACTATTTCGTATTTTGCTTATTGTTTCATTAATAATTTAGAATGAAATAATAATTATTTGACATTTTTTATTAAATAAATTATCACAATTAAAAATTTATAGCATGATTTCCAAAATACCTCTTAGATTGTTAAGTACCATCAAACCAATGAATGTGACAAGAGTTTTTGCTCCATTCTGCACCTAATTGGAAAAGGTTAATAAAAGTATACAACCAATTAATAAAATAGCTGGATAAAAATTAGTGAAAATCGTAGAGAAAGAATTGAAATACGAAAAAACCAATTATGTTGAGGATGATACAGCTATTCAATTTGTGGAGAAGGCTGGTTTCTAATTGATTGACAGCGATAGCAATCATGAAGTCACATTGGAAAAAAAAGTAGGTGATGTCAAAGTCATTGTCCAATTCCAATAAAGACAACCAAATACAGATGAAGCAGATGAGGAAGAACCAGAAGAATAAAATAACAAATAGTAAAATCAAGAGGAAGAAGAACAATAAGAATCACAAAATGATTATGCTGACTTCACAGTTTATCTATAAAAGAGCAATGGATAAATCTTATGCTATGAATGTACTACATCATAAGGAGAAGTAAACATTTATAATAATCCTATTAGGTTAATGTTAATTTAGTAAGTTTGATTAAGGACTTAGAGGCCCATAAGAAAATTCCAAGATTTGAAAGAGGATTGTAAGATTATTCAGGTCCAGATTTCATCACTTTAGATGAGGTTATTATAATAGTTATTTTTTAGAGATTACAATTGGCTTTGGTAGACTATTTGAAAGGATTTGGAATCAACGATGAATTGGGAGCATTCATTGAACATTATTCATTGGATAAGGAACAAAGATTGTATATCTAATGGTTGGACTCATTGACAACATTCTTGAAGAATTGAAGAAAGTTATTCATTCGTTATTGTATAATAATTAGTCATTGTAATTTATTCAATTTTGCCTTCAATTTCTTATGTATCCTCCAAATGGATAATAATCCCAATATCCCTGAAATCTATAGCAATATCAAACCATTAAATTTTCCGAAAAAGTTAGTAATAATATATAATATGGAGGTGACAGAGAAAGAGAAACTGAAAATTATATACATCAAATCTACTGAGTAGATGAACTATTTTCAATATAAATTTATACTTTATGAAAATAAACTATCTAAAATGATATAGTAGTTGACATCATGGCTGAACAAGTGAATCCCAAGATGAATGACATTGAAAATATTAAAAAGTCTATTTAAAAGATATAGATTCCCCAGGCCAAAAAACAACCCAACTGATATACTCCAAGAATATAATATAACCCTCTTAATTTATTACAAAATTCTTTACGTGATTTTTTAAGAGAAGTCTCCAAACAACCCCATATAAAAGCATCCAAAAATCTAACCTATTCCAACATACAGGAATCCTTCATATATTGTAGCAGCTCTGACTTCTGGATCCAATACTGAATTGATTGTCAATAAATTAGGCAATTACAACAATAAAAAGGACAGCATACTTCCAACATTGAAAATCAATATTATGAAATAACAGAATCCATCCAAACATAGAACAGATAAGGTTAGATATAGATTTCCAAAGTAATTATTTTTGACATATTCCTCAATTGATATAGTTTTCTAACTAGCATAAATCCAATGCAAATCTTCAGATGACTTTGGTTTTTCTGATAGTATGTCTTCTAAATTATTTTCCTCATATGAAAAACTTTGAATTGTAAAGAACTATTAAGTCTGCATCATTTGCACCTACGAATCCATAATTTATTTGATCTTCTTTTTTTCATCAGCCTCTTCGTCCACATCAATTAACTTATTGTATAATTAATTAGTTTGGTTTTTCTAATTCATTTTTTATAGTTCCAATCTCAGCACCTTCTAGTTCTCTTTTCCATTTTGAATGAGCAATTGGGTGATTATTTTGTTAAACTTTTTAAATTTAGATTTCTTTTTTTCATCCGGAATAGTTAAGAATAACATACATAAAAACAAAGAACTGACTATCAATATAATATAAACATGCTTTAATGTTTCTACTAGTGACCCTCTGCTGCAAAAATGAACCAGCAAATTTCCTATCAAACTACCAATCAACCATTAAAATTGATGTCTATTTTTTAAATATAAAATCTATATACATACATAAAATAGAATGAACTGTAGTAAATAATCTTCTCTCGACCACCAGCCAAATTAGACAAATAATAGAGCATCGAAAAAAGCAGCAAAGTCTTACAAAATCCTGAAATAAATGAAAACACTATAGTAAAAGTCCACATAACATAGATATTGCAGATTGACACTTGAGAATCCTTGCAAATTGTTGCAAATTAAAGGGGGAATATGAACAAAATAGATCCAAATGAGGAAAAGAAGAATATGTATCTGAACTGCACTTTTTATAAGAGCATTGGAATCATAGGTAAACTAAAAGGAGCAGCCATTTCGTAACAAAACCATCTACGAAAATTAATATTTGATTGTACTAAATATTTCCAAAACTTACTAGTCCTGGATCAGGATCTAATGGAAAATTGGTTGAATAAATGAAATCATAAATTTGCATCATTGCCATCTTCCCCGTAATATTGAATGCTTTTAGTAGCATATACAAAAAGCAGCAATAAGTTGATAGCCATAAGTCTTTTGCCGACTTTTATTCTCTTATTCTCAATTAATATCTATATTAAAGGAATTATAATTCATTCATTTACTATAAATTATTTTATATTAAATTTGTTAACAATGATTTTAAATTTGATATTATTGCATAAATTATAATATAATTTGAAAATCATATCATAGTTCTAAAACTTAATCTCGGTCAGTTTCCTCTTTTAAACTATCATGATCAACATCCAGACTCTGTCTTATACTAAAAGAAGGTAGATAAGATTTCCTAAATCCTTACATTATATCTTCGTTGATATGATATGAATGATAAAAACCCATTTCCTTTTTGATTTTCCTATTCGGAAACAAATAAGGAATTTAAATAAAATCCAAGTCTGTAGGTATTTGAAATTCTTGTTATAAATTGATGTTTCTGTTAGATTCATGTTTCAAAGTAATTTAATTGATTTATTGAGATTAAAGCAATTCCAAGGCTTGATCAGCGGAGTATCTTTTTTTTGGATTAAATTCCAGCAATCCGTAAAGAATTTAGTTCAGAATATAAGAATATTGAGAAATTGTTCTTTTAATAAATAGGCATTTTTAATTCTTATGTAAGAGTTCTTTAGTTTTATCGGCATTGAACAAAGGTTCTCTTGTCATTCTATTTCAAGAGAATAAAATTACATTCTATAAAGCATGGCTCCAATTCCAAACATATCAATCTAAGGAGTGTAAATAAATTACTCTGACTTATATTTGTTATCTTCATAATTTAAAATTTCAGGTGCAATATAACCAGGAGTTCCACAAATGGAAAAAGGATGATTCTAAGTATTAAAAATGGCCAATCCAAAATCAATAATCTTAATATTTTCTGGTTTATTAGTTTTTGTAAGTACCACGTTTTCTAATTTCATGTCTCTATGGATGATATTTTATTGATGGCACATTTTGATTCCTAACAGTAGTTACTATTATATATAATTGAATTTTTTTACTTAAAGAATACTCCTTACAATTGGTTCTGTCATGAGATGTCCACTATTCTTAATATATTTGTGGAGAGTCTCTCCTTCTAAATAATCAAATATTAAATAGTAACTATTTTCACCTTCATATAACTCCTGCAATTTTATTAAATTAGGATGTGATTTTAAGGATCTTAATATTTCAATTTCATTCACTAATCTATCAAATCTATCAGATGTTTTCTTTTTTCTAATGTAATCCTTACTAACGCATTTAGCTGCATAGCATAGATGAGTGGCATAATCTTTAATCAGAATAACTTTACAAGATGCTCCAGTTCCAAGTAATTCATGTGACGAATAAAAAATTGAAATTCCAGTCATGAATATTTTATTTGAAATAAGGTGCTTGAGTTAATGTAACTATTCAGATATTCCAGTAAACCATTTGAGCTTATTGTTATATTTAACACCAAATTCTTTAATCTTATGATCATCAGCCAATTTCCAACTTATTTATCCTTTTAGATTTAATTCAATCTAATACTTAGCAGGATGTTCTAACTAATAATTTATGGATCTTATATACTATACATTCTCTCTAATCAAGATTCTGTTGTTTAATAACTGTAGACAATAATGTTTATTCACTATTATATGTCTTCTAATCACTTCACAAGAAAAAATCACTTACTCAATTTCCATAATATTAATTTCTCAATAAACAAAATATTTTGTAATTGAAAATAACTATAATTATTTAAATAAATCTTTCAGATAAATGAATCAAATTTGCACTTATCATTATTATTGTTGATCTCCTCCAAATTTTGAACAGCAAAATTAATATACATAGCCCATAACTCCTCCAAAGGTGTCAAACTATCCTTCTAAATCGTCTTATTGTTGATCTAATAATTTCATTTTTATGAACATTAATGCCCTTTCTAAGATTAAAGAGCTTTTTACCTGCCTTACGGTATTTCGGATTTAATTATATGAGTTGATATAACAGTTCTCTTGCCTTAATTAATTCTTTTTAAATAATTAAAGTTTAACCTAATTTAGAATAATATATACTTAATCCATATAGAGCACTTTGATTTGTCGGTTCTTCTTTTAAAATTTTCTCATAAGTAGTCTTCACATCCTTTGAATTTAAAGAAAATAATTACATTTATATTTTAGTTATTTTGTAGATTTTGGTCTTCACTCATTTATTAGGAACTATTTTGACTGCATCTATCATCACTAATGGCCTAAAGGTTGGCTTTTGCTATTTTTATTAAATTTTAGATTACCATAAGCCAACCTAAATTCAATACTTTTAAGAAAATCCCTCCCTTCCTATGATATATTATTATTTTCATTTTCTAACCTCCCCTTAATATTATTGATTGTCTAACGCCCTAAATCAATGTAGCCACATTTTATTATGGTTTTTGCTTGAATTTAATAAATTCCTTACCAAGTTGTAATTAAAGTTATTCATTTTCCCCCTGAGTTGATTCATATTTCCTCAAAATTTTTTAAGCCTAAGCGTATTATTTTTATTTATGAAGAATTTTAGCTATATATTATACATTGATACTAACCTTGTTAAAGTTCCAATTTGAATGTTGGATTTGACCTAACAGCTTATTCTGACAATTCCAATGCATGTTTCAAATTATTTTGAAGGATCAGTAATTCAACTAACATATCACTCTAAATATATACTTTAAAAGTATTAAGAGTCATCTGGGTCTAAACTTTATATTTCTTATGAAGCTTTGGCATAATATTTATCATGTATTAATTTCTTGCCTAATATGAATACAATATTATTACAATTATCTAATTATTGTAAATTATCTACTGCATCTTTATTGTAACTCTAAGGGAAAAAATAATTATTTAGCTGATTATTTAAAATAAATAAGGTAGATTGGATCTAGGGGTTAAATTGAAGATATTGGGAGTATCGATTTAATCTTTTTTAATAGATTTCTAATTAAATCTATTGTTGATTAACTTATATATTTCTATCTTGATTTTAATTCTATTATTGATTAATCAATACATTTCCATCTTCATTTTAATTCTATTATTGATTAATCAATGCATTTCTATCTTGATTTTAATTCTATTGTGTATAAGAAAATAATTTTTCAATTTCTTCTTAATATCTATTAATTCTTTCCATAATACTCAACATCTGTTTCATCATCTTTTTTACCCATGCTTTAATATTATTTTTCTAAACATCAGAATTTAATTAATTTACCGGATTAAAAATTTTCTCTACATTCCCATGTCTAACCTGACACTGATCACATATCAAATTTTTCTCACAAAATTTGTCCAAACACCAAAAAGAAACATCGTTGTTGGTGCATTACAAGCATTTCAAGTTCATTATTTTATATTAAATATATTTTATAAATCATTTTTGTTTTAGCTAATCTAAGGGCTTTTTGGTTAAGTCAATAGGGTAAAAAATTAATAAAATTAGTGTGAATAAACTAAACACACCACAAATTAAGAATGGCAAATAATAATTATAGAAATAGATTGGGAAGACTACAAATGGTGCCAGAGATCCTGCTATCCCTCCCATTGCATTTGTTGTCCCAAGTCCTAAGGATCGATATAGGGTATGATAGGATTCAGCAAATAAGACATTTAAAGTTCCACAATTTATCTTGCAGCAGAATTTAAAGATGGCAAGTCCTGTAATGATTATATACAATTTCCAATGCCACGTAGAAAATAGAATTAAGGTGAGGACTGTTGTAGAAAATAATAAAGTCGATAATCTACCAAATTTATCGATACTATATAACATTACAAATATAGCTGGGATCTCACCTATATCTAAAATATATAAATGTAGCAACGTCTTGTTTTCATCATCCAAAATAAATGGTAAAATGTTAAAGATAGCCATCATTGCAAACATAAACAAGAAATTTATTGAATAGTTCATCCATGTAATTGCCAAATTTTCTTAATTAAACAATTATTTAATAGAATTTTTTTCTTATTATTAATGGTGCTATTTTTGCAATTATGCCCATTCTTTTAAACTCTAAATTTCATCATCAGTCAACATCTAATATTATGAATTATTAAATTATCCAATCTGATTTAGATTGTCAATTCCTTTTTGAATTTCTTCATTTAAAATCAAAAATCTTGGGGATTCTTGAATCCAGAAAATTGTTCCAATTATACAAAGCAAACACGGAATGCTATTACATAAAGAGATGGCTCTCCAATTACCCTTGGAAATACTTTCCATAAAAATATAGCCTAATATCATTATCCAACATCGTCCCAACAATATAAGTACTTAGAGTGCCACTATAATTTTTCCTCTATGAAGCTTTGGAGTAACTTCAATCATCAATATTGAACTAATCGGAAGATTCATGCCTATTACAGTCCCATATATTAGTCTAAGCAGGATCATTTCAATTATGTTATTGGTAAATACTGTAAGAAAAACGACTGCAGTCTTTATAACATAATTAAAATACTTGAAAAACTGTTCCTATTATTAATATAGTCTTCCTTCCCATTCTATCTGCTAAGAAACCACAAATTATCGAACCTATCGTTAACCCTAAGGTAAAAGATGATCCAAATATTGAAAGTTCAATTATTGATAAATTCCATTCCTATTTTATTGCAGGAATTAGTAATGCTAAATAAAGAAACTCAGCACCATCCAGGAAGTCAATGAAACTTATTATGAAGAATTATCTCCAATAATGCTTTCCAAATCCTAATCTCTGTTCTAATACTTACTCTAAAATTTATTCACTCATTTAATTAATATATTAAATCGATAACTATTCAATTTAGTGTAACTACACATTCCTACAATTCTACTCAAATTAGAATGGCTTGTAAGGAAATTATTGCTATTTTGTCTTTAAATCAAAGTAGAGATTGTGTAGAGTTCATGATTTATTAGATATTTTGAGCTAGATTCAAAAGCTAAGGAAAAAATAGAAAATTTCTTAGAGTATGGAATTAATTGATATTTATAAATTTATTGAACATTAAAAATTCAAAAACTTTATTTAAAGTTATTTATTTTTCAGATATATTTTCATCTTTCAGTAATTCCAATTTTATTTTTTAATATAATTTTAATTTATATTACATATTCTTAAAATTATTTAGGATATTTATAATTACAAGTATAATCCAAATAATAAATATCATCATCAAAATAGAGAACGACTTAAATTTTAATGCTTATATTCTTACAAAAGGAAATTAATTATTAAGTCGAATTTTAGAAAAATAAACCTTAGAATCCCTAATTATTATGAGTTATTCATCATAATTTTATTAGGTATTATTACAAAATTGAAAATACATTGCAAAAATCAATATCGAAATATAGATCTGATCTTCGCCCTCGGAAAGCTCAGGTGAATAGATTAACCTATATTAATGTGATCTCTAAAAAAGAATTGAAGAAACAGAAAAAATCAGAAGAATTATTTAAATTAGGATTAATTCTCTATTAATACTAGAAGTTTTATAATAAGAAATTTAAGTAGAAGTAAAATGGGATGAAACTTATGTGATGAGTTTAAAAAATCAATAACAAACTTTCTCAAAAACCAAGCAATATTATTAAATGATTATATTAGATAATGTGAAAAAAGAAATGATTGTTATTATTGAAGGCTACATAAATCAATATAATCTACAAATTGAGTTTTGGGTAACTGGAATTGTTTAACAGTTGATAAAATTGGTTTTCAATCTAAATTTGAAGAAAATTAAATTTTTCATTTAATAAAATTGAATAGAATAATACAGGTTGGATTAACAATCTCATTTCAAGTCTATAGAAATGGAATTTCAATATGTAGCAATTGTTTATATAAGATGGAAAATCAAAATATAATTAGATTTAATACTAGAAATAATGAGAGAAAAATTAAATTTTTTACATAAAATATCGACATTAACAATCATCATTCATTGATATCACTTCCAGTTAAATGAGAGTGTCGTTTCTTATCTTAAAGTTCTTCTCCTTAATTTTCAAGATGTTTAGCAAAAATGACAGTCACATTCTTATCACTATTTTTACTTTATCTTTTCTATTGAATAGGGTAACACAATTTACTTATTTTTCTTCATCTTCTACATTACCCATTTCATAATAATTGATGTCAGCCTATAATTGATCGTCTAGAGCCACTCTTTTTAGATGTTATCTTCTTTAAAAGACTCCACAAATTATGGCCACTAAGATGATCACAACATTATAAACATAAACTGAATAGCCGATATTGATATCAAATCCATACTCAGCCTATTTAGTCAACAATAATTCATTTGGGTAACCTCCTACAAGAAAGCAAATAGGTCTTATTAAGCAATAAGCCTAATTTATGATGATATACTTACTCCAACTAATGAAGTAGATACAATTCCCATTTAGAGGTTATATCTGAGACCAAGCAAACCTAAAATGCCTCCAGAAACAATGATGGAGATTGATAAAGGGAAGAACATCAAGTCTGTTTCTATTGAATAATAAAACAATGATTGAACCATCAAAGATAAGATTACTCCAACACTGAATCCAAAATTAAATAGAAGGAAAAAGAATCTCTACATCGAAGCATTGAAGTATATGAAAGCTACTAATACTCCTGATCCTATGACAACCCAGGTTGCTGCATGACTAGAGTTGCTATTTAATGTGGCTTCTCCAATGACAATGGTTGTGAATCCAAAACCCATTAGAATAGCAAGAATCATAGATGACAATTATGCTAATTAGTATCCTAAAAGTAGGAAGAATATTCCAACCACCCAAAGAATTACGATGAATAGCCATTTGAAATCAATAAAGAATTAAGTAATAGGATTATAAACTAAGATTGGACAAGCAGACGATGTCGTTAGGATGAATAGATATCCATCTTTATCAGTGTCTACTACTGTCATTGCATCTGATTCAGAGCATTTCAATTATAATTTAAAGGTCTCCTTTTCTACTATTCCTCTTCTTTCAATAACTAGTCCTTAAAATGGTTTATTTTCAACCAATAAAGTTAGTTGATTTGCATCTACATTGTTTTATTCAGAATAAGGAGTACACGTGTTCTTTTCTGCAACAATAAGTGATTATGTTTAATCATTATCTACTTATTTCAGAACATTTGCATCATCATCTTTATCATCACTTGTTTTATTTTCGATGACTTGAGATTCGCTTGTTTTATCATCTAATACAGGAGTGTTAGTATCTGTTGAAGTTGTCGTATTACTCTTGTCAATGTTGCCATCTTAATTTGTATCAATTGCTGCATCTGTATTTGTTTTATTTTCATTTTCATTTGTAGTTGTGGTTTCAGTATTAGTATTAGTAGTGGGTGTATTAGATGAATCAGACTTAGTTTCTTCTAAAATTCTAGTGGATTTAGGCTTCTCGCATTTGTAATTTAAGAGTCCGCACAAGGTGATGTATAAGGATTTCCCATCATTTCCATATGCCAAATTAATTGCTTATGCTTTGCTGAAATCAAATTTGATGTCATTGTTATATTAAACTTGGCATGAGAGTAATGTTGTGAATAGAATTGATACTATAAAAAATTTCATCATAATTAATAATGAAATATCACAAAGTTAAATGGGACTAAGTACCAATCGTTGATGAAGCTAGCCAAAATTACATAGATCAATTGAATAATCGAAATCATTTTCACAACTTTCCTACCAACCAATGGTTTAAGAGAAGATCTGATTAAGTGAGACCCCAATATCTCTATTATCCTGAAGAAAGAAAACTACAGATGGAACTAAAATAGATTTTCAGGGTAAATTGATTGATTAACTCTCATAGACTTTAGATTGCAACAATGAAGGAGTTCTTTCTTTGGCTCATCTGTTTATGCTATTCAAACACTACGGATATGGAGTGAGCGTGAACGATTTATAAACCATTTACCAATTTATCGATTATAACAAGGACAAGGCCTTATCATTGGATGAATTCAAAGCTCTGACAGAAAATCAAGAAGCCTTGTCAGCATTCAGAATTATGATGCTGAAGATTCTGAAAACTTTGGAATATGATGAAAAGTATGTTCCATTATCAGTCGGAGCAATGCTAAGCCATCTGAGTTTCTTGGTTCAAAGAGAATAGTAACTAAAAATGATTCTCAGTGAATAAAGCATTTCAATCAAATTCTAGGCTTTTCGCTAATTAATTTAAGAAACTGAAAAAAAAACTATAGCGGACGAAGCTTATTCATTATTCCTCAAAGCACAAGCAGAATTCTATAGGAAACTGAAAAGGTAAAATTCAGTAGATTTAACAATCAAACTCAGAAAATCTTTCTCGACTGTTAATGGCTTATAACCATTACTGTTCAAAAACATGCTTATGAAAGATGCTAGTGAACTTCAAGATCTCGCTAAAATGGTTAAAATGCAAAGCAAAGTCAATTACGAGACCTTTCAAACTGTGACTGAATCAGTAGAAGAAAACTCACTATCGAACATCGAATCAAGTGATTTGTAACTAGTAGTCAAGTAAGCGTAGAAAATGGGAAAACTATAGGCTCATCAAGAAATCAGAGAATTATTAACTTAAAGAGAATTACCCAAAGTGGTTTCGTACCATAAAAAATAACTCAGTGTTGTGACTGAAGATTTACCTCCAATCTAATTCAATTTTAAAAAATGTCATTCTACTAAAAATAAAAGTCTTTTAGAACGTCAACTCAAATTATAAAAAATAATCCCTCTTGAAGAGTTGTCTCAATTTAATTTTCTTTCTTCATCCAGATCAAATAAAAATTATAGTTCAACTCAAGACCACTCCCAAGGAGGATGGTCAAATACTATTTTGTCGTAAAAATTGCCTAATTTATAATGATTTTTATATATTTATATAAATATTATAAATTTAATTACTAATAATCATTTAGAAGTATTTAATTGATTCATTGATGAAGAGAATCGATTCTTTTGCAGCAAATATCTCTTGCTAAAGATTAATGACAGAGCTATTCATACCAATACTGAGATGAAATCTGAATTCGAATTAAAAATTTAACAAAGTAAAACATTGAAGTGCTAAAACAATTTCAGATAACAAAAGCTTTTCAAAATTCTCTTGCTACGACTTTAGATGATATTAACAGTACTACCGAGAATGAGATTATGAGACTTTTAAATATCTAAAAATAAATAGAAGAAAATATTAATTTATAGATATCTACAAATTAGATAAAATTGAAGAAGCCCAAAAATTACTTGATCGCCAATTTCCAGTATTCACGGCAATAAATTCATAAATAACCAAAATGGAGAGTAATTTATAAATGGATTAATATTTAAAGTATTGAAAAAGAACTTAAGAATGAGATATAAGCATTGATTGTGTATAAATCAGAGTTGGAGGCCTCAGATGAAAATTATAATGTATTAAATAAATATCTAATTCTTAGGCAACTTCTATTTTAATGATCTTTATTATTAAAAGCATAAGACAGAAATTATAGCATTTAATTTGAACTCTTAAAAGAGCAAAAGAGAATAGATTAGCATGCATTTATTGTATAGAATAAAATAAGAAGTTTTGCTATTACATTGATGGATCTGTAAGTTAAGTAATCCGTCCTATGACATGATATTTGGCAAACTAATCACAAAAAGAAATATTAGATAATGTTGATGTGTGTGTTAAGCGGATCAATTGATAATGATGAAGTGATTTTAAGCAAGATAATAATTATTAGAAGAAGGAGAATGATAAAAATAAGTTAGTTTTTGATTCGATAGAAAATTCAAAGAGACATGCGTATAATGTTATTTATAAATTTAGAGTACAATAAGAGTTACATATATTTTGAGGGAATCTATTACTCAATGGACATGATCTGACTTGTTTTTGTTTTGGATTTTATTTTTAATCGTTTAATCACTAGATTAATAGGATAATTATATTTTAATTATAATAATTAAATAATTTAGTAGATTAATTAAATATGGTTAAATATGATGAATGAGATCAACGTCTAAATTTTTTGAATAGAATTTAAAATAACATTCTATTGCTAGTAAGTAATAATAATAATAAATGTATTTTCAAATAAGAAAGGTTACTTTTTTCTCCTTCTTTATGATTGGCTATTTTTACATTTTCTTAATCAATGATTGTAATTCATTGAGTTGGTCATCACAGGTTTTTTTCTAATTTAGTATTTTAATACCATTAATTATTCGTATCTTGCTGATCTCTTGATTGGTTGTTCCTCTCCCATTAGGATTTTGGATTTCTTAATTTGGGGTAGGATGGTTATGTTTTCTCTTTTCGTTTCAATTGTTGACCCATTATTTTGACTCTAAACTACGATACTATGTTGAATGGTTTCTTCATCGTTACAATCTTGGGGATTGATAGGGTTTATGGGTAGTGGCTTTCTCCTGGTTATTTTCTGTTACAAGTTCTTAACTATTACAATCTTTGGAGTGCAGTGGTTGAATTGATTGATTGCCACACTCTATCCGACATTTTCATTGATTGGATAAGAGTCTGTTTCAATTATTAATGAGTTCTTTCTGCTTTTGATTGTTTTGGAATAGTATTTCATAGAATCTTATGTAAGTTACAAGCTGTTAATTACCTGAGCCAATTATATTGGTTTCGATTTATTCTTGGTTTTGCAGATACTCAAAAGTTTATAATTCCATTGCCTTTTGGGGAGGATAGTGTAGTTATTTTTTTAGTTGCTTTATGAAATTGGAATTGTTGTAGGGACTGAGGGATTGGGATCTAAGTTTTTTATATTAAAAAGGCTATTCACATTACAAATTCATTATTATTAATAATGACAGAAGAGATTTCAATTACTTTTGATGAGTAGAACAAAATTAGAGTGTTGGATGCTGAGAAGTACAGAGAGACAGAGCAATTGAAGATAGAGAGCATGGATTTTATCAAGAAGGTGCTTGCTTTGGATGAGGTGGTTCAAAATTTGAATGAGACATTGGAAGAATATTCAAAAAAAATAGAGATTGAGAAGTTGAGAGCAATTGGAGAGGTATTGAGTGTGTGGGTTATCTAGCGTAATAAAGTGGAAACAGAATAGGAAAATAGAAAGAAGAAGTTGATGGAGTTATCTAATATTTTGAATGAAAGGAAGGCTGAGTTGGACAGATATTAGATCGAACTTGATAGTTTGTAGAAAGTGGAATAGGATCAAAGAATATTGATTGAGAAACTAAGCAATAATGAAGCATGATGAGTTAATTAAATATATAAATTATATGTTCCATTAATCGTAATCCCTGAATAATCTGAGAAAGGATTATCGTTTAAAACCATTATAAATAGCAGGACGATATCCTGAGAGTGCTGACTTTAACAACAAGTCAAAGTTCTTCTTACCACAGATAAGAATGATAGAGTAGAGTAGTGTGTTTACAGAGAAATAGAAGTAGCTACGACTACCTTAGTTATAAAATCATTTGGCAGCAAGTGATTAGCTCTAACGTAAGAAGATTGAGATAAGAAAGTCCATAACACCAAAATATCAGAGGAGATAAACAGCAATTTATGCAATGAGAACTAAGGCAGGATGCCAAATTAATAAGGCAACAAAAATCAATTAGGATTCTGCCATCATTTGTCCTAAAATTCTTGAGAAGTATAGATTTGTGATTACACAATAGTATAGGTTATAAGTTATTCGCAGTTTCAGATGGACATGGTCTGAATGGCCATCATGTGTCTAATTTTATTAAATAAACTCTCCCTAAGCATTTGCACAAGTATTTGGGAGATAATCAAGGAGAAACTAAATTGTAAATAGCTCGAGCGTTTACAATTACAAATAGAGAAATTTGGAACTCAGATACAGACACAAATCTTTCTGGTTCTACGACGGCATCAGTTCTAATCACAAAAGATATTGTAATACAATAATTTGACACTATCTTTTTTTAGATCTACACAGCAAACGTTGGTGATTCAAGAGCAATCCTATGTAAGTTCGATTAAGTTTGGTAAATCGTACCATTAACAAGAGATCATAAGCCTGATGATCCTGAAGAAATAAAGAATATAATAGATGCTGGAGGTCGAGTTGAATAATAGAGAGGTATAAATTAACTTAAAGGATTTAGATTATCACGGGAATCCCATAGGACCTTTCAGAGTTTGGTTGCAATACATACAAGCCCCGGGTTTGGCAATGTCGAGGTCCTTTGGAGATAAGGTGGGAGCTTAGGCAGGTGTAACAGCCATTCCAGAAATAAAGGAGTTTGCTTTGACTAATCATGACCAATTTATAATTGTGGCTTCTGACGGAGTTTGGGAATACATGAGCAATGAAGAGGTATTTAGTTTAGCAATTAGGTGATGAGTTTAGTGATTCCATACTTTGAGAAGGATAACCCAGAACATGCTGCGGAGAAAGTTGTGAGTGAAGCTATCTAAGCATGGAGAAGAGTAAGAATGTAGACTTAATTTTAGAATAGTTTGGCAAGAGACGATATAACTTGCATTATAATCTTTCTATGACTGGAATAAACAACAGATATAATGAATAAAATATGTTTTTGTTCTTATTTATTAAAAGATTAACTTCCAAAAATTAATATTTACTTTTATAATGAATACTGCAAATAAAGCAACAAGAGTGACACTGCTATTAGCTAATGTTTGTTGCAGAATACTGTTCTTTTATTTCTTTTGGCTGGCCTCTGTGGATGGAGATAAATCATTATAAAATAGACAATATGCTTTTATCAATGAAATGTGGGCTTGGGAATAGTATCCTTTCTCCTCCATTCAAGCTTATTCTTCAAGTGAATGTCCTGAAGACTGGGTATTACTCACCTCCTTCGATTGGCCTGGTACCAAGGAGCATTACAATTCGAAGGGAGAGTTCATACCAAAGCAATCTTCAGAGACTTTTCACTATTGGAGTACTACTGAATACTAAACTGCCTTTATTTTGTGTGGACAATAAATAAAACAAAACGTGATTGAAACCGTCAATTCCACAGAGACATGCGAAGATAGGAACATGAAGGACTGTGGAATAGACCAGATGTATTTTTGTATAGATTCTGATCTGACTTGTCCAATCAATAGTATATCGCTCGAAATGAATGATGGAAAAATCTAGGTGATTACAACCAACAAAGAAACCAACAACTAGAATATGCCCATTAGTCTCATTCGTATAGATTCATATATACCTTGCGCTACTAAAAATGAAACTAATGCCTAACCAGAAGTAGAGTATGACGAAAATTTAGATAAATAACCTCAGTCCTGTTTGGAATTGGACAAGGAGTACGTTGAAGCAAATAGCATTACAGATCAATTATACTTTCAGATTAACAATGCTGGAGACATCTTCATTGATTCAGATGGAACAAAAAGTATGTATACTACCTAAATAGCCCTGTTCTATAAACCATATCCTTTTTGGAATCAAAATTGTAATGGAGAAATGTTTCTGATAGCTTAAAAACAACAAGATACACTTTTAAGTTATAGATAGACTGAATATGCGAATTTCGTATTGGTGATTGCCTATTTATTAATCTGCAATTATGGGATACCCATGATCCCATATATCTTTAGATGCGTTGGTATTATTTGTGTATGCATGCAGGCCCTTTGAGTTTCAAGACTCTGACGTATTTGGACTACTTGCTGAGACTGGCATTATCTTGCACAATGACCTATTTATCATTTGTTAATTTAGATTATGGGAAGCAATTGCTAGATAGTTTGGATTAGCTTTGGGGGATGTAGTGCATTAAAGATGAAGAAGTAGTAATTTAAGATCAATACAGACTATTTATGGTAGATTTGCAGATCAAATTGAAAGTCAAAGAGCTTTGGATATTGTAGCTATAACATTTTCATTCGTGCTATGGGCGATCGAAGGATCATTGTTGTGGCTGTTGGGTTGTTAAGAAACCATCAAGTAATGCAAGCGTGGGTATAGAAGATTAAAGATTAAGAAGGATGCCCAAAATGCTTTTGATACATTAAATCAAAGTCAATAGGTATGATGAACATTTATTTATATAATTTTATTATTAAATGTTTAAATTCGGATAGGAGAAATTCACCAAAAAGTCCTTGCCCAAGAATTTCGCTGATCAAATTCTCAATCTTGAAATGGAAATCGAATTGAATGATCAAGTTTAGATTGAACTCATACAAGATTTGATCTCACTCTACATGGTAATCATCCCACCTCATTCCATTTAGGAAGGAGTAGAATATTATGAATCCATCAAGGATAGAAGACACCTCTACTTTTAGAGAAAACTCAATGCCTTGATGTTGAAGCCCACCTTCATTAATGCAACCAACAAATACGAGGAATCCCAAAAACCCAAGGATGACAATCAAATCAAAAGAGCCAAATTTCAAGAATAAACCAAAAGGATCGAACTGGATCTCATCTACAGTCAAACTGAATCCAAAGAGGTATTCTATTCATTTTGTGATTGAGGCTCAAGTTAAAGGAATCGTTGACAGTCACACAAATTAAGTCATGAAAATTGAGAGTCTCATCAAAAATGAAATTGCCCATTAATCAGATGCATTCCAAATGCGTCTAGAAAGAAGACGCAAATCAAAATTGACCCATTCTCTCAGTCAACCTGAAATTGATCTGCAATCTCAAAAATCTGGTAATAGCAATAAGAAAAAATAAATTGAATTGCATGAATAAGTAGGTATTGATTCCTTCATTTCCCTTTTAGTTCAAATCAAATAGATAATACATGAGGAAGATGAAACTGCAGCGACCAGAAAAGATTCCACATTATAAAAGAATTAAGAAAAGAAATGGGAAATTATCCATTCTGCCTCAATTATGCAAGAGAATAAGTAATCTCCAATTTATTAAACCCCAGAAAGCGAACTAATAGTTTGATTTAAAGGAGAAGATCTGTTTTTCTGACTACTAAACAAATGACGTCCATTAAAAGGTCCTGGAGTTGTGGAGCTACAAAGCCATTAGAAGAAGAACCCCCCAAAAAGGATAAAAAGGAATGACAATATAACAAATATTATTAGTATTAATCTATTATTTTACTTAAGTCAATTCTGCTCTCTGTTATCGAGTAACTCAATAAAGAGAATTGAATCATCTTATGGAAATTAATCTAAAGGTGGGGAATAAGTTTTTAATTTGTGATCATCCTAATAAGAATGTTATCTTATTATACTTCTGTATATGATTTTATTGGAGAAGTAGTAAAGAATAAGATTTTATCAAAATGATATTATGAAAATTTTAATGCTTATATATCTATTACATTGATGGTAGAATTCTAAAACAGTTATTTTGAACATGCTTTGAAATTATTGAAAGATATTGAGGATTGTTTTTTCTATCTGCAAAAAATAATTCCAAAGAAATATAAATTGTAAAATGTCTGTTCCTTAATAGTGATGAATTAATATGAATTTTATTTGCAGTATGGTTAAATATAAATATTGAATGTATGCTACTAGTAATAAACAATTACTCTCCATATATAGGTAATTTACTTAATATAATATATCGAATGGATTTTGGGTATGCTTTTAGGTAATCTAATTCCAATGCTAATGCTATATGGATGATATTTGAAAATAGAAAGAGAGAGCCTTGAAATAATATAAATATAATTATATATTCTTTGTTTACTTAAAATAATTTATCTGAGTTAGAATTGATTAATAGTAAAAATTAATAATTTGATCAGAATAGCGACGTTTGATTCATCAATCTCAGACGAACGAGACCGAGTTTATCCTCATATAATTATAACATAATTCTTAAATACTAATAAGCTTTAATTAAAATTAATTAATATTATGGGATAACTTATTGAAACTAGAAAGTGATTTTTTGTTTATATTATGTAAATTCAACTTTGAGGTATTTAAGCATTGTTTTTTGACCTAATCTACAATTCAATAGTTAATTAAAATGAATAATTCAATGAATTCTTGCAATTACTTAAATAAAATGATGTAAAAGTGATTATTTTGCTTATAATAAATTCTTGGTAATCTAATAGGACTAAAATTGTTTGTTTATAATTCAGAATATAATTAATTAATTCAAGAATTTGTATGTTTTTTGAAATATCAATAATTGATTCACAAATTTGAATGAATGATAACGAATACGCAAAATAATTATCATAGAAATTTTTAAGACAATAGAATATAATGGGAAGTTATATAATATAAATGAATTGATATCATAAAATGGTAATTATGATTACATATTATAATTAAAATAAAAGGAATATTGATGTATGAGAAATAATAATTATTAAATCAAAATCAATTATTGAAAATATTAGAATCTATTCATATTTCAATCTAAAAGCGTTCATCTTAACAACCTTAATTTTGTGAAGCTATTAAATGTGCAGTTTAAATTAGGAGTAACCATTTAGTTACTATAATTATCATAATTAATGCTGTCTCAAATGGGAAAACCATAATTCGCAAAAGGATAAAGTGAAAAAATATTGAAAACAAGAGACTGTGTAGACAAGAATAAAATGATATGCTGAAATCGGGTAGGGAAATGAATGAGGGACTTAATTGTTATTTTGATGGGTGTGGTTGAATTGATGAAAACTGTGAAATGATAATTATAAATTTCAATTGTCAACTGTTACTAAATTATTGATTAATAAAATATAAAAAAATGCCAGCAGAATGTGTCAAAGTTATTGTAAGAATGCGTCCATTCAATCAAAGAGAAAAGGAGAATGGAAGCAAGCCATGTGTTGTAGTTTATGAAGACACGAACACTGTGGAATTGCGTAATGTATGGTTTTTTAAACATTCGTATACTAGACATAAGATAATGATGTAAAATCGTATACATATGATTACGTGTTTGGGGCAGAAACACCTCAATTATCTATTTATCAGAAAACTGCTTTCAATTTGGTGGAGAGTGTAGCTGATGGTTACAATGGAACAATATTCGCATATGGTTAAACAGGTATTAATATTCAATTATCATAAAGGTTGTGGTAAGACTTTCACTATGATTGGAGATCCATCAAATGTAATAATATTATTCATGATTAGGAAACGATGAAGGGAATCATCCCCAGAACTTTTGATTAAATCATCAGCATAATTAATAATAACTCAGACTCAAACAAAAAATTTCTACTTCGATGTTCATACATAGAAATTTACAATGAAGAAATACATGATTTATTAAGCAAAGACGTGAAGCAAAAATATGAATTAAAAGAGGGATAACAAGGTGTGTTTATTAAGGATTTAAACATTGCAGTGGTTAGGACAACCCAAGAAATGGATCGATACATGTAGTTGGGTACACAAAACAGATCAGTTGGAGCAACTGCCATGAATAAGGAATCTAGTCGTAGTCATTGCATCTTCACTGTATACATAGAATGTTCTGTTGCAGATCAAAAAGGAAATGAGAGAATCACTGCAGGTAAACTAAACTTGGTGGATTTGGCAGGTAGTGAGAGGTAATCAAAAACCCAAGCAACAGGTGACAGATTAAAAGAAGCAACAAAAATCAATTTATCACTTTCTGCTTTGGGTAATGTTATATCAGCTCTTGTTGATGGCAAAACACAGCATATTCCTTACAGAGATTCCAAATTAACTAGATTGCTATAAGATTCTTTGGGAGGAAACACAAAAACCATAATGATTACAGCTATCAGTCCTTCTGATTTTAACTTTGATGAAACTTTGTCTAGTTTAAGATATGCATCACGAGCCAAAATGATCAAAAATCAACCTAAAGTAAATGAAGATCCAAAGGATGCTTTATTAAAAGAGTAGGCTGAAGAAATCAAAAGACTTAAGGAAATGCTATCAAAATAAGCAGCAGGTTAACCAATATCTTTTGATATCTTATAACCTGCTGGGAATTCAGTGAACAATTAAGAACTTGCAAGATTGAAAGAGGAAAATGATAGATTGAAGGAGAAGAGTAAACAATAAGTTTCAGCAGGAGGTGGTGGTCCATCTGAGGAGAAACTTAAAGAATTACATGAGTTTAAAGAGAAAAATAATTAGTTGTTGCAAGAGAAGGAGAGATTTGAATTGGAAGTAAAAGAAAAAGAATACTAAGCAGAATAAGAGCGTTAGGCTAGGAAAAGATTGGAAGATTTATTGAAGGAAAAGGAACAAATGATGGTGTAAGGTGGAAAAGGTACAGAAGATGAGAAAAAGAAATATAAAAAATTGAGACAAGCTATTGATCAATAGAAAAAGGAGCATGAAGCACTTATTAGTTAATAAGAATAGCAATAATAGGAACTTTTGTAAATTGAAACTAAATATCAAAATGTTTAAGAGGAAGTTGATAAATTGAGGAAGCTTGTCAAGTACTTGAGAAAGAAATTGGAAGAGGCTTAAAATGAATAAAAAGATCTGAAGCAAGAGGTTGAATATGAAAAAGAAGATCTTTTGGATACTATTAGAAGTTAGGAGAAAGAAATTAAACTGTATTCAGGCATAGTTAAAATGATGTTCAATCAATCTGAATTGGAATCTCTTCAAGCAGCATGTGAATGGGATGATGATTCTTAAGAATATAAGATCCCTCCATTCAATTTTAAAGCAAAAAAAGTCAATTTTCCTAATCTACCATACAAATAAGGTAATTATTCTTATTTTATCCAGCCATCGATTTAATTGAGTAAGAAAAGGCTGATCGAATGCTTGAAATTAATTCTCGATAAACTGATAAAAATAGTTACAATGATCTTGACTACAATTAGAGAAAGACTTCTCCTATGCCACAAAGAAAAGGTACTACCTCTATTACTATTTAGAATCTCAACAAAAATAAAACGGAATCAGTTAACCTCAGTTAGACAGAGCATAATTGGTGGCTGAGAAGATAAAGATGAATTATTAAATGCTAGAAGAAAAAGAAGGAAAGTAACGTTACTCGAATGAAGTCTCCAATCAGTAGTTTAATGAGAAAAAACCTAATTCAAAAATAATCTTAAGTCCCATTGATAATCGAGGAAACACAGTGCCTAACTTCAATAGTCAATATGGTTTTAATAGCAATACAAACAGCAGCAATTTATCATAGGCTACACCGCCAACAAATAAGAAAAGTACTTTCCAGCTTAATTCTTAGATGTTAATTTATAACCTTTAGAATCAAAACCATAGCTACCATTACCTGACGAACAGTAAAGAAGAAAATAACACTAGAGAGTTTAATAAATTTGAATAATATTTTCTTTTGATTTTAACAATTATTTACTGTTCTATTAATTTAATTGACGATCAATATCAATAAAGATATATAGTATGAGAAGGAAAATTAATTCAATTTATAGAATCTTTGATTCTGAAATAGCTAACTCTTTGGCTAAATTAAACCGTATCCAAAAAATTGATTTTTTGTAGCTTAACAATATGAATAAAGATTTTCGTATTTTTTCGTTTAAATCTTTAATTTCTTAATTTTAAATTCTGACTTTAGATCAAAAATTTAGGCATTTGGATAAACAATTTAAAAATTCATTTTATTTTAATATATATCTTTAAAAGAAAGAAACAGATTATTTGTTATTATAATGAGGAGAATTTAAACAACTAAATATATAACCATTCAAATCTAACATTCCTAAAGGTCTTTCGACTAATTTATCAATAATGAAATTATAATCCTAAAAATATTTAGATGAGTCTTATGTTTTAACAATCCTAAATTTTAAAAAATAATAATAACAGCAAGAACGTAGTCTAATAATCAGATTTAGAATTAATAATAATATATTACAGGGTAATTTGGCAACGAAATGCCTTACCAAATGATATCAAACCAAGAGTTTGTTAACCAAAGAATGGAACAATTTATATGGGAGATACTGAGGAAGCTTGACCCAAAACAAGATGGAAAAACGATATTTGAAGGATTTTATAACGTCATGACCAAAAAGGTTTATTTTATTATTATTTATCAGTGCATATTTAATATTAATGTCTTGTATTATATAGTTAACATATAGAGCTAAACGATCCTTGTCATTAAGTATTCTTCAATTTAACAAGATCCCAAAATATAATTGCCTAATAGG
The DNA here is from genome assembly GCA_905182995.1 of Paramecium octaurelia. Taxonomy (NCBI): domain Eukaryota; phylum Ciliophora; class Oligohymenophorea; order Peniculida; family Parameciidae; genus Paramecium; species Paramecium octaurelia. Next base: position 175,172 of record CAJJDP010000129.1, read on the forward strand.
ATTGTGTTGCCCAAATTATTTGTTGAGAGAAAAAGAACAATTTCAATGGATAATTGCACGAAAAATTAAAAAGCTGTTATAAGTCAGAATAAAGCTATTACTTAATCTCCAAAAATAGTTGCTAAATCTGTTAAATCAGATTTTAACCATTTGAAATTATCACAATGCTTCAAATAATCGGTTATTTTAGAAAAACAGCAAAATAAAAGTACAACTCAAAGAAAACTTAAGTAAATGCCAATAAACTAAAATGATTTTTGCTATGCAGGATTTGAAAGCACTGACACAAATAATGAAGATTTCTCTTTAGAGGCATATCTTAAAAGATAATGATATGAAACTGCATCTTATTGATATGATAGTTAAGCATTTTTTAAATTCTTGTCTACCACAATATTTTTTATCGAATTTGTTTATTTTATTTGTATCAAGAATTCTTGCCAATATCAATATATATCGAAGTTAAATTAAAACAGAATAGAACTAAACATGGACTTAAATTAAAATACGAATAAGAGCAAATTAATTAATATTTTAATGAACAATCATACGAAGATCCTTTTTGACTTATTATCTAACTTAATTCTCCTTTAACTATAATTTTACTTTCTTATAATTCATTTTCATCTACCTCCTTTGATAATGTTAAGTTCGAAAAACCTAATTACAAGCACCCTTCTTGTTTTTATACGGTTATGATATTTAATAGAGATAAATATTTTCTTTTAATCATTTATTTAAATAGGTGTAAGTAGAATTATTTCTCATTTTCAAAATATTACATTATGTTTTATTAAACTATCTAATAATTAAGCAACTGGCTTGATATTCTACTTTTTTTCTACTAAAACTTGTACTTTAGATAACCAAAGAAAAACTGGAATATGTGATTCAAATTCTTTAATCTTATTCTCAATTTAATTGTGAATATACTTTTAGAATCTATTTATGTCCTTTAAAAAATAAGAATTATAAAAATGGTAGTATTTAAATGCTGTACTTATATAGAATTTATAAGAAAGAAATTCCAGAATTCTTATTATCAATCTTATTCTACATAATAATTTTCTTCAAGTTTACATTAAATATATTAAGATATTTGTTATTCTAACTTATAATGGTTTACAATTACGTCTATACAATCTACAAATCTTATATAATTGAGAATAATCGATCTATTCTTGGATAACCAAAATCTTATAGACTTTGTATCCCAAAAAGGGATCATTATATGAATTAAGTTGATCAATGAAGTAATAAGCTCTTGACTGCATTACTTTCGAAATGATGAATATAGTATTTGATTAAATTTAATTCGCTTTTACACTTTTTGTAAAACTAAAATCATTTATAAATGAAAATTATACATAGATTAGTGTTTAATTGAATAAAGAACTATGAGTTTGCAATGTCTAAAGCGATATTGTTTTAGAAATGTACTTGAAATGAGTGTTTAGGACTATCTATTACAAGTTGATATTTTTCTTTTATTTTCATATATATAAATTTAAGAAACTTAAACAAATTCTAGGAAATATGGGTTAAGTCTTTGGTATCAATTCTTGTTGCAGCATGATGTTATATTAGATATAAAAATACTGAATTACAATTTAACGAAATTTAATTATTAATCAATTTTTATCATTAAAGATCTGCTAATACATATCGTTTAGGTTTGATGGAGATATATTCATCAATCGTTTTAAAATAAACCTAATCATTAAAAGACACTCTTTTTGGTGAATTATTTTCTGCAAAAAAAGGATGGAAAGATACTTAAGATGGCAAAGAAGGCTTTTGTTTTTAAAATTTAGTTCGTTTGGTGTTCAATAATGGGATATCATTGGTATCAAAATTTCTAATATCAAAATTTTATTGAGTCAACTTGCTTTTCTATTTCAATATGCCTTTTGGTTAAGATTTCTACAGACTTGTGCTGTGAACCTTTTGATTTTAATCATTTCCAACATTGATTCGAGAAGTTTTGACAATAAATAATGTCTCTTTTTAGTTTCTATTAGAATGACAATTAGAATTAGATTAGATAGTTTCATCGATAACATTATTCAAACCTTTTTGGAGTTATAATTATTGATCTTAAACTTTACTAGTTTATGAGATATTTACGGGGGATTTAATATCTGAAGTTGATTAAACTATGGGATTGAGTATCACTCTTGATTTTAATCTTAGGGAATTTGAATTATAATAGCAACTCTACTACTATCTAATTTACATCATTTATAGGTTGTTATGTATTTAAATTAAACTTATATTTATTTATAAATAAATGAATAAGAAAATAACACAAAAAATTCAATTTGATAATTAATTTTTGAGTTCCTTTCATATTAGAATATATCTTACTTAGAGTTCTTATTCTAATTATTAAATTTCGTTCATCATAAGTTACTCATTCAATTGAACTTACTTCTTTAAATCAATATTCTAATTAAAATTATTTATAATACATCTTCTTTAAGGTAATCAACATATTCAAAGGCAATTTTGATTTCTTTCTGCGAGGTTAAGTTATCTAAAATGTCAAATCTTTGGATTTCGATTTGTTTTTGTTCATTCTTTTTGGAAGTATTAAGATTGGATTCATCTGATAGAAAAGTTTTTTTAACTTCATTCATGGTATTCATCAATTCATTGTTCAATATTTCTAGTTATTCAATGTCAGTCATAATAACTTCCTATAAATATTAGGTTAAAAGTTCACCTTTTCATTCTACAACACTTTTAATCTCATCTCATAATCATGATATAATTAGACAGGAAATGTGATAATTTACCATTTCTTTAAAGATTTCAAGATTAGTCTTCTTTCATAAATGTAATTCTTTCTGAAAATTGTTTCAAGTCTTAAATGAATTTCCAAATTTTAAGATTTTAGATTTTTTGTTTTAATTTTTGAGCTTAGTTTACTAGCTAAAATACTCTTGAATAATTATAAAGTTTACTAAATTTTTTGAGATTCCATCCTAAACTTCAATATCTTGTGCTTAAGATTATTTTAGAGATCCTCTTATTCGAATGAAACATGGTATCATTGATTTATAAAATATGGTTTTGATTGATTCAAAGATTCCAATTGGAGCATGCAAATTTGATGTTTTAATAAATCTTTATTATAGTTTTTAGTGTTTTAATTTGCAATGAACTAACTATCTAGCTAATTCTATGTCGAATTATTATTTTTATTCGTTTGGTACCATATACTCTAAATGATGATCAACTCTTTTAATGGATGAAAAGAACAATGTTCTCAATACATGTAATTTACTATCTTAGGTAATTTAATGTTGTTACTGAATTTGTTGACTAAAATTAAAATAAAGTAATGCTGATTGGAGTTGAAATATTTATAATGCTTTATTTTTTAGAATGCTTCTATTTATTATAATAAGTGCGGCTTCCTTAAGTGTTAGTATGTTGCTTCTTCAGCATTATATAGATTAAGTCTCAAATACTGAAAACCTAAGTTAATTATTAATCTGTTTAATTTTGATTTTCTTTGAGTAATTCTTAATTTATTAAAACTCCATACTTTTAATGAGTCTTATTTTGTTATTATTTTGCACAGAGTGAATTTATAAAAACCTATCATATTCTATTATTATTATTTCAGAACTCTATTGAATTTCAAATCGAGTGTCAACCTCAACCACTTCCTAAATATTTGATGAGTAAGTGGTTAGTACTATAAGGAATGCTGATTTCTTAATTCTTTTTTCAAATGGGACATTACATCCACCTTTGCAATATTAAAAAATCCAGTTCCTTTTAATCTCTAATTATATAATGATATAGCATGTTGGAATCTCAACAACCCTTCTTAGATTACTCTTAATTAGGCTTTTATTTCTTCCTCTTATTTATTTTGTACATAAATACTAATTCAAGTTGACAAAACTACCTCAAATATTTGAACATTGTTGCAGCCTAATTCTTAATCGCGCTATTGAGAATAACCACCATCTTTTTTATATGATGTTGACACATTCTAATATCGTGATAGTTCTAATTTAAAATGAATTCTATACTAAATTATAACTTCTATTATTATATGCAGAATAGGGAGTTTTTTTAATACGACCATAAGATCGAGTCTCTTAAGGCTCCTATTTCTAAGCAAATCCTAACCCTTTTACAAAGTATTGATTCTGCATATTATTTATTATAATTTAAAATTAAAAGTTGTTAATAAATAAAATTATTGATAAAATAACATCAAAATGTCTGAAGAAGATGAAGTCATATGTGAACAATGTTAAACTGTTCCAACTTAATTTGTTATATTGGATTGCGAGCATAAATTTTGTTTATATTGCATTTCACATGCTATTCACAAAGATGACAGCGGAGTACCTTGTCTAAAATGCAATGCTCCAACAGTTTTAGATCATGAATCACTATAAGCAGTTCAATAGACAAAAGAATCATAATCACAAGCTTCGAAGACGTTACCTAATTACAATGTTAAACCCTTTACAACAGAGAAACGATAGCATGTTTAACCACTTTAGGAGGATCCTACAATAAAAGGTCATCCTTGTTTGGAGAAATTAAATTTAGCAGTTGAAAGAAGTTTAGATAAGATCAGAAACATTCAATTCGATAAATAGTAAGTAAAGGACAAATGTTAAACATAAAAAAATGATATAGACACAGAATTCAAGGCCTTGCATATGTATTTAGATTCAAAATAAGAGGAATTTCAGAACCAATTATCCAATATAGAGACCACTTACTTGAATGAACTTACTAAAGATGAAGAAGTTTAGGTAATCTTTTGAAATAGTTTAAGTAATTAGACATTGAAGAAATGAGTATAATTAAGAATGAAATCAAAGCAATTTTGAAAAATCAAGATAGTTAAGATATATACACTTTCAAATAATTAGTAGCCACGGTCGATGGGATAGTACAGGATAAATAATTATCAATAAAGCAGCTTGTAAATATCAAAATCATTATTAAAGAACTTGTTCAAATAAATGTAGGATGAAATGTAACAATTGTCAAAAAAACAGGCTCAATTTTATTAGGATTTCAGAAGGTTTTTCAATATTTTACAACCTCTGCAAATATCGCTAGTGCAAAATTATGCTAGTCCAATCAAAATAGAATATGGGGGTTCAATCACAAGGTATTATAGATTATAATGATAGTGACATTTAAGACAAGATTAGGGAACTAAAGAACAGGAATTCGAGATCAATAAATAGTTCTTAACTGAACAATTCAAGATCTCAGAATTCTCCACCTAAAAATACATTTCTGAATGAAGAAATCAATATCTCAAGAAAATTGAGTAGGGAGTAGGCTAATGTTGTTTCACAAAGAAAATTGGGGACTTCGCCTATGGATGCAAAAACTGTATTAAAAAGTTCGATGAAGCAGAATAATAAATCAAATTCAAAATTTAACAAAATTTTAAATAGCCCCCTTGCACTTGCGGGATTTTCATATTTGACTTGATTTAGTACTTTAGAGCTATAATTTATTAAAACCTATAATATCAGTAAATTATAAACTGGACTTATTTTAATTATTTTGCTCTATATATTAATTAATGATATTTATATTAAAAAATTAATATAACTTTTATACATTTAATTTAAAGCATAAATTTCATTATTAAAAAGCTACCAACAATGTTTAGGATTGGGAGGTATTGAGATTTAATATTAAAACTTTCCTTTGTAATGAATTTTGCCAGTATTTCAAAATTAAATTATTATTAATATATGTTTCAGAAATTCATTTCGTAACTTGGCACAATCAAAAATGCTGAAATTCCTTTTTATTTTAGAAATCAATTTAAAATCAAAGAAAATTTCATAAATCCGAACAGCAAGTATTTCGATGGTATTGCATAAAAGTAAGAAATCAATATATAAAAACAACAGATTGATTTAAGAGGAAAAATAAAGTAAAAAGAGAAAATGGGATAAGTAATGTAAAATGATGTTCATATGGGTCCTAAGCAAGTACTTCCAATAGAAAAATGAAAAAATCATCAACCCAAACAAAGAAGAATGGGTTGAGCTTGCGAGTATCTTATAAACTGATGAAACCATTCTGAAACAACGATGGATCACACTAATAAACCCTGTTCAAAAGAGTATTAATTGGGATTCTCAAGAAGATGACATCATCCGTTCCTTGATGAAGTAAAAATGTATAAAACAATATAGTGAATAAGACGAGAAACATATATGGACATTTATTGCCTTGGAGTTGTACAATAAAAACGGTGGTTAATTTATACGAACTCCCAAATAAGTTAGAGAAAGGTGGATGAATTATCTTAACCCAAAATTGAATAAGTAAGAATGAGCATTTATACCCTAGAGCCAATTGGTCGTAAACTGAAGACCTTCAATTGTTGACAAATATTGTGAAAAACGGTAAGAGATGGTCATAATTATCAGCTGCCTTGACCGGAAGAACTGAAAATCAAGTGAAGAACAGGTATTCAAATTTATATAAATAAAGATTCAAAAGTTTAATGCAGAAGATATTCAAGGATGAAGATGATGATGAATTAGATGAACTTCAAGCTATCCAAGATTATCTAAAGAAATTAGGAGTTCCCTCTGATCAAGTTACAGGAGATCCTCTCATTTAAAAAAACCAATCTTGTTTAGAAATCAAATGTAAACCAAAAAAACTCCATAATCAATCTAAGCAACTTAAAAAGATAGGCAAGAAAAAGAAATTTAACAAAAATCATCTCAAATCCCTCAAAAATTTAACAGAATCAAATAAGTAGGAATTTGATATTTAAATTAATTAAATCAATCTAAAAGAAAATAATGAAATCAAACGTAATGTTTAAAGTCCTGGCTTACCTAATGATTTTCATCATTCCGATTAACGATAATAAGCATAATAACAAATTTAGATTCCTGAAGTTAATAGTATTTAAACTCCTTATGCTGTAAATAATCTATTTTTGCCAATTTTCCAATAATAATAATAATAATTTGATCTTTAATAATAAAATTAGAATTAATTGATCTATCAAAGTTATAGAAATTAGATGGAAGAATTCCATCAACTTTAATATAAAATGATGATGGAATAATATATGAAACAATTTTAATCTAATTATAATACTATATCACCAATCTCTATGATTAATCAAACTCCAATGACCTATACACCTACATAGTAATTTCAATTTTATTAAAATACCTTTACATCTCCTTAATGGAATTGCAGTTCTAATTTGGACAACAATTCCCCTAAGTAACAACATTTTTACTGGCAAGCTCAATAGTAAAATTATGATTAATTTCAGAATGAACAAATAAGACAAATGCAATTTGTATATAATATTAACTTAATTAGAATAATAAATTAGAGTTTTTAAATTCGAATAACCTTGTAGATGATTGGAAAAGAAAAAGAGTTAATTAAAAGTAACATTCGCAATTTTAATTTATGGATTCATTGGATTAATGATAATAAATTTATTCTTATATCTTAAAATAGAACAAATTAATTTAATTTATTAAATATTCTTATCTGAAATTGTATAGTCCATATAATTCAAAATAGTTAATGACTAACTCGATACATTGCATTGTTATTGGATTGAATAAAATAAATAAAAAATGATCAAAAAAATCATGCTTTATTCAATCTATCTGATAAAAACCCAAAGTCAGATTCCTGTATTGAATGGTACATGCTCAATTGAGCTCTTTTAGTCACAGGTTGAGCACTCTTTATCTTATTTTATGTTAAGGAATAGCTATTTTTATGTAAGCTGTCTTTGAAAAATGTACTCACAAACAACTTCTATGCCATTTACTAACGATATTGTTATTTTTCCTCAGCAGTTGAATTTTAATTAAGTGAAGTAATCTATTTCTAAGGCGACTTCACTAATTAAGTTTTCTTAACAACATCATATGGGGAGAGGTACAATTTCCTCCTCAAATCATTTAACAATTTTTCTTGGTTATCGTGAGTCTAACTCTTTGGGAACGTTTACTCTGCATATTAGATTAATTATTTCTTAAAACCTTCATTAGGTTTGGAACAATTTCTCTTAGATTTCACGAACTTAAAAGCTTATTCATAATTCCAGTTATTTTTATGAATCAAATAGGCTAAAACACAGGAAACTGAGCGAGAAATTCCTGCCATGCAATGAACCAACACAGAACCTTATTAGAGCGACTCCTCTATGTATTAATTTGTTATTTCAATCAAATCAACGATGTTCACGTTATCATTGTCTTTTATTTCGAAAACCTATATAGCTGATGATTAAGTACCTTATGTCTCACTCTTTGATGTTAAGGATAAGATAAATTGGTGTTATTGGCTATTGTGAGTACTGTTTTAATGTTTTCTTGGTTGAGCCTAATTATATTCTAAGCTGCCTTGATATTCCCTAACCATAACGCTCCTGTAGTTTTGGTTTAAGGAAGTATTTTATCCATTTCGTTATATAAGGATTTCATTGAATATAGTTAAAATCTTTAATTTTTTATTTCCAGATATCTAGAAATTATTATTTGATTGTTCTTTATTATGTCAATATTGAGTCGGCTTCTTTTTAACGAATAACTGATTAGACCTTTATTAATATCTGTATATATTAAATTAAAAAATGAATAATTATTGACTCATTTAATGAATGGAATGATCAACTTTAATAAACAAATTGTATATATATGAATTAATTTAACATTATGATTAGAGACAAATATTTAAATGAATATAAGTCTGATAACTATAGTATATACAATGTGATTTTCCATTTATTAAGTGTATGTTCATTAATTTTTATGTGCCAAGACTTTACAGGGTATGAAACAAAGCCAGAGTAATTAATTGAAAACTGAAATAAAAATTTAATAAAATTATGGTTCAAATTGAATAATACAGGGAGATAAATCAATTTATTTTCAGAAGTATATTTTTGTTTTTGTTGTTTGATTTATTTGGGATCAATTGAAAGAATAGGCTTTGTTTAATAATAATTCCCAATTGTTTAATAATTTTCTAAAATATCTAAATTTCTATATGAAAAATAATGAATAAATTAGCTTTGAAAATGTTGCACTAAAAACAAGCCCTGAAAATGAAACTGTTGTTGAACTTGAATTTCAATAAACTCAATCTGAAACGTAGTTGGATTAGATTTTGGAGGAGTAAAGGTTTAATGAGATGTTGAAATAATGCGAACAAAGAAGAATAGAAAAATTGTAGAGGTATTTGATTAATAATCTATAAAAAATAATTTCAGAATACCTAAAGAATTTTAGGATAGATTACCTACAATAAGAGAAATTGCTGATATTTCTAACTCGTAATTGCATATCGCACATAATTTGTAAGAATATACTGAATAATCTCACTCTATGGTTTGCAATGATAATTAAAAATTGAAAAAAATCAAACAAAGATCACAGAAATTGAATAAATTTGAGCAATAACTTATGTATTATTCTAGCATTAATATTTCACAATATTATGTAGACAAATCAGTTGATTGTAGATGGAAACTTTTATTTACATATTACATAATAATTATTGGAACAAATATCACTTTAAATTTGATTGAATTAATTAGATATTAATAAAGCTTTTGTAGATTGTAAGGATTGGATCACTCGCTCATTTATATTAATTAAATTGCTTACATTGCATGCAAAGTTGGAATATTGAACATCATCTATTAAGAATTTACAAACACTTTACCCATAAAGGTCAAAGTTCCCTTATTAAATCAAGTTGTATTTAGTTGCATATTTCCAATTTTATCCATGCCACTTTATATATTTGATTTTGTCCAATGTCAATACAGAATTAAAATATTTACCCTTGATTAAAGTCTCAAACTCTTAAATTTAATAGACTGGTTAATTCTGTCCTTATTTATCCTAATAATAGTAATTCAATCCTGCTGTAGGATTTAAATTTCAAGCCAAGCATTATAAAAAGTCATGTAAGAATTGCAATATTTATTATAGGAAATACATGAAGATAGCTTATTACATTTCCTTAATTATAGTGCATTGCATTTCTATAATAATGGTCATAGGGTAATCATTTGATAATATTATGCCTGCAATGATAATGGAGAATTATTACTTCATATTTTCAGTAGTATTGATGTGCTACTTGTCTATATAAAAATATTTCTTTCACAAAATACCATTTTAGTAGAACTCTTAAGATATAGAAAACCATACAAATCCAAGGTCTATAAAATCATGAGAATTATAATTATTATTACTTTTTCGCCTATTAACATTCTTAGACTATAACTATTAAGTATGATTACAAATTTAGTTATTAAATTTTTCCTCCTATATTTATCATAATTTTCAGTATATTTTTGGTGTCTATCTTAAGGCCTATTAAATCCAACTAGCTAAATAAGATTGTTATTAAAATGAGTTAATACTTTTTGGGCGTTGAAAAAGAAGAAAGTTATTTTTAAAGTCAAACTCTATCAAGTTTATTTCGTAGAAATTATATATTTAAAAACATTTAACTACTGAAAATGAGGTTCTTTCAGGCTATATTTTATTTAGAGTTAATTATATCATTAACCATTTTGGCTATTCTATCTTAAGCATGCTTGCTGTTATTCATTTAAGGATGATATCTCATATTTTGCCCGCAGCATCCAGCTTAAAATAATACATTTAATTTTATTGGTGCCTCTAATTCATAATCTTAAGTGATCATCCAATCATTGCTAAGATTTTGTGCGCTTGTTAAAATAAAATCTTAAATTTTTCCAAATTTATATCCATTATGAAGTAAGTATTTTTCTTATTTTTCGGTTGTTGTTACAATGACTCCATAATGAATTGGTTCATCTTTGTTTCCTTTTGTAGGTTTTTAAACTAGTGAGACTTTAACTACTAATAAACCTAAAATATCTTTAAATGATTTATTTTGCATTATGAAATTAAAATTATAATATTTTACAAACTAGAATAAGAAAGAATCGAAAAATCAAATTATATATAATGATGATAATGTTTATCATTATAAATGTCTTAATTGGATTTCCTTGGATTTGTCATCCCATGTAACTAGCCATTAGCCATCATCTGTTATTGATCCATAAATTTCCTTTGTACCGAAAAATATCACCTAATCAGTAAAAAACTTCGTTTTCCTCCTCCATCTAATAATGTTTACTAAATGACAATTCTTGTTTACTAATAATCCCTATTTTTTACTAAATTGTTGGGGGAATAGCCAAAAACATTCGTCTCCTAATGATTGAACTTCGATTTCCTTTGTTTTTAAAAAGCCTATTTTTGTATCCTTTTACTCATAAACATGCATGAATTTTTTTTTACAAGGTTAAAATGTAAATAAATTATCAGTTATAAAGCATAATCTTCTTCCCCATTCTACTTTTATTAATTGTATTATAGTCCATTTTTTATCTTACCCTTAAGGTTCGCTTATTAATATTTAATCATCATAAGCTCCGGATATCAACTTGTTTTCGGATTCATTTAGACTTATACTACATATATATTCATTGTGACCTTCTAAGATTTAATGCAATTCCCAATTCTAAGATTTCTTCCAAAACCTTATAGTTTTATCATTGCTGCATGATATGATCATATTCTCAACTTTACCATGTATAATTTGTCCAAGGTAATCAGTATGGCCGTTCAAAGTTTAATCGCATTCCCATACTTATCCCTTTCCTTTCCAATTTGACCAAATTAGCATGGATCCATCTAAGCATCCAGCTATAAATCTATCCTAACATTTGAGGAATGTACAACATACAATCATACTTGGATGATTATTCAAATTCTATAGAAATGTCAGGCTTTCTTTGTTGAATGAAAAAAGTTTAATAGTTTTGTCACAAGCTGCAATTAGATATTAAGAATTATAATTAAAAGCAAATGATCTACAGGGATCTTCCTGCTTTATTGAGTATTAATTTAACACAAATGAAAACTTTTTTTCTGCATCAGTTTTCTTCTAATTTTTTTTGACTTCACCAATTGGATTATCAATGTCAGATTATTTTAAATTGGAAATGCTTAATTTAACCTTCGAAGTATTCTAATTTGAAGTTTATTCTTTATTTCTGTTCTTTTTACTTTTTCCTTCTTTTTTTTAATCATTATTTGAAGGATTATTTTCAGATTGATTTTTCTGTTTAATAGAATTGACATCTTTGATTTATTAAATCTTTGGAGTTTTGTTTATCTGAATATTTTCTTATTTTTAATTATGTTTGCTATTTAAATCAGTTTAAACTTCATTTGAATTGAAAGAATCCTTGTTCATCAATTATTTAAATTGAATTTCTCCTTAATTTTAGATGCTTTGTATTTCAGCAAATGCATCATTAATCTTTTTATTAACTTCCTAATTGACTTTTAGAAAATCCAAATAAATTTATGACTTTGCAAAATCTTGGTGTCCATTCTAACTTAATTTTTCTGCAAAATCTGAGACTTCATCATACTTCAAAGTATCCCAATCGACATTAAGATTATTTAGATAGATTTCAGCTTTTAATTTAATTTTCTCCTTTTTTTTAGATAAAGAACTAGTAACATCCTCGATTACATTTCTATATAAATAATTTTATTATACTTGAATGTTTGGTTCATTTGATCGATCGATTTAGAGTACTTATTTAGATTTTCGATTTTTTAGGCTTCTAATTTCCTATATTACTTTTCAGCAACCCTAATAGCCGTGTATTATGTGGGATTATATTGAATACAATAGACACATGCCAATCGTTTAGGTATCTTAGGTTTTTTGTTTAAGTCTACCATGACAATATCTTGATTATTATGTTATTAACAAAACAAATTTTTTTATATTGTCATTGATTTATCAATCAAAGGTTGAAGGTTTTAGATTTACGGGAGATCTAACTTTTCTTCATCGATTACTGTCAGTAATTAACTACAAGAATTAAAATGATCATTATCTTTAAGTTCTTATATTTTTTACGAAATAAATTAAAGAAATTTTTCTTTTTCTTTTTACAATTCTTAGACTTACAATTAGGCATTCTATAATGATGTGTTGAGATCGATGTTAAGAACTGAAAGAGAAGTTCTTGTACATTGATCTTGATCAGAAATGTACCTTATCCAGTCATTGACATTTTTGATAGATTCATTTATTTATTATTTCATAAAGGCCTTAAGTTTTTCCAGTTCTTAAATCAATTAATAGAGAGTCCTTATATTCTTTCTTGTGTCAGCATCCAGTTGTTAGTATTCTTCTTTAATGTTCTTTGTCATATCTAACAAGTCTTCAATTAGAACCACCTTCTTATTGCAGTTTTGGGGCCAACACTTAAGACACAATCCTTAGCTGATACCACTTTGATCGTTTAAGGCCACAGCCACTATTCGGTCCTAATGTTCCTTACAGAGTTAATCAAGGAGGTAATTTTACATTAAACTTAATTCTATTTTTTAGGATGCTTTTTTGTTATTTGTAAATAATGAACTGAAATAATTTGATTCGTAATTCAAAAGTTTATCAATTTAGTTTTTTTCGATTCGTTGTCAATTATTCATATATATATATTTAATTTATATATATTTAATTATATTTATATTTTATAAGAATAAATATGGCCTCACAAGCTATTGCAAAAGATTTGTATACATATACTAATGATGAAAGGTTCAGTATCTATTATTATAGTGTGTAGCTTATAATTGATGATCTATTCTATTAAGGGTAATCAAGTGTGCAAGGACCAAAGGAAAAGTTTTAACCTTTGCAGATCAACACCCTTGGGAAAGCATGTTGAACCAGAGTTTTGCAAAGATAGTGCAATAACATTCATTGATTGCTTTTTGGGAGTGTATTCAATCTTTACTATTTATAAGTCAAAGGAATGCAAAGTGTCATTAGCAATTTTAGAAAGTGTTTGACATTGCCAAAACTGGCCAATATGCTTAGGAAAGTTTGGAAGATTATTTGAAATGTTGAATACAATCATACAATAGTATCCAAAAATATTATCTTTATATATATCATTTGAAACTCATCTGAGTCAACCATTTCTCAAAAGCACCCTGGCCTTCCTTTTCAACAGTGCCTCTCCCTTGATTTGTAATCACTTAGCCATTGTTCGGGTTCAAAATAAGCAAACAAGGCACACCTATAGTCTTACTTGTATTCTTACCTTATATATGTTTTTTATATTCATAATACACTTAATACTTAATAAACTCTTTGAAATCATAAAACAACCAAGGCATATCAGTAACTGTCTCTTTATACTTCTCCTCATTCTCATCCATACCAATATAAATTATTTCGAATTATTGAATGTCCTCGTTTATCTTAGTGTAAAACTCGACTGCTCAATACAATAATCAGTTACTCAATGAAGGTGTAAATCTTTAACATGGAACACTCCAATTGGCTCCAATGTACACTCCCACCAACCTAGCATTTTTTAGGTTTGGCCCATCAGTTGGACCCTCAACAGACTGAAAGGAAGTACCAAATTTATCCATTATTTTCTAGATAATTTTTATATATATAATTTAAAAACTGTTATCTATTTTCCTTTAAATCCTTAATTGCATGTTTAACAATTGAAAATGAATCCTAATTTTTCATTTATCTCTCCAAACACACAACAAGAAATTAGTTACTAATTAAACTTTAGAAAAATACAAATGAAAATTTGCTATCAAATTGAATAATAATAATCAAATGAGATCTTATTATCAAGATATTCTTTTGTTTCAGATAAATATAAATGACAATTATTTTTCAATAAATTCAATAGACTTAATTATTCAGTGATAAAATTAGCAATAACTTATACAGTATTTCAATTTACTTAAAAAATCTATTCATCCTTAAACCCCTTGTAACTATAATGTAACTCTACTGTAGTTATTTTTATCTGATTTAGTTTCAGTGAACTTTAACCAGATAATTTATATAAATGATTAATTTTATTATACTCATCAATCGTTATGACGCAATTGTGTAAGATTCTTAATGATCTAATTTGTGTTTCTTTTAAATATTGATTTCTAGTCATATGCGCCTGGACCTGGGGTTTGATTGTTTTTGGTGAAATCAATTTTTTATCCATAACCAAATGAAATTTTATTAAATCTCGATTGTTCAATGAGTTTATTGTTTACTTCATAAGAATTAGGAGCTGGCACTGAATCTTTAAAAGTAATTACAGGTTTAAACCTTATCCCAATGGTTGCTGCGGGCTATATAGCAATTTCAAACTAAATTACCTTGTCAGATCCTATGGAATTTGAGGTTTCATAAGAAGCTGGGCCTGGTAAGGTCACAAGATTTTAATTTTTCCATCTCTCGTCTTGGGGCAAATTAGTTTTATTTTCTTTACGGAACAAAATGGGGTTTCCCAGAAAGTAAGCATTCGGGGGAGGATTCTATTCTGCATTTCTTTGAACATATCCGTGAGCAATTTATTTAGATCCATATCCAAAACTTGCTTTTCGACCACTGCCTATAGTACCAGGCACATTGTAATTATATTCTGTGGTATTGAGGTACTCTTTTGCAAATCTAGAATAGATGTCGATAGAATAACCTTTGAGCCTAACTAAAGGAGACTTCGGGTATGCTATGTCTCAAAGACGAAGCAGATTGGTATTCCGATGTTCCTCGTTCTATAGAGTAGAGTTTGTTTTTGACAGATTGAGAATTAGATAACATGGATGAATTATTAGTCATAGGGTTTGGGATCTGTCTGATTTTAAAGGTGAAAGCGTAGTCATCATTCGATGAAATCTTTCCTTCTACTAACTACCCATTTTAGAGAAGCAACTTATAATATTAGAAGCTTTCGAGCTCACTTGGATTGAATTGTGCAAATTTGTTATTGACTCTTACTTTCAAAGGATCTCTTGTATCCACCAAAGGTAAATTAATATTGATGGGAGATTGCTCTTAATTGTTTTAAATTTAGTGTACCCGCTAATGTTTCGAGATGAAAAATTGATTCCAGGCCCTGAGAGATATTGATGATGATTGGTTCTTTGTTTTTCACAATGAATAATTTCACATCAGACAATGAAATACTCATTAAATTTATTTGATGCTAAATAAAATAATCGTTTCTCTCTACTATTCATGTATATTTAAAAACTATACTTATAAATTACGAATATCGTTCATACTCCATTCTTTTCGAGAATCAAAAGGCATTGCCTTTATTTTTATAGAAAAAGCAGAACAAATTCAATAGTGAGTTATAAAACTGTGTGTTTTCGAATAACAGATTGCTACTATTATAATACGATTGTTGAACGATAGAGGACTGATGGAAAACGAATTCAAGAAAATGAATGAGTGTATTAATTAATTATAAAAAGCATAAATATAATTTGATGCAATAGTTTGAAGAAGAGGAGGAAGATTATAGTAGGGGAAGAAGAATAATAAAATTGAATGAGAATGAGGAATCGTTTGTATTTCCTTTGATACCTGATATCCTGGATTTGATTTTCTAATTTTTAACACCTTTTTAGCATTTGTAAATGAGATTGGTTTCTCATCAATGCAATGTTGTGGTTTTACAATGTATGAAAAAGTTTCTGGTCACATAAGTGTAAAAAGGAACCTTCCAATAATTCAATAATTTTATCAGTACTTTAATTATAGCAAATAATAATAGGACAATTTTCATCATTAACCAAAATAAAGTTGCCTCCAATTTCATCAGATCAACACAAATTATGTGACGAGGTAAACCCACAGTATCTGACCTAAATTATCTTCCATGATTTCTTGAATGATTCATCATCTCAACAAGAATATTTAAAAGAGTTTTTCCAAAAGTATATAGCAATCAATTCTGTTGGAATCAATAAATTCTTATCACTCAAATTGTTGCCCCTCGAGAATATTAAGCAATTAGATTTGTCGTCTGTAATGGAAATTAAGGATAAAACCTTTTTGGAAGGTTGTAGAAGTTTAGTTTCTCTATCATTTCATGTTTAAGAGATAAACAACTTCTTTTCGACCAGCGATTTTCCACCCTTAGAATAATTAAAGGTATTGAAAATTAAGTTGTGGGGACCAACCTTTAAAGAAGAACATTACTAAAACTTTTTACATTTTTTGGAGTCCATCAAAAACCTTGAAATATTAGAACTACTATTTTGCTCTTACGAATCAAATAGCATAAAACAAGATGTATTTAATGCATTTGTTACCAAACTACCT
This sequence comes from Paramecium octaurelia, assembly GCA_905182995.1. Classification (NCBI taxonomy): domain Eukaryota; phylum Ciliophora; class Oligohymenophorea; order Peniculida; family Parameciidae; genus Paramecium; species Paramecium octaurelia. The sequence goes on from CAJJDP010000129.1 coordinate 192,407, forward strand.
TGTAATACAATATATATTTAAAATAGAACTTCGCATCTTCTATGCCTTCTCTTGTTATGATCAAATCTAGAATACGCAATTTAGACATAGATTTGATTATTTAGTAATTGAAAATAATACATATATTAAATTGAAACCTTTGGACATTCCAACCTTGGAAACATTATTGGCTTTTACTAATATCTTGGATATAACAAAATGCAAATTGGAAGAGGAAAATGAAAAATAAATCTAATAATTCTTGGAGAAACAAAGAGAAAATACAGCACAAAAAAATGAAACTATTTTGAAAGTATTTAATTCATTAAATTCAAAAGGTGTCTTTTGAATAAAAGCATATCAAGGCTGAATATGTAAAATATCCTAAAGTACAAAAAAATAGCGAGTTTACTACTTTTTGGAATTCTGGTCATTATTCTATATGAGCATTGGTATTGGCATGATATATGATGTGTTTATTTCATAGAGATATTATTATAAAATTGATTTAATAGTAGAAATGATCTTACTTTATGTAATTTTTATACTAATATTGGAGAAATCTGCAATACTTGTTAAAAAAGGATATGATATTACTTAAATAAGTATCGAATGGTTGAAGAAATGAAATAGATATAAGATATCAAATTCAGGAATAGTTTAGATATAAGGTTCTAAGATACATTAATTTACGCAAAATATAGATGTAATTTTTTATATGTTAAATAAAACCTTAGTAGGCTAGTTATCTTTTTTATGTTACTAATAATATAACTCATCTTTATATATAGAAAAAGAGTAAGTTATGTTAAATTTATTTAATATTAAATAATACTATTTTAGTTTGGAATCATAAAAAATGAGTATTCTTTTATTCTTATATAATGCATAAAAACAACATTAGTATTTATCCTCATGAGGATCTATTGTACTATTGCTCCTCCAGATTTTAGTGAATTTTCTTTAAATTTAAGGTGATGAATGCATTTCTGGTCAACTCTTTGAAATGATTCTCACCTATGTATTTGTATTATTAATGATAAGAGATCTTCTTGATGATGATAGAATTGTTGCCATGCAAAACAACTAAAAATAACATAAAAATTATTAATATTGTGTAATAATGATGTACAATTGATTTTATTTAAGCAGATTGTTATCATATCAAAATAGCTCCCTTTTTTTTATCTCTAATCCAAATGAACATGATATCGGCGATGATGACTGTATGTATAACATCTGCAAGTATTAAATACACAAACTTTTCTCCAGCCATGTAATTCATAACCCAAAAGACTAATCTAAGTAGTCTGGAAAATCCCATAGCAACAAGATATTTAGATATGTCTGCTTCAATTGATCCGATTTTTTTGCTAATTGCATTCTAAAAAGAATTACCTCACATAAATTTGAGGCAACAAGCCACAAGCTTCGATAAACATACTCATGGACACGAACATTTGAACTGTAAAGTAATTTTCATTCTTCGTTCCAGGGTGGAAAAAGAAAGACAAAACTAAACAAATGGGGATGATAGTTTGATATGAAACATATGGATTAGATATTTAATGGAAACGTGTATGTCTATTATAAAAGATGAAAAGGAGTATACCTGTATTTATGGAAAAGATAAAAAATGAAAGCACTCAATACAATGGAGATGACCAACTCAATCCAAATTAAAAAGAAGCTTAATAATCTGGTATCACTGATATAGAGGATTCGCATCACAGCTCCAATAAAATACATCACTTAGGTTTCTAAGGCCAATCCTATAATATTCTTTTTCTCATAAATGTATTTAATCAAGAAGTAAGCCCCAGCATGTTACACCAAGTACCCAAGTGTAAAAATTATCAATATTAAATCCATAATAATTAATATTAATAGATAAGAAGAATCAAATTAAGAAATTGGAAATTGAAATACAGGATAAATGGTCACAATCGATTGAATCCTATTATAATCCTTTAATAAAGAAAGTGCTTTTAAAAGTGTTCACGAAATACCCGAATGTTAAGGTCAAGTATGCATAGAATAAAGTTTGAAGAAGGGGAAGTCACAAGGAAAAAAAAGTGTTTATAAAAAATAACAAACACATATGAAAATGGCATTGCGGATTTTCTCTTCAATTGTAAATATTCTATGGCTCTTGAAATGGATAATTGGTATATTGATTGTTTTACAAATCTTAAGAAGGTAGTTTAAAAATTGCACTAATTTTGATATAATTATAAATATTATGAATTAAATAAGCAAGAAAATTAGAAAGACAAGAGTAAAGAAGAAATGCTTAGTTGAATCTTCTAAGATTGTGTTTTGTAAAATATTTGCTTTCTTAACACCAAAAGAAAAATTGATGTGTCGCTTTGTTTGTAGGATGTTTAATTATTATTCCATTTAATCAATAGAATCCTTAAATTTTTAAGCACAAAACACTAAAATGAAAGCTTTCAAGCCATTTATAGGTACTTAATCATTTACACTTAGCAAAATGCACCAACCTAAAATATTTAATATATCCATGTTTATATAAGCGAGTTTAAATGACTTCTTTGGTGGGCAAAAAGAAGAGACCATAAATCAGAGAAATTACTCATTTGTGCTTTCGATGCTATGAAGATATTGCTGACCTTATGAAATTAAATACTGGACTCAGAGCCTTAGAATTGAAATTTGATTTCAGGGAAATTAATAATCCATAAATACCTTAGGAAGTTTAAGAAATTCTATTAAATTCATCAATTGAGGAAATAATAATTAAGGAACAACAAATTTCTGATTTGGCTTTAATTGAACTAATGAAACACAAAATCACCTGTATAAAATTAGAAGTGAGAAACGATCAAAATTAACTCATAGAGAAATTGATATCTATAGAACTGAAACTTAAGAAACTATACTTGAAAATTACTATTGTGGATGCTCGAATAGTAGAGACACTCAACTTCTTTTTATAATAATAATTGGACTTAGAAGTGCTCTATTTGGATTTCAAAAAAGGAGTAGACTTAACAAATCACAAGAAATTGAAGACAATCATACTAGAAAATGCTTTCGATTTGAAATCTTCGATGAAATTTCCAACTGTTCTTGTTGACAAAGTCATTATCAAATCATTGACAATTACTCATAAGGACATTAAGGTATCTATTCTATCGATTGATTTAGTTTTTATTGCAAAACTTCTCTCATTATAAAACCTTGGATATTGCCTCCATTCAAGGGTGCTGGATAGATATCCTATTAGATAAGCAAAAGGCTCAAACCCCAGTTTAAGAATCGTAAAAACGACTAAATGTTTACTTAAGCAAAGATACATTCAAAGGACTCTAAAAAATATTAGAAATTTCTAAAATTAATTTATTTTAATTGGAACCAATTGAAAACCTATTCAATTATTTTTCATGATTTATATATAACATTAGATCATTCAGGTGATTTATAGAAATTATTTAATGCAAACAATCTAACCTATCCTAATGTAACAAACATGCAAATGTTCCATGTAATGATTCTCCCTGCATTTGCTGAAAACCCATTATACAGATTTAACAGTCCCTATTATTCATAATAGATTAAAATTCTTACTTCATTTTTTATGATATTCTTCACAACTGTCAAAACACCAACATTTTGATTCATAACTCTTGTCTTTATCAAATCCACTGGTTATCCAACTACAGCTGCTATGAATCCTGCACAAGCACTCGAAGCAAAATGACATGTTAATCCTTCATGGAATAACCCAGTCTTAATTAAAGATTCCTTAATGTGATCAAATGTAGCCAACTCAGCACAATTTATCACTGCATTTCTTATTATATTTGGAGTTACTCCTCTCCAAAATCCATGCAACCTATAAATCTCGATATATCTATTACCCATCTTGCTTGTAAATCTTTATGTATGCATCAGTCAAGTTTTTATAACGACGCTGTTCAACTGGTAGATTACCATCCACTTAAAATCGCACCTTTATCACATCAAATGGACTTGCTACTGAAATACCAATTCCACCTGTTGCTAGACCTGCATAGATCTTTTTTGACAGAGGAGGGTCTCCTTTGAAATCTTTTCCACAGAAGAAATCACGCATCTTGAAACTCAATATTATTCCTTACAGGTTCATACAATCCAATACGGATAGATGCAAAAACCAATTGTCTCTGAATACCTGCTGTCAGACCCTTAAACAAACTTGAAACTCCCTCTTCACTATATATTTAACGAGTTGTGTGTAACAATCCGTGATATCTGTATTTTCCATTAGCATCTGGTTTTTGGATTTAGAGACGCACCTTCTATGTTGAAACATCAATAAATAACATACAGCTGTATCAATAGGAATGGTAATAGCCTCTGCTACACTACCTGCAATACCACCTGTGATCATTTTAACCCAATCTGGCAAATCGTTTATGCTCTTATATTGTTTGCTCATTTTATTAATAAATGCGTCAATTCTTAGTAATAAAAATAACTTAAGTACTGTGTAATTATAAAATATAAAAAAATAGATTTCAGTTTCCTTGTTAGATTATATAACCAAATTCATGAACATATATATAGATCCTTCATTAGTTAAAGGTATATAAGTAATACTTTTAGTATTTGGAGTAGAAATTGATTATCATTAACAAAGTACTGTTTTAGTAGCTTTTAAGAATAATTAATTAATTAAGTGCTATTAATATTCGTAAAAGCTATTAATAAATTTTAATCGAGATTATACTTTAGTTATAGTTCTTGAAAATAATAATTATATATTCCATAAACTTACTTCTAAAAATATTTTCTTAAAAATGATTTTCTTCTATTTTATACAGCGTTTCAAAATATTAATAAAATTTCTGCTTCCTAATTATTAATAGAAGTTATAGGAATCGCTTTAATCGAAATACATCACTAATTTTGGAATTCAGTAAGTCTAAATTAAAATAGAATATTTAGGGTATAAGTAAAATATGAATATTTTATAACTTATATTAGAATAAAATCCAAAGGTTTTTGGTCTAAACTTAAAAAACACTTTATATTATTACTTTATTTCAACAATTAATATCTACTTAACAATTTAAAATGAATTAACACACTCTTAATGGATGCCGAACCCACCACAGACATAAATCACTCTGAAAATTTAAATCATTTATCTAATAGAAAATTTCTAATCAGAAAATTACTTCTTTATACTTATATTGCATAAAATTTTATAATTTCATTAATTATTAAAACAATCAAGAATTCATTAGATGATTATACAATGAAAACCCATTTGGTTAAGGGTTTTAGAAACTTAGAAATAATCACTTATTTTTATTTATCTAATATATTTTTTTATATTTTTAGGAGAAAAAGACTTAAAAAAGAAATTTTTTTTGTAATTTTACTTATTTACATCTGCTTATAATAATATAAAATATATCAGAATGATTGATCTTTGTAATCCAAATGTAGAATAAAATTTAAGAGTTTTCATATTATCATTTTTATTTCAGACCTACAATTAATATTAAAAGTAAATAGTAATAAAAAAACTTTTGATCCCTTTCTAAATTCTATCTAGCTAAGTCATATTGTATAGTATTTCAGAATAGTTTAAAATTGTGATATTATTTCTCTAATTCATTAATTGTCTAATAATGGAAATTGAAAACAAAATAGTGATTGCTATAGAATTTTTAATAATATAAATTATTATCAATGACGTTTTTTATTTTTCATTTTGCGGGTAGGTTAAAGTGAATATGTTAAATGGCTTCTGTTGAGAAGTACTCTCAAGAAGATAATCTTCTGAAAGATGCTTTTACTTGTGATGATTTATACTAAAAGCCAATTACTATTTAAGCAGGGTATCATTCTTTCTATAGCATCCCTTTATCAAACAAAAGCTTGAAATGGCAATGAGAATGGCAGTTGGAACAAATTAATATATTTTTCTATTGATGGGGGAGGATAAAGGTGAAATTGCGATTATGCTGAATTTACAATCACTTCCTAGTGGCACTAAATAGTTTGATTAACATCAGTGGCAAAAAATAGTATTAACTGTAAATGATGAACCTGAAAAATTAGCCTAAACAGAATCTTTATTTAGTCTCCCTACTGCTTTTATAACATTACCCTTGTCCATGATTTCTGATGCTAAAAGATTAATAATCAACTGATATTAATGGATGTTGCTTTATTGAAATTGAAATAAAATAATAATATTGCTAGGAAAACTAACTACTGAAGAATACTTTCTGATTACTTTATAGTGATATAATGTGAAAATGAAATAAGTGAATAACAATTAAAGGAGAAATATAATTGTTATTAAAATAATTTTTAGAAGGTGTTGAAATTGATTGATTAAAATGAATGGTAGAATTATTATAATAGGTATATTTAAGGGAGTCAGGTTTTATTTGAAGACATTTATGAATCAAATTTAACATTGAAGTGACCTTATAAAGTTTAGAGACTTTTGGTATTTTTTAATGATTATAGGAATTGAATGTTCCTTTTTGCTTGTCTATCATGTAAGTATTTGTGAATAATTTAAGGCATAAGTAAAGTTCCCTCTTTTGGATAGATAGGTTTCGTACTATTATTTTTGTAGAGTTGTTAGATTTATATTAATTAGCGAGTGATTTGGTTGATTACATTGTTATGGGATTTTGTGATAAAGAAGAAAAATTCTATATCAAAAAAATTGATTCTTCTCTTGATCTAAGTTTATTTTGCCTAATTCATATGATTTGCACATATTTAGATTACTAAAAATGCTTAAATAATTGAAGAAGTATAGCGAGTTGATTTTCATAAAAGCTTAAACATTAAATTATTCAAAATTATTTGACATAGGAAGCATTCAAAATTAATTACCATAAAATATTAATTGTAATTGATAATTATTCATTTGTATGTCAATATTTAAGTTTACTCTTCTAATCTTTAATAATGGTTTTTAGATTAAATATTATCTTTAATTAATGTCAAGTGATTTAGACTTGGAGATTCAATCGAATTTTGTTTCATTATTTGAAAATTACGAGCGGTTGGGGACTTTGGATATAAAAACCAAAGCAGATGTTGAGAAGGCATTAAAAAGTCCTCCTAGTTAAATAATATAGTCAGATAGTCCGCTGGATTAGGAGATTGGTTCTGCATTAAGACTTAAACAACGAGATATTAAGGCAGTTTAGAAGGAATCAAAATTTTGTCGTTAACGAGATGCTTCTATTAATAAAAATACAAGTTAGTTGAATATTTCAAAGGAATCAATAGAGAGAAAGGGTATTTTAAAGAACAGAGATTCGTTTAATAGTTCGAGTTCTGATGAAAAAATAACTCCAAAACATGTGAAATTTAGTTCTGAATCTTCTAAATTTGTACACATGGCCTTAAAATGAATTATAACTTTGACACTTAAATGGTATTTAACATTAGCTAATTTATATTTCAAATCATATGGCTATTCTGTAGGTAACATATAATCCTGCTGTTTCACTTTTTCTTATGATCTTTACTACATCTCCATGATGGAGTCCCAAAAACCTGGCAATTGGGTCGCTTTGTAGAATCCTTGGCAATTGATTATCTACTAACCCATATTTTTTTAATAATAACTAAGTGTAATCACATATAGTTTTACTTCTTTTTCTCTTTCATTCAAGATAATATGTTGAGGCACTAATTCATGCTTGGTAACGTCATAGACTAAATCATCTTCTCCAAACAACTCAAATGAGTAATTTTAAAGGGAATTAACTTGATCGATAAAAGTTCTTGCCTTTTTATCCACCACTTATGGTTTTGTTGCAAAAGGGTCAGTTGGAAATAACATGATGAGCCTCTTAACTTACTTGTTGGAGAAATCCTAAACGATTTTTTTTGCTTCATCCAAAGTGAGAGCTGCTTATTTAGTGTAAAAGATGATAAGCAATTTGTCTGTCTCATCCTCTCTCTATTCAATTATTAATGAAATTGTCTACTTTGAAACATACTATTTTCTCTGGTAAATTATCGCGATATTTCGATTCAAATATTTCGAAAGACTCATCCTCTACAAGTTTAGCAGGAGTGGATTCAAAATAACCTCTTTATCGAATCATTGAAGCAAGAGTCTAAAATACTTTGTATTTCTTTTTGAAGGAAGCCTTGTCTTCAGGTCTGTATTCTTCCTCAATCATTAATTAAATTTATGCAGCAAATTAATTTTATAATGATTTATCGAAGGATCAAAATATATATTTAACATTTTATTTGGAGCCATTTATATACCTAAAAACAGGTTTTATAGATATTATTATTAGTTATTACATTTTGGAATTAAATCTATCTGATATTAATTTGTTATTCCTTTTGAAATGAAGAGTAGTATAATATTTAAAATAAAATGAATTCATTATTTCTAACACTATTCTCATTGACTTCAGCATATTAGTATTACTCATATCAGGAAATCGTAGACACCTTCAAAAAACTAGAAATAGATCACACTGATGTCTTTAGACTCTACTATCCAACCAAGAATCTAGATAACCTGAGATATCTGGATTGCGGAGATGAAGAATGCCAATTTTTTTATGCCGAATTTGCTTAGAATTTTAATGCCACTGATTTACCAACTGTGTTAATAGCTGCAGGTTTTCATGGAGATGAGGTGATTGGACAAAATGTAGTCACAGAATTGGCCAAATATCTAACAAGTGAATCAAAATTAGAATTTTTGAATAATAGGAGAATTCTACTCTACCCTATGGTAAATCCTTATGGCTATTACCATAAAGTAAGGGAGGAAATGGGTAAGGATGCTAACCGAGATTTCAATGTTGACAATCCATCTAGCATCTGTTTTTAGACTAACGCTGCTCGAGGTTTAGCCTAAGTTTATAACAAGTATATTATCTAATTAGGGATCACTTTTCACGGAGGGGATAATGTAAAATTCTAAATTATTACTTTAGAGTATCTCTTATTCATGGGGAACGTATAGTCATAAATAAAATGGAATGGCCACTGAATCACCGGATGATAGTGCTATGGAAATGATTGCAAGGATTATGAAAGATATTGCTGCTGAAAATACTAATCTACAAATCCAACAATATAAAATAGGCAGAATGACTGATTTAGTATATGAAGTTAATGGTGGATATGAAGATTGGGCATATGCAGCTGGATGGGATAAAACCAATACTTGTGGCAATAGAAATTCAGACGAATATGTAAAACCATCCTCGAATGCTAGAGCATTGACTTACTTAATTGAAGCTGGATTCTTAAAATAGCCTAAAAGTAATACTTTAGGAACTATTGAAACCACTAATCAAATGTTAGAAAATTGGCCTCCTCTACATTTCTATGATTAAAAACTACTAAGTAAATATCAACAAGGGTATGGTAACATTAATAGAAATCTAATGGCTTCTCTATCTTTAATTGATTTAGCTAAACCATATCTAATTGCAAAGTGGGATGGAGAAAAAGAACTCATTCTTAATTTTGGTGGTTGCTATTCAGTTTCTAAATTAACTATCATAAGAAGTGACAACAAAAGCATCATTTAAGATTAAAATACCACTGGCATTTGGGATCAGTTTAATCAGGGTTTTGTAATTCCAAATATCACAAAAAATGATCTCTTTGAAATTAGTTATCAATGTGATATTAAATAGTTCAAAACTCAAAGAAACCCTGATCCAAAACTCTAACCTCAATCATATTTTGTACAAAGTAGAATAAATAACACTTATGAGTATCGATATGATCAATACGTAATTCAAAATACAAATAAAATTCTTTATAGAATCAATGTTAGTGAACTCAATCATTCTAAAATTAATTCATTGTTTGAGAATAAGCAAGTCTCTATTTATGTTACAACACAATCTGATGATCGGTAAGATTAACAAATTAGTCCAAATTCAAATAATAATAAAAAAGAACACATCTGGTGGCTTCTTGCAATTTTCATAGTATTAAGTTTCGTGTTGACTATATTACTTTATAAATACTGCTCAAAGAAGTAAGAGGAAGAAGTAATGGAAATGTATACAATTTAAAATGAAGCTAAATTATGATCAATTTATAATAATCTATATATATAAATCGGATTTTTTTATTTAAAGAATCTACCCAATTATAATAAAAATCTAAATAATTTCGATGAGGATTTTTAAGAAAATCATATGTAAATTCCTTTAGAGAATAGTAAATTCTTATCAAAGATTTTGGATCATTCATCAATTAGGTCGATATCAAATCTAAAAATCAAAATTTTAAGAAGTAAAAATAAGAGCTTTGAGATAATTTATTCTAATTTATAATATATTAAATTTAATGAAGTTGAGAATTAAGCTTATCTTAATGATTGTGTTTTTATCACTCTACTATTTTCTGTTTAGTCTGGTTTTGTTATTAGGTGAATATTTTGATGAAGAATATAGAGTTGAGAGCGAGAAACTCTCTCAGGGAATTTATAATGAGACTTCTTTGGTATTAGTCAATCATTTTAGATTAGAGCAAAATAAGATTCGCCAGGTATTACTATGGAAGATCCAATAGACCTAATATCAATTCACTCTATGCAATCTCAAATATTATAAATTACATCGAAGATTATTAATAATCAGATGATCTGAGCTTGCTTGAAATCGATTGGCATTTTGGTAATGTTACTAGTTTGTAAATACTGGAAAGAAACCATCCTGCATAGTATGAACTTTTAAAGTATTATTCACCCTTGTCAAAATTGATACTAATTTATGTCAAAAATAATGCCTTTGATCATTTCCACTTCTTATGTCAAAATGGATTGGGCATATCGTTTTAAGGAGAAGATGCTAACTTATCTCTAAATTGGTATGATGCTTCTATTTCCAATTGTAAGGCATACGATGATTGCTATGATTATATTTCTTAATATTCCACACAGATTGCCTTTCCTAAGTTGGATTTAAAGAATGATGTTTGGAGAATGAGAGCTGGCAAAGATGGATATGAATGCAAATTGCATGCCTAAAAGAAAAGAGAACTTGCAATAATTAATTCGAGCAGACCAGTAATTAATTCATTTTTAACAAATGGGAATATTAATATCATTTCTGATGGACAACTACTCAATAGCACTTTAGAAGATGCTTTATAAATTTGGGCAAATCAAACCAGTGACTTCACTGATTAACTCTACACATTAGTTACAGTCCCTATAGAATTCAGGCAATGGAGAATGCTATATGATGGAATGGGAGAACAAAGGGTTGTCTTTTTTTCTTCCTATTATTTTGCTCATCCAAATTACCCTAACATTACTTTGACCAAAGAAATAATTACTAAATGCTCTATGATCTACTTGCAATCGATGTCTTTGCAATATTACCTACAACTGGCAGGTCAAAATGATCAAGCAACGACAGTCTTAATGAATGAAATCATTATTGCTTGTGCCTTACATGTAGTATTAATTTTCTATTTCTGGAGGAAAGGCGTAGTAATTGCACTTTCTCTAGAGGTTCCTATTAATTAATTGATTAAATTGACGAAGGTTGATATGAAGTATCTCGAAGTTCAGGATTTTAATTTAGAGAGTTATAAGGATCTATTTAACAACAAAGAAATAAGGAAATTCTATGAAGTCATTATCAACTATTTGAATAGTATTAAATATTCAAATAATAAACTATTATAGGGATCTAAAGATATGGATGAAGCTGAAGCTTTAATCATCTTAAGTATGTCTAAGAGATTCTATAAAAAATACTATAACAACCCTGCTGTTGGTATTTGTGCCAATAATATTGCTAAAATACATATGAGAAATCAAAGATATCTAGAAGCCATGAATGAATAGGAGGAATCAGTTCTAATAGCTAATCAAGATCTACAAAGTCTAAAAGAAATGGAATAATATGCAAATCAAGCAGCATAACCTTAAGATGATTAATAACTAATTAAATTATATCTAAGATTGAAAAATAATGTTTTATAGAAATTCCAAAGACAAGAGGAAAAGGTGATGAAAGAAGTGATTAAAGATTTGGAGAGTAAAACCAAAGTAATATAAAATTCTTAAAATGGAATTGTCAGAAGAGCAACTACTTAAAAATTAAAAACTTAAAATGAAATTACTTAATTAAAGAGTTCTATTGAATCCGAAGCGCATCTTTAGCGTCAATAAACACCAAGATAAACTTCTAATTGGCTAAGAAAGCCTCTCTAAGAAGAAAAAAATCCGATTAGAGAAGAAAATTCCGATTTACCAAGTGAACGATTAGATAATTTGGGAACTCCAAAGAAACTTAGTCCAATCTCTAAAATAAATAGTAATGAAGAATACTCAAAAAAGTAAGTTATTATCGAACACAAAATTGTTTTTCGTAAGTACTAATTAGCTTGCATTCTCTACAATTATAGTATGACGAAGTCCCAATCAACATTTCTAAATGAAAGCGTTAAATAGTTTAATGATATAATGGATGATCTCTAGAATCTACCTGATTCATTTTCTATTTAATATATGAAAATAAACATTCTAACCAAAAAGGCTTTTTGTTTTGCCAGAGCTGGAATGCTAGAAAAAGCAAGGTTGGAATTGGAGGAAGCTGAAGCAAGACTAAAAATATTATAAGCCAATAAAACTGAAATTCAGCAACTTGAAATTTGTGATTTTGTTGACATTTTTCGAGAAATTCCTTTAGAAATCCTAAGGGAAAAACTAACTGGCTTAGAAGTAATATACATATATGAATTAGGCGTCATTATTAATGATTAGAGGAGAGTATGTTGAAGCCTGCTATAAATTTATTTCTATTCTAAAAGCTGAAGGCCACTATGATCCGGGATTTCAGAAATTTGTATTGAAGACCTTAACTAAAATATTTAAAAGATGCAATGTAGATCATAATTGTTTGATCAAATTTTCACAATAAAACTAATTGAAACGACTCGAGTTAATCTTTCTACTTGATTACTCTTCTGAAATGACGACTGAACAATTTACCTTGTCACATCACATGTGTCAGAATGTAGTCTAGTCGTTAAATGATGACTCATTTGTTGGATTATATGCATTCAATGAATCCTTGCATGAGATATTTCCTTTATAATTAAAGGGAACATACAAAAAGCTGTTAGAATCTACAATAGAGAAGGTATTGATAAAGCCAGGAGGTGAGGGCAACATCTTCTCAGCTTTGGAAATTACTATAGCATCCCTATTTGAGAAAGACAAGCCTGAATAAAGCAAACAGTTGTCTTTGCATTTGAAATCTAATTAGATTAAATAACAAATAGAATAGGAGGAATTCAGATGCTCTGATATGGAATTTAGATGTAAAACTAGTTCTCCAAGGGTGGGCAAGACCTTTTCAGGAGGATTCAGCTAAGCAATGAAGTAATATGAAGAATAGCAGTTTGATAATGTTAGTTTAAACGAAAATATGGTAAGAATTGAAGATAATCTTTAATAGAATTAATATAAAATTGATATTGATAATATTGACGAAGAAAAAGATGAGCATACGATTAGATACGTTTGTATATTTAGCGAGGGAGTTCATAATTATAATCAAATGTCAATAGATAGATTGAAGAGCTTAATCGAAAAAAAGAATATTCACTTACTAGTTTTCAACATAGCCAACTAAAATATGAATATGCTTTATCTCAAATAATTAGCCTAAGTCTCATCAGAAAGTAGATTCTTTACCAACGAAAATGAAATAAAGGATTTCTTCTCAAAACTTAGAACTAATGATTTCACCAAAAGAGTTTATTTAGAATTCTTCTGAAATTTATTTCACTATTTTTAAAAAATAACATTGTAAAGATAATATATCAAACCCTTATTAAAGTTGTAATTCTTTATAGTATATGGAGATTTACGTTTTTCATGTAATTTTCTTTTTTTTGTAAGGATCAAATAACTTCCATTCTTAGAAATTGAAATTTAAGAAATAAAATATATTATGAAATATTTGTGTGTTTCTACTTAAATAATTAAATATAAAAGATATCTATCTACTCATTGTCATTATTATTGAAATAATATCATATATTTTTAAAGAATGATTTGCTTAGTTTGATGCAAATGATTTTCTACTAAAGATATATGTTATTTGAGTTCTTGAATTTTAATAGCATTGTCTATGTTCTCATTTCTAAAATATTAATATTGATTACTGTTATAATTATTAAATTTTTAAGATAATTTCAGTAATATTGTCTCCTTAAAGATCAGTATTTTTATTACAAATTTTAAGTTTTTTCAGGAGATGATGTTTGACTTAATTCACAGTTGAACCTGGAATTTATTAAGCAATATCTGTGAAGCTAGTTCCCTTTCTTGTTTATTCCATAATGAATGCTTCTTCGGATATGGTAAACCTCTATTTTGCTTTAAAAATATAATTAAGATGAATACTTGACTTGCAAGATCTTGATTTTGATTTTTTTTTATCTCTTCGTTTGCTCTAACAATCAGAGCATTGCGAACAACTGGCTTCATAATTGTCTTCCAATTCTAATTATGGAGGTTGTTGGATCACGCTTTAAGGAAATTGTGACTCACATTTTTCGATATTTAAGTGATATCTTTCTATATCAGGAAAGAAATATTATTCAGATTTTTTGGCAGATATCTCAAAAATAGATTATTCCTCTAAGATATTCGACCCAACATTAGTTGAAACGTCTTAATCTTATTTAGATGATGAAATGAATTATTATTTCCAAAAATTTGTAGCTTAATTACAAATTTTTTCAAGCCCATTTATATTCATTAGATTTAATAATTAATAATGAAAAGCAGAAAATAATAATTAATAAAGTTCAAATTTTTCTTTTTATTTGAATTCCATTTATTGCGTTTGATTATCTATTAATTTTTCCTAAGTATTATATTTCCTGTTATAAAATTGGTTCTAGCCTTTTCCACTTCTCTATCTCCTTCTAACAGGCCTTCACTTCATTTAACTAAATATAGGTGTCCTCCATTTTCTCTACCAGCATTTTTAATAAATCATTATCAAGAACAACCCTTGATAAATTCTTTTCGCTCAAATCTAGATCACATTCTCTACTGTAGAGTTGCTAATAACAATAACGAAAGGATTGTTCTAAGTGATTCAAACTCAGTTTTTCACACCCATTTTCATTTTATAAAAGTATCGCATTCCCTATCTTAAAATGTACTGCACTAAGTTCTTTATAATTGTAAGACTTTTTCAATATGTCTAATGCTGCATTAAAATTTAATAATCCATCCTTATAATCTTCTCTCCAAGTCTAGAGGTCTCCTATTCTAATCAAAATCAAACTCATTTCTAATCCCGTCTCATTGATCTTCTATCTAATCTCTATTAATATCTTTAAGTTATTACATTGCAATTAGTCTTATAATTTATACATCTCTATATTTTGCTTATCCAACCTATTTCGTATGATTGTTTTTGCAGCTTCCAGATTCTCAAAAGCCAATTATGTATTTTTCAATTCCCTATCATTTCTGGATATCTCGACACAATTCAATGAATTTTCAACAGAATCTTAGGATTACTCCAATATTTAAACTAAAATGCTCCCATATTCAAAATAATATTAGGCCATATTATTATCCAATTAATCCTGATAAAATTGAGCTGCTTTTTCGATTAGTTTAACCATCTTATCTTCCAACTCTCTCAAATCAATGCTTTCATTTTTTAATGATCTAATAGCATCAAGCTCTTTTATTAATAACTTTTCTTTCTTTTTCGATTTCATTGTTTATTCTTTTTAAAATAAAATAAAATACTGTAATTTAAAGTACAAATTTTCTATCAATATTTACAATCTACATTTATTCGCTCACCGCGCTAATGAAATAAATGCATCTATTATTTTATCACTAATATGACAGCATAACAGTAAAGTATAAGGATTATGATCGATTTTACAAAACACTCTATATTCTGTAATTAACTGAATCAATTTGCACTTTGATATTCAATTCTTTTATAGAATCATTCACAATTCAAAATCTCTTTACATAAATATTTTTTTGTAATCTAAAAAAGAGCTCTATTTTTTCTTCATTACATGCACTCTTTGGTTTTCTATAGGAAAATGTTCTTACTAAAATTATTACTTTAAATCATTTTTGAGGGGGATAATTTGTTGGACAAAATTTTTTATATCCCAAAATTCCTCCCTGGAAGAACTTGTACTAAATTTATTGATATGTCAAGAATAGTTGTTAAGTAAATTATAGAGAACTGTAAAAGTAATAAAGAGAAATAATACAAAAACTTTCAGACTTTTTAAAACATAATATATTGATAAGTTATTCAAGTTTCAAATAAAATGAATAATTATATTTATTAATAAATATCCCTATTAATACATTTGCTGATTTGGCTTTAGAAATATCAACTTTACAAAGCTTATTTTATTTAGCTCTACTAACCGAACATTATCATAAAAATCCAATAGTTAATCTTATTTTTCTAAAGTTAAGTTCCTCAAATTGACATTTCTATAAATATTCTATATTTAATTTATTTTAATCAAAATTTTAATTAATTAATTTTTTATTGCAATTTATTATAAGATTTTTATTAAGAGAAATATTTTAATATAAATAAAACAACTTCTTATTCTATTTTTATATAAAATTATAATAATTCATTTGAGCAATTTTTTGGCTTTAACAATTAAATTATCAATTATGAAGGGTTTGATGTAAAATTTCTCAGAAAATATCACTAAAAGAAATTTTCCTGAAGGGAAATGAGAGGAAACCTAATATAATATTTATGTGATGTTAAAACTTCAGTGATTGAGATTCTTTAAAATTCAGCTTTTCCTCTGATAAGTATTTTTGTTTAGCCTTTTAATATTGGTTTGCCTCTAATGTTTGAATCAACTTCCTTTGGAAATTTCTCTGATGTGTATCTGAGTTGTAAGGTAATTTTACATTCTCAAGAATATAGGACAGTCTTCATCCTGTATAAGATCTCCATTCATGTCTCTCAAACTAACGGACAGATTGAACATTCTGTCTCTATAGATTTCCTTGATCTCCTCTTCTAAATTCAAGTATGATATAAAATTCTTATGACTCAATTGACTCAAAATAAATTGATGTTGACTAAGTAGAATTAACCTGATACTTCTGTCTATGTATGGTTATTCTGGATTACAACCCCTGTTTAGGGACAATTTTAGTAGGTAAATTTTCGACGCATTTTTTTAGAGAGTCTAATCCAATAGACAAATTATGTTGGATGAGACTTTAGGTTTGGAGGATGTCTGTCAGCATTTTGATGTTTAAATCCTTTTATTTTTCTAAGAACTCTTCTAATTCCTACATTATAAGTTTTAAATTTATCTAATTATGATTCATTCAATAATTTGAAACATTTGAAATATATATATATTTGTTTAGAATAAAGAGAAATTTTATTTAATTACTAAGTTATATGTATGCTTTTCAATGGAGTTTACGTTGAATAGAATGTTAATCTATTGAGAGGGAGAACATAATATTGTTAATCTAATTATAATATAAAATTATCATTTGCTTTGATTTCAATGCTAAAATCCTGGTTTCTAATATTGGCTTTGCACGTAATTAGATTGACTTGCATTTGGATGAGCTAAAATACTGACCATTTTTCCTTCGCCCATTTCCTAATGCTGAGATTTGTAAGCAATGATGGATTAATTAGTTTTTTTACCTTAATTAATAACTAAAGGATTTTGAATCTAGGGAATAACTTAATTTAACATAATGGCATCTCTATTGGCAGCATGAATGCCTAAAATAGATATTAATTTCATACCAAGATCTTGGAAGGTATTTCCACTGCCTGAATCATCATACAACATGGGAATCTATTTTTTTTTGAGTAGGTCTCTGGCCTCTTGGCATCCTAATTGAGCAGCTCTCTAATATCTTTGTATAGCAAAATTGACATCCTTTTTCACATATTTCCCAGCCTCATACATTAATCCCAAATGGAAATCAGCTTTAGCATTACCCAATTTAGAGGACTCTTCATAAGCATTGAAAGCCTTGGCGAAATCTATGCTGACTCCTTCATATCCCTATTCATAGATGAGACCCATATTAATTAATGCTTCTGAATCCTTCAATTCAGCAGCCTCCTTATAGAACTTAAGAGCTTCTCTCTAATTTTGAGGAACACCAAATCCACTATGATAGCAATCTCCCAATTTGGTCATGCAAGTAGGGTTCTTTAGTTTAGCTCCTTTAAAATAATAATGAATAGCATTTTGAGGATCCTTTTAAACTCCAAAGCCACATTCATAGAGATGTCCTAAATAGAAATAGACCTCTGTAATTTCTGGGTTCTATATCATGATTTGAATCAAGTATTAATGAGCGAACAAATAATCCTCCTATCTTCCTGAATTGCTACAATCCTTCATCACATAGTGCATATATTGGAGTCTACATGCAACATCCCCCTTCAAAGCTCCTTCCTTATAGTAACTTTTAGCCTATTCCAAATTAACTCCTACTCCATATCCATATTCATAACATTATGCCAACCAATAGAGTGAATTAGCATAACCAAGGTCCTTGGCTATTTCAAAATATTTGAGAGCCTTGCGATAGTTGTTTCCCACGACCTTCTCCTAAAAGTCTGTATGACTGTAATAGAAGAGTCCCAATGCATTGATGGCCCTGGGATATCTGACTTTCTTTCCTTAAGTGTAATAGAACTCAGCTGATTCCAAATTAGGTTCTTGTATATCTAAGTTTATGAGATTAATAATATACATGATTCACCATCCTCACTTTTGAGTCCATTCTCAAATATCTCTCCCAAATCTACTAGAGCATCTAAATGACCTTGTTCACTGGCCTATTAAAAGAATACAACAGCTTCCGATTTCTATTCATCTCTTGTCTATAGTTTCCCTTGAGACAACATCTATCCGTCAATTACTTAATCTAATAGCAAACGACCTATTCTATAGAGACCTTCCGCATTTTATTATGCAGCACTCCTCTCCCAATAGGTGTATGCCTTGTTCAAATCTTTTGGGAAGATCTTGCCTTCAGAAAACACTTAGGCTATAATGTTAAAGGCATTGACATCTTAGTTGACTTCAGCCAATTCATAGTACAAATTTAATGCTTCAGTGACATTTTAAGGCCTTCCAATTCCATAGAGCATCTCATGTGCAATTCTCAATCTATCATCTTAAACAGGTTGATCCCTATAAACTGGAACTTCTTTAACCTTCTCAACATACTCAATGACCTTCTTCTCAACAGGTTTATCCACATATACTATTTTTTCAACTGGTTTATCGACATAGACTATTTTATCAACTGGTTTATCCACATAGACTATTTTATCAACAGGTTTTTCAATTATCTTAGTTTCTCCTGCTGCGCTTGGAAAATAATCATTTAAAGATTTAATTAGGAATTATCTAAACTCTTCATAATTCAGACTTGTTTTAACTACGAAAATATCAACATTGTTGTTTTCTAAATTTGGCAATGCTTACCATTAAATAAAGTCCAACTCTATTTTTCTAAATTCAGTTTCAAAACTCCTCAAAGCTTCTCCTTTTCCACAACAACCTGCTTATGCCAATCTACCTAGACTAGCTATAACAGAATTAAGATTGTCTTGTGTAGACTTGGCCAAAGTTTAATAGTGTTCGTTTAATTTAATTTTAACTTTTGACTTGTCTTATTCTATATTCATAATCAACTTTTATTAATCCAAAAATGGTTTAGCGAATCGTTATCTTGCTTCTTGTGGTATTTTTTGATTTTCTGTGATTTGATTTGCTGCTTTTTCTATAAAAATTTAAATTAAATCAGTTACTAAATGATTAATCAGTTGTCCAACCCTTAATTTTTTACCATAAGGCCACAGCAACTTAATCGTTTTTCCCTTGATCTTGTTTTTGCTTCATCTATCTCTCTTATTCGACCTGATTTAAATATCAAAAATCAGTTACCTCAATATCCTTGATTGTACTTTTCAGACGTTCCATTACAATCTGTTCTAACTAAGCAATGACATGCTCCTTCTTCCCTAAGTCATTTTTATCTTTGCTGCCACTCGCAGGCCTAGCATTTGAATGAGTTGATCTATCCATTTTATTAATATTATTTTGAATTACGAAAATTACACATGCAAATATATATACTGATTTTCTTCGTTATAAATCAATTCATTCAGTTTATGTCCCTTAACCTCCTTCTCCTGACTATCCTCCTTCTCCTTATTAACCGCCCTCCTATTATTCCTACTATTCTTTTTGCTCTTCTTATTTTTATTCCTTATTTACTTAATATGCATTTTTTACCTGTTTTTCTGGATCACAAATAATAGATTGTCCCCCTAAATACGTTCTATCAAAATCTTCAGGAGCCAATCTCGTAGCTGCCATCAACTTCTCCTTAACAGCCAACTCTCTTTATTATGTTGCTTGTAGTTTTTCAACTAACTTCAACTCCTACGCTTCTAATTGCTTTATTGAGTATTCATGTTTTTCATTTTCCATAATTATCTTTTATCTCTCCCTCTCCTACTCCAATCTCACCTTCTGCTATTTCTCATATAACTTTTCTTGAATAACAGCTTATGACAGTTTTTCCTCTTCCTTCTTCAATGTGGCTCTCAACCTCAAGTTTTAGGCAATTTTAATTTGCTCGTCATTTGTTCTCATCAATTCGAATTTAATGGAATTTTTCATCAATTAAGCATCTTAATGTTTCATCTCCTTTACATCCTACTTCATCTTTTTGAGATGCATTCTCTCATATTGGGTTTACTAATATTTAGTTGGATCAGTCAGAGATAGTTGATGCTATTTCTGTTCTTTCTATTTTATTTATTACACCTGAAATAATTACTTTCATCTTCTATGCAAGTCGTGAAGCATACACATCAAGAGCCAATTGTTCTGCCATCTCTACTTTTTTTGACAGTTTCTCATTTTCTTTCTTTAATTATTTGATTCTATTCTCAACGGTCTAAGATTCTAACTCTAATTATTTTTATCTTCTTTTGACTTCATTTAAACTGAAATCTTCAGATGTTCTCACTGCCTAGACAGAGGAACTTTAATGTAATTTTGGCAACATCTTATAATAATAATTTATATAATAAATTCACACAAAGTTATCTCTTAAAGCTTATGATTAAACTATTACTCTCCTTGTCGGTTCCTCAATAATTGAATGTTTTTATTAATTATATTATTGGACTACCAACTTCGACTACCCAATATCCTATTTCCATCTCATCTACTCATTCGTATTTAATGGACCCTGATTTTCTTTGTTGCCAATCACATTATATTTCTGATACATAAATTATGATTAATAGGGGGAGTTTTGTTACCTATGGAGTGGGCTTGATTGTTTCTGAGTTTTTTATGGAGTGTGTTTTTATTGCCAATACTAATTTTGTACTAAAACATAAAATTACAATTCATACCCATACGAGAGGATGAATGGGAACCGTCCTAATAGCCGACTTTACAATCTGGATATATGATTTTTTTAATTATTCTACTAGGCATTTTTTCGATTGAAACAGTTCTTTCATGTTGTATCATCAGGAAGTCTTAGGAAGGCTATTATTGATGGCAATTTGTTCTTTGCTATTAGTTGCTAATATGTGGTTAGATTTATATCTAGTTCCTAAAGGGTGATGATTGTTGAGTTTAATTAAATTAGAATTGTTATTATAACTACTATTATTAAGAAAAATATTGATTTTATTACAAATTCTTTTATGATTATTATTATTATTATTATCTATTAACTGGACTTTAATGAGAGATCTTTTATTCATAATAATATTATTACTATTAATACATTACTTATTATTATTATTATTATTGTTTCATTAATAACTATTATTATTACTATTATTACAATAATAATAATTATTATTATTAAATCTATTATTCAGATTCATTTGCAATACGCTATTATTCAAGGAGGAAATTAAATAAATTAACTGAATCCAATCTTTCATTTGGATTAAAATTTAGCATCATTTTTATATTTTCTGCAAACTGCTTTCCATATATAGTATTAATTTCATTAATTCTATCTTAAATGAGTTTTGGTTGCAATCCATTTTTATATAATGTATCATTTGATTTTAATGTTCCGGCTTCTAAAATAACCATGCCCAAACACCAGATATCATTTTTATGTAATTAATATTCTGACATTAGCTGGGTGGGATGGATTAAGATTTCTGGTGCCAAATATTTCAATTTACCATTTATGAATTCTTGAATTGCATTTGCTCTTCCATTAATCAAATTGGAGTCTAGAACTTTAAAACTAGAACTATTTGAATCAAAAAATATTTCTTATGTGCAAATATCTTATGATAAAGATGAATCAATACCTCCATGTGAGATCCCCTTCTCTTAGAGAAAACTCAAAGCACTAACAATCCCTAATAGTAATGCTTATAAATCTTCTTCTGGGAAGTATTATTTTGTTCCGTATCTCTCTGATAGCAATGAGGCCAATGTGATTGGACAAATCTCAAAATAGTATCTATATTGTTCTCCTTCAGGTTAACCTCCCAAAGTCTATAATAGATGCGGATGTTGCAATCCAATTCTCCATTGATTTTATTGCATTTGATTTATTAAAGTAGGTTCAGAAAGGATCCTTGAATCATGAATGAGAAAATCAGTCTTGCCATTGGTAGAAGACGGTTCGTTGCCCATTTATATTTTTAACGAATTTTTAATAATTTTCATTTTATGGGCTTCAAACTTATATAAAATTATAATCAATTTTGCTAATCAATACTCTTCACATCAATGCCAATGAGACTTCATATTGAAATCACATAAGAGTCGAATATTAGAATTTATCACCTTATGATGACAAGAAAGGTCTATTTCGTCACAAATTTGTAAGTATTTTAAAGATTCACTTTTTAATATTGATTCTCTACAAGTGTAGGCATGGGGAGATGCAATGTAAGATATGCAGGAAAGAATGAATTGGGGAAACTGTTTTAGAATTATAAATTAATTAAATAAAATAAATTGACTGTTGATTACATCATGTAAAAGAGTTATGAGCAAAATATATATATAGAAAAGTGACCATTATCAAAATCGAAAACTGGTTGTGTGCGTTTTTCGATTAGTTTTTTTCATGTTTGAGTCGACTGAGATTCCTCGAACTCTTTTTTAACTCACTTAATCGATCCTTCTCCAGGAATCGAAATTGAGCTCTTGATTCTATTTGATATGACGCATATCCAATTCACATTTGATAAGAGGGATCTCTTATTTGAAATAATCCTTTTTAGCTCTCTGCCATTTGGATGTCAATCCCATGTATATAGTGGCATCGTACTCTGCATCGTCTCTGATTTTTCGAGTCAATGAAATGTGATCTTGGATAAAAGATTTGAATTATTCTTTTTGCTTTTCTCTTAGTTTGTTTAGTGGTAGGTCTCCCAAGACATAGGAGGTCTTGTTGAGTTTAGCTTTGGGACTTTCTTTTACGAACTATTGACAGTATTATTTGAATGAGATGTTAGGGTGCTTAGGTAATTGGTTTTACTTATTAATCATATTTTATTATATATCGAAATGATTATGAATAATCGAAGAGTGTTTTATGACGAGTCCATTTGGGAACGGTTTGAGAACAGAGTAAAAACCTGGACCTATGGACTCACACATGAATTGCTGCAGAATTAGGTTTGCAGTCCATTCTTGTTCAAGTTCCTAATATTGATCGAGCTCATCCAACTTGTATTTTTTGAATTAACAAATTATCTAGCTGTACTATTCGATTCATCCGAACCTAGAATTTTTATTCAAGACGGTGTGGTTGGAGTACTTCCGTAATGCATTGCAATACTTTTAAGTTAATTATATCATATTCAACGGTGGAGTGAACGTGCTGTTAATAGTAATGTACATTGTAAGTGCGATTTGTCTATTATCTCTAGGCCTTTGGCATTCAGATTCTCATGTTATTCTTACTAATCATAATCACATTCAAACTCACATCGAACAAGCGAAAGCCAAGCACCTTCCTCACCTACTGTCTAAAAATATTTTCATTGTATGGCTTACTCCTGAATACCATTTTGACAATCCCCATATTCAATTCCTTCATCGCCACCATTTATTGCAATTCAGATGCTCCCTTTTCAGATGGCTTAGAATGCTATGCTGGCCTGCACTTCCTGCACATTTCCTTGGCTGTAACATAATAAATCATTCTAGATAATAGGTTTGATCTTATTCCTAATCAACGTACTCTACTTTGGACTGCTTTACACCGAACTCAACCCAAGTTCCCCCATTCCATTCTCGTCTCCCCAATCCAAAACTCCATTGGTCAGACAACTCATTAAAATCGTGCTACCACTCTACGTGACTCTCGATTTCAATGGCGAAATATCTAAAGTGTACATCTCTCTATTGGCAGCATTCTATTTACTATTGTTGGTCTAAAGATACCGATCTCCCCCCTACTACAACAAGAGCGTCTATGCCTTCATAGTCGTACAGGAGGTCTTACTGTTTTGGGCTAGCTTGGTTGGAGTCATTACCGCATTTCTTGATCTCGGATCAGTCGACGATATTGGGTTGTTTTATATGATTTTGGGAATGCCCTTGATTTCCTTAGTTTACTTCCAGTTGTTGACTTTCCGACAATAACAGCTCCTGAGAACCCCAATTAAATCATTCAAAAAGGAAACCGACATTGAGATCTACATAAATCATCTGATGGACTTAATTGAAAATCGTGAAATTCTTCAATGCAGAATTGTTTTGGAAGGTGTATTGAAATTGCATTTGAAGAACTGTGGAAAACCAAGTGAAAGTTGTGTATGTCAACAATTGATAGCTGACAATTTGAAGGATGAAGAAACACCTCAAAAATTGAAGAGATGGTATCAATTAATAAAGAGCATTATATCTGATGCTCTGGACAGGTATCCAAAATGTCCAAGATTGCATTTGTTGAATTCTTACATACATCATGAGAAATTGAAGAATAAATTCAAAGCCTTATTTGAATTGATGATCACTGAAGAAAATAAACCAAATCTACAAGAAGAATTTAGCATTTATAGATATAAGAATCTGATTGAAGAGGAAATGATCGAGAATGATATGAGGACATCTGAAAACAAAGGAGTCGACGTCAACATCATCGTAGTATTCTAAAACAAGTTTGTCAATTTCCTCAGCAGTATAGAAAAAAGTGTTACTTTGCATATGGAATTTTGGAGAGAACTCTTAGAAGAAAACCCAGATATTTAGAAATTGTAATCTCTTGGATCTAAAATTACAAACACAGTTGAATCCACTAGTGATTTCTACAAAAAACTGCAGGAGATGAATCAGAACCATATCAAATGTCTGCAAGTATACGGCAACTTTTTGAAAGATATCGTTAATGATGATGTGGAGGGATAAAGAATCTTAGAAAAGGCTGAATATATACAAAAGAGCACTGCTGTCAACAAATTGGGATTAGACTAAGAAAGATAGAAGTATGGTGAAAATGCCAATACTTGTATCATCACTTGTTCAGGCAATTATAATAATATAGGTGTGGTTACCAATGTCAACAATGAAATCACTAGAATCCTAGGGTTCTCTAAGTCAGACATAATTGGATAGAATGTAAATAGAATCATGCCAAAAGTATATGCAGATCAACATGATCAATTCATGAAGAACTATTTAGAAACCAGTGATTCCAAAGTGATTGGATAGGAAAGAATATTGCTAGCTTAGAATAAGAACAATTATTTGGTGCCATGCACACTAATGATTAAGGTTTTGCCTAATTTGGATGAAGGAATCTAGATAGTGGGATTCTTGAAAGACATCGAACCTGGAAGTTCATATTTGAGAAGTGAATAAGAAATTGATTAAGAATGGCATTTCATTATCATCAATGTTAATAGTCAAGCCATCTTGGGAATTACTCAATCCTGTTATACAAAATATGGTATTCCAGCCTCTTTGGTCTATGGTAATTCAACAAATACCAATGAATTTACTATTGATGCCATTGCTCCAGAATTAGTGGATATTAAAAACTAGGATGATCTCAAATCTCAAGGTTTGGTTACTACTATTGATACTTCTTAACTCCAATAAAACTTCCTGTTGGGACGAGGTGAAAGTGACGATGAAATGTCATTGGAAGAGGAAGAAAATATATATGAACCTCCATAATAAGTTTCATAAATGCAGTCTAAGATTGGAGATTCCAATTTAGGTTAGATGCTCAATTAGAATCATCAATATAAAGAAACTGCTGTTGATTTATCATAACAAGTCTAGAATTCAAAAATAGAGGAGGCCAAGAGTAAGAAGTTGTAAAAGTAGTAAAGATACAAAAAATATAAGATCAAGGCTTTTGTTTAAGATGAGACAGAGTTTGGCGATTAAAAAATATAAATTATCAGATTCTATGAGGTTGATGAGAATGAGGAAGTTAAACAATAGAGATCGATGGAACCAGCTGCTGAGGAATTACAGTAGAATTAAATGAAAACTGTTATGAAAGATGAATAGTAAGTCTAAGAAGATGTAAATGCATCTGAGGGGGAATCCAATTTATCTGGTGGATCAGTAAATGATGATATGAGATAATTGAAAGATTTCAAAGCTTTGATTTCTGAAAAAACAGAACCAAAATATATCCGTATTCTGAAACGAACTGTATGGTTTATTATGCTCATACTGATTGTTTTGAGTGCATTGATATTGGGATATAGGATGACTCAAAGTTCAGATGTTTAGGAAGGTGCAGATGCCATCTATTTGTCATACCTGAGACACAATATAATGGCAGATGTCAATTTCTACACTAGATTGCTGTAAATGTTAGGAAACAGCACTTACCTGGCTGATAAACATGGATACACTACAGCAACTGCAGACACGTATATAAAGGCCAATGTAATTTTAAGTTATTATTGATTAGCTATCCTATCTGGTAGATACTTTAAAGGTAGTTTAATTTGATGTCATAAAGGCTAGAATCAAAATGGAAGCAAGGATGACTGGATCAACTAATTTAGAAACATATTAAGTTTCGTTTTTGTTGACATCTGGGGAAACCAAAATGTATTTAATTTAATTATTATTATTCTAGTTACGACAATATATTCAATGACGCATTATTCTAAATCATTACATCAGCTTCTTCACTCAGGAACTCTTCGGCAGCTTCATTTAACGGTTCTGTCACCACAGTAGACAATACTTAAAAGAATTTTTATTACGTGATGACAAATGGACTATTCGTATTGAGAAATGGGTCAGAGAATATTGCCCAAAGATTCTTCGACTTTTACTCAGATGAAATCAAGAATTATTAAGTCACCTTCTTTGTTATTATGGGTGTTGGTATATTCTGTTTAGTGGTATCTGCTATGATCCTCATTCCTATTGTGTTTTAAGTGCATAAAACAAATAACATGGTTATGTCACTGTTTGGTATCATTCCAATCTAAGAAATAAAGGAATTAGCTGCTAAATGTGAAAATTATATGTCTGAATTCTTGGAGGATAAAAATGAAAAGAAAGAAATAATTGATAAAGAGGATAAACCACCTTAGCCCAATGTCCAACCTCCTGAGGTAGAGAAAACACAGAACAAGGAGGTTTTTGAAATGAATAATGAAGAAGAAGACAGGAGTGATAAAAAGAAAACCTAATAATAAAATGGATCAAATGGCAGTGGATAAAATGTATTGCAGACTGGCCAACCTAATTCTAATGCTATACATACATCCATCACAGCTAAACCTTCTGAAAACAAAGCTACACCGTCTGCTTTTACTTAAGGTGCCACCAAGAATGACTAAAAATAGCAATAGCAATAAGAACAAGACAAAAAGGAAAATGAAGAAGAAATTGAGAATCTTCGTTCATAAAAATTGTTAAATTCAAAGGATAATAATAAATCAGTAGTCATAGTTCAATTTCTGATCTTTGCTCTAATCTTTATTTCTTACTTTATTTTGGATATTAATTTAGAACTGATCTTTTTGGATAATGTGTAAAAGGTCTATGATCATCTTTAATATTCATCCAAAAGACCAATTTCCATTAAATACAACGTTTACTTCACATTCGAAGAGGTTGTGACCAATAAGACATAATTGGAAGATTCGGTTGATATGAGAACAGAATTCCAAAGCAGGTTGTATGATAATGAAAGGAATTTGTTCTAATCTTTGACTTAGTCATTCCCTTCCTAATTTGATACATACTTGTCGAAGTTCTAGGCTTTTACTTACAATAATTTATGTGTCAACGATTTCACCATAAGTAAATATGTAACCGTAACTCTTAGACAACTTTGTTACTGATTAATCAGGATGTGCAGCGGTAGATTCAGGTTTACTTACAAGTGGATTGAAGACTGCCTTTGTTTCAGTGGCCTTGAGCACAAATGATATGATCAGTTTTTGGAAGAACACTGAAAGAACTAGAGCAGGTATAGATATATCTATCATAACAATTAGACCTAATTTCAACCATCAACAATTAGACTTATCACGACAAATTGCATAGGCTTTTGTATTATATTTCGCCTGCATGTGATTACTTAACTGATCGGTTCATGTCAGGCATTGCAGACTTCTTATCTTACAGTGATTCTATAGAACAAATGAAATTTAGTGTGTACTTGGTGGTGATGTTTGCGGCATTTATCTTTTGTTGGACTCCCTACTTGAATAATCTATCGAAGCAGATTTGGAGAACTAAAGGTATGTTGAATATGATACCTATGGATATCATATAAAAATACCCTAACTTGAAATAATAATTTATTGGAGGAGAAATTTTATAAGCAGTGAAATGAATATTATTATTTGAATTATTATTATTATGCAAGGAATTTCAATCTTTGATGATGATAAGTCAGCCATTGATAAGATGTAAAATTCTTTCAAGAATCTCCTTTTTGAGATTATATACTACTTGATATCTGGGGAGAACTTTCCCTTATTTCTTTACGTTTTCTTTGTGCTGATCGAAAGCTTTTAAGTGTTTTACTTTGCATTCAGTGACGAAGTAATTCAATATGATAAAATTAGTTCCTATCATTATGGAAGGTCAAATCATGGTCTGAATCGTTTCAATCATTTTTTGGATACTTCATGATATCTCCATATTTGAAAAATGTCCAATTTCCAAGTTTTATCCTGGTACTATACGTTGTAATGGGGTTATTTTTTCTATTGATAGTCCTGATTATCTTTATAGCGATAAAAGCCCAGACAACATCAGTGGGTAAATTGACTGGTCCATTGTTTGTGCTAAAAATATTTTTTGAAATTCTCAACTACATTTTCTTCATGCCAACACTCCATTTATTTTTGACTATCTTTTATTGTGACTCAGGAACAGGTTATCATAGATATTATAGTGATTAATAATGTTACACTGGTAATTATTTATTACACGCATTTTTATCTGCAATTGCTGCCTTAATATTAATATGCGTGAGTGGATTGGTTACGATGACATTCTATGAATCCAGATTTCAACCTAACAATCCTCTGTGCAAGATTTCAGGGAGAGACGACATGAAATTTTTGACCTTCAAAATCATTTTAGTATTGTGTTTTACTCTATTGAACGTAAGTGAGTTGAGGATTTTGGTTGTCATAATAATCACTCTTTTTGCAGTCATTCAATTCTTCTCATTCAATAAATCCAGTGTCTATCTGAACTACTATTATTCCAAAGTGTTAAATTCACAACATGCCGTCATCATGTGGACAATCTGTATGATCATCTTCGGCATCATAGTTGAGGATACCTATTATGAAGGCGCTCCATATTTGTGGGTATTCGGCAGTCCATTATTATTGTTGATTGTGATGTTACGAAAAGAATACCGATATGACATTATGATGATAGACTCGAATAAATTCGATTCCTTAAATCAAGCCATCCAACAATTGCAATATCTAACCAAATTCTTGAATTACTACCACACAGATAGAAACATAGCCACTCTCCTCGATGGATTTGTTGAATACCACAGAACCATCTGTAAAAGAGAGGACTGTCCTTGTCAGGCTAAAAACATGGGAAATAAGAAGATTGCCAAATTTTAGAAGAACTTCAAACTCCAAAACCAGGACGAAGAAATCAAAGAGTAATATGTTGTATTCGTGTATATTTTGGAAAGAATATTCACCCTGTCTTTAACAAGGTTTCCCAATTGCACCGAATTGAGAATTGCACATTCCTTGTTCTTGATGGAAAAAATGTAATCAAATTAATAAGCATTATAAGAGTTGGTAGCTGCCGAACAAGAAAAACCATACATGGACGAACAATTCATCATCTACAGATTAAAGAAACTGATTGAAGAACAAATGTTCGAAAACTCAAAGTCATCCAAAAACCCAGCTGCTGGCATTGATGCTGTTAATGAACTCACCACTGAGAACAATCTGAGGGACATCAGGGCTCAAATCGAGAAATCAGCTTCTCAACATATAGAGTTTTGGTCGCAATTAAGTGAAGACACTCCAGACTTGGGGAAACTATATGATGTGGGAACCAGAATGATGTATGTCGACAAGATGTTGGAAGATTCATGGAAGAGAATCATTAAAATGAATATGGATGTTCCACCAAATTTGATGATGATCTATTCCAAATATCTAATTGACATTTTGTATGACAAAGAATCCGCTGAAGAAGTCTTGGAAAGATTGAAGAATTTCTATTCTGTCAATATGGACAGAGGCAAAATCACAAACAACATCAATGATTTCCCTAATGAATCCACTGCATTGATCAGTATTTCAGCTGAAGATATCACCTTTGGTAGAATCATAGGACTCAATATGTCTGCATCCAAGATGTTTGGCTATTCCAAAAGCGAATTAATTAACAGGAAAGTCAATATTTTGATGCCCAACGTATTTGCTCAATCACACGATTAATTTATGGAAGCCTATTTGTAAACCTATGAAAGTAGAATCATGAATAGAGAAAGAATGATTATAGGTAAATCTAAAAATGGATACATCTTTCCCTTCTTCATCTATGTTAGATATGTCCCTTCATTTATCCATGGAGCATAGTTTTTTGGAGCCATGAGACAAGAAAAAGTGTTTAAGAACGTGGCTTTCATGATTGTTAATGGGTCCACTCAGGAGATTGAAAATATATCAGCCACTTTTATTACGATGTTTCATGTAGATTTGAATTATATCACAAAGAAAAAGATGAAAGTAAGTGACATCATATCAAACTTCTAAGAGAACATCACTGAATATCTTAATAAAACAGGAGCTGAAGCAGATATTAATTTTAAAAATAGAGATTAGACAGTCTAAGGTAAATTTAATATTACTGCTGGTGAAATCATGTTCAAGGATTCTAAATTATAAGG
The DNA here is from genome assembly GCA_905182995.1 of Paramecium octaurelia. NCBI lineage: Eukaryota > Ciliophora > Oligohymenophorea > Peniculida > Parameciidae > Paramecium > Paramecium octaurelia. The sequence goes on from CAJJDP010000129.1 coordinate 223,815, forward strand.
CTATGTTATAAAAATTGAAAATAATAAGTAAGATAAATCTTTTCTAAATCCTAATGAATAATCTCAAATCAAAAAGTAATCATAAGTCAAATTTTATTTCTAATTTGATTAATAGTAACATATCTATATGGGTGAGTATACTTAAGATTAAAATTTCTAGATGTCTGCTATTTCAAGTGTCAAATAAGACGAAACCTTTGATTATTCATAGAGAGAACCAGTTAAGGAAGATGAAAAGACTCCCACTTCAAATATTGGGGAAAAAGATGAAAAATTAGATTTGGCCTTAGGAATAAGGACCATGAAATACATCAATGGGCAATTATTTGATATTGATGAGTTTAAAAATTAAGATTCTGATGAGGATGCAGAAGAAAATGACTAAAAGAAAGGAGGAACTACTGGAATGTAATAAGTTTAAAAAGAAGATGAAGAAGAAGAAGCTGAAGGAGGACATGCTAATATCTATAAATCTAGAAGAACCTTTGTCTAATTCTTGTCAGAGAGCAGAAATGTTAATCAAAGTAGCATGGTTTGTTTTAAATGGAGTGCAGCTTTTCTGATTATCTGTTTGGGTGTCTTGGGTTTATTGGATTATGTTTTAACGTAAAAATTATTTTAGGATATTCAAGAAGGATACATTATGATGCAAGATTCCAATATAAGAGTTGCCTTAGGGTAAAGAATCCAATGGTAAATAATGGAATTGTGTAGATTAAATAAAATAAATGTGGCTGGTACAGATGATAAAGTCAAAACTTAACTTACCAATATGAATACTACTATTAGTGATCTGAAAGATATTCAATCGAAAATCTAATCATCCTCAGGCGTCAGCGGAAGACAAGATGAATTGATGACAACTAACTCCATTAAAATGATTAGTAGAGATGACAGTGGAAGTGAAAGCAATCAATTGGTAGATATCAACTAAGGAACATCATAAATAATATCGAAAGCATTTGAAATTATGAATTATGATATAACAGGTTTTGATCCAGATGCTGATTCCATATATTTCATTAGACATAATCTATTGAATGACTACTATTAAGCCACTTTAGAGAGTGTTGATCTCTACACAAATTAATTAATAAATTTGGCTTATGATTCAAATGTTTTATTAATATTGTTGATAGTAGCATGCGTATTTACTTTCATTTCAATACCTTGGATTGCTTGTACCTTTAACTTAGTTTCACAAAATTAGGAGGAAGTCATTAAACTATTTCTTGAGATTCCCTTAGCTAAGGTTAAATAGCTGTTTGCCAAATGTGAAGCTTTTTCAAACACTCTCCAAATTGGGGAAGATGAGGATGCCAACCAAGAGAATGAGTTGTCATTTGAAGAAAATGAGGAAGGAGAAGGAGTGGTGGAAGAATTTGGAAGGAGAAAGAAAAGAAAGAAGTATAAATATGATTCAAAAGACAAGAGGAATTTTTACATTAAATTCATTATTTCTATTGGGCTACTTATAGCTTACTTTATAGCCCATTATTTAATTGGAACCAATTTGTAGAGTTCCATGTAGTAGCTTATCTAAGAAATGAACGCCACCTCATTGGCTGTTCCCTCTATTACCTTTGCAAACAATGTATTTAGATAAATGTTATGGGATCCCAACTTCCCTGTGAAAAACAACGTTTCCAAAACTATTTCTGCAGACTTTGTCAAAGATCTCTACAACTTGAATACGAATATGCAAAAGGATCACTCACTAAATTTAGGTTATCACAATTCAATTTATAATGATTACTTTGATACAATAATGAAAGCTGGAGCCTGTAATGAAGTCATCAAGGTTGCCGGAGTAGATTTGGCTACTTGTTAGGCTTTCGTTAAAGGAATTGTCGATGAGTCATTAGCATTAGCACTATCAAGGCACTTTGAAAACCTGAGGTATTTACTTACTGTATACGATTCGCTCTTGAATGATTCCTCTGCAACCGCTATAGCTGGAACTGTTTATAATTTGACAGATAACACTCAGCGGAATAAGATCTTGTCACTTATGTACACAGACATTTCTGCTATTGAATTAAGTATAAGTTTTAATATTTCTAATAGATCAAATGCAAGACATATACATAAGATCAATATTTCAGTAGTTACTTGTTATTTTTAATGAAAGTTTGCAAAAAGATTTAGACACCAACACTACAACAACAGTAACAATATTCATAGTGTTCTTGGTTGTTCTTGTGCTGGTGTATCTCTTGTTTTGGTGGCCAATAGCAAATAAAATAAATAACGAAGTAATTTTAGTTACCATATGATTATAGATAAGAAGGACGACACTCCTATTATCAATGATACCCTTAAATTTAATCTAGAGAATCAAAGCTATCAGAGAATACTTGAATAGGATTCACAAGGTTGACTCTTGATTAAACATACATAAATTAAATTTTTTATTAGTTTTGATCTAAATACTTTTTTATTTCCAGATGTTAATACGCTAAAGTAAGTAAATAATCCTTAAAGATACATCTCTGAAAATTGGGGATAAATTTTCTACTGTGTAATTTTAAATTTATATAAAATAAAATGTAGAAATTTAGTTCACAAGTGAAAAAGAGGATAATGTAGTGTATATAATTGTGATAAAGTCTGGGTAAATAGCCTAATTGGAAAAATTCATAGGTAACTACCCAACTTACTGACATGAATGAAAAACATTACATGTATCAAGAAGACGGATGTTATCACTAAGTTTACGGAATTTAAAAGCTATTTTTGGAATTATGTGGTATAAGTAATTATTATGGATTGATCATAAAGGTAATGATTACAGATTATAAATATTAGATCTTTATTACTAATGACGCCATCAAATAAATTATTAAGAGATGTTAGAATTAAAGCATTTTTATTGTTTTGGAATGTTTCTAATATAATGAAAAAAAATGAAAAATATATCATTTTTAATTTAATTGTTGAATTTGCATTTTGATTGCTCTTATTTATGCTAAAGTAGATTCAATCTTTTTTTCTAGGTTTAGGTTGTGAGCTTTAGGAGAAGACTATTTTACTGGAGACCAAAAGTTTTAGGATTTGTAGAATTGTTGAGCAGATTCAGCAAATCTTTAATTATCATTGGATTTCATTTCACTGAAGGAAGAATCCTTAACAGTTGATTCTTCTGTATTCCCTGGATTTAATTTCCCTTTATTCCTATTGGAAGAACAGATGGATTAATTCGACTTTTAATGACATTTGGATAATATAGTATTTTTGCAATCTGAAAAGTTCTAGATTTGTTTCTTCTTTTCTAAACTTTATACTTATTTCTAATAATTACTAATTAGATTAAGATTATACTTATTTACTTCTAATAATTCTTTATTTTTTTTCATTAATTGTTAGTTTAACTTTTTTTCTATTTCATAATTCCTAATCTAATTTTGTAATTGTGTATTGGTTTATTACAACATCTGAACGTAATTCTCATTTTATTTCTGTAGAATCATCGTATGTTCCATAGCAGCTTAAAGATCCTTATTGAGTTATGTTACTTTATTCTCTAATAGCTGGCTAATTGTAGTCAACAATTTACTTGATTCTTGCAAATCTCATCCGATAGGCGTTCTTAAATTTGTATCAATCCTATTTAAGTAATATTATTGTGATCCTCTGTTGTCTTTTCTCCCAAAGATAATCTTGATAAAGTAATTGATTATTCATAAAGATTCTAGCCCAGCTTGAATTTCTCATAATAGTCATGTTACAAGTATTGAGAAATATTCTATGAAGCATGATCGGAATTATGAGGTGAGTTTTCTTCATTAACTTCACTTTGATTCATAATAAATAAATAAAAATAAATTACTATTTAATTTATTCCAAATTTAATTGTTTGAACTAAAACTCTGAGTGTCAAAGAATAGCAACCAATAAGCTTAATACTCAATCACTCTTATTATAATTATATATTCAATCTGAATCGTCACCACCTATTGTTTTTTGCTTGTGAATGGAAAACCAATTATCCTCCTTCTTCACCTTTCTTAATGTAATCAATATCTTATCACCCTTGAGAGTGAATTTACTATTTGCAGCATCTAATTTGCATTAGGTTCTGGCCACTCCAAATGTCCAATTCTTATTTTGATAATCGTGAATTTTTATTTCAAATGATTTTTCAAAAAATCTGGCCTAGAACTTTTCTAATGGATGTTTTGCAATATCCTTCAATTCAACTACAACTCTTAGGTATAAGTATACAAAATTACCTAACATTCATTTCATCAGCATCATAAAATGCGAATTTTGTAATATTGTTATAATGGATGGGTTTTTATGCAGGTACTTAAGGAGGCACTTAAGCATTCTATTAAACTGGGATGGGTTTCACTTTTTGTACAATCACATCATCATTGTCATTGAAAAAACTATTGACCAACATCGAAGTGTTTAAAATTGTCCTTGCTGATAAATTCTAATGCATTACCTGTTATTGAAAAGCACTTCGCTTCCCAATGCTTTTTATAATTGATCTATGGTTTCTCCTTAGATGGAATCATAAGTTTCCACGACGTTTCCAGAATGTATGTACAATTTCATTTATAATATTAATGAAAGAATATTTGGAAAATGATATTATTTATAGGTGTTGATGAAAGCATTGTCACTTCAAAAGTGATCGCACTTTATTTCAACCCCTTTTTCTGAGCATCTCAGAAACAAGGGGTCAACTCAAAGTTTTGGTATTTTTGGTGCAAGTGCTTTTGGTATCATATATGCATTCATCTCAATTTTTTTGTTGTTGATTTGATAATTATTTAATTCAATACAATTGTCATTGATATTGACATTATCATTACACAAGTTCAGGAGCAATAAATCTAAAATATAAGATATTCAAACAAATTACTCTCATCTTCTCTGAGTAAACTAAGGGGAATGACATCATGCTCCTAAACTTGACATTAATGATCTCCTTGCCATTCCCCTTATTCCCCTTAAGTCTCTTCTGTAATACACTAAGCTTAAAATTCCTTTAATTTAAATTCATTAAAGACTCTTTGCTACTTTTATTACAGAAGAGTCTATGCTGATTTTTAATTTCTTTTCCTTTCTTGTTACTTCTTCACAACCTTGTGAGATCTTCGTCTGAATTAGTTGATCTTTGTATTCCTACTTAAACTTAAATTAGATTACTAAATTACTTCTTATGACGTTATGGTTCTTCCTAAGGAATATTGGAGCAAACAAGCAACTCTTCGAATAACATAGAAAAGCCCTACTTTTACACTTCAATCTCTAAGTATTCTTGTAGCATCTCGTCTTCAAACTACTAGGGAGAGATTTGGGTTCCTGTCTCAGACAATTATAATTAAACCTCTAAGTTTTGCATTTATTTGTAGATAAACATGAATGAGTTATTTTTTTTGTTTTAATTAATAAAATACTCAAGAATTAATAAATTTAATATATTCATAATCAAATTCATTATTTTACATTATCTTATCCTCCAGCATAATCCTTGGCAATTGGAAGGATAAACTCGTCCTTTAATTCAGACATTATATAGTTAACTACTTTTTTCCATCAGTTAATTGATACAATAATCGTTAGGATGCTGCCAATCCCAATTTACATTCTTACAGCCTTGATTAATTAAGATTATTTTAAGTAAGTCCACAACCATAGTCTGTAATTGTGAAGTGGATTTCCTCATAATAGTTCCAGACTGTAATCTCAACTTCATTCGGCTATTACAAATACTCTTCATATTAATATGCTTGAATAGAATTGTTAATTAAATTAATCAATAATTATTTGAATCTTCTAAAAAATAACATGATATCTTAACCTTGCATCTGTGACTATGTTTTTATCATAAAGATTATGGTCAATCAACATCAACTTCACTCCGTATTTCATCAGAATTTGATTATACTGAAATTACTCAAACAGTAAGTGGATTGTTTATGATATATCAATCTTCTTCCTGTCAAACCAAATTTTTTCTGTTTGTTAGAACACCTCAAAAAAATTGAAGTTATCTTATTCAACTTAACAGAAATCGAATTGCAACCTTGATAGGAACTACTATAAATGATTTGACTTGCGTATCTAAACCTTCTCAGAGATATCAGATTGTCCTTCTTCTACACTATTTTTATTGGAACTCAATGAATAAGTTCTCTTGCGAACTGAAGTGCCCAACCGACTCAACTAATCAGTCTCAATTAAACAGGATGGACTCTTTATTTCACGAATCCATTTATGGATCTCAGTCATTTTACATGCTTGATTCTATATAAATTTTGTGGCAATATCCAACAATTCAACATTTTTAACATTCTATCTAATCGATTACACCAATTTATCAATATCTCTCATCAAAAATACTATGGCCAAACCATCAGATTCCTAGATTTAACAAATTTAGTACTTCTTCAAAGATGTAAAATTTGATCTACAAGTCACACATAGTCCTACTAGTTTTTATTCTTCCAAACAGATTCATTTTACTATTTCTCAGATTCAATGCCTCCGATGAACTCTATTAGTATGGGATTGATGACAACCCCATTATAGATTTCTCCATAATAATGTCCATCAAAATGGATTTCTGATTGGAAAGATTGCTAAGCTATAAAGGATCTGCACCGTCTAGTTATTTGAAGGACTTCTTGGATTGCAGTTACTCAATCATTTTATATTGTTCTAGATGAAATTATAGCCAATCATAAAGACTTTGTTATTTTTTAAATTCTGGACTTTGAATATCAAATTAGGTCCAATGAATGTCGTTGAAAACCTTCATTTCTGATAGAAAATCTACAAATGTGATGTTATTATCCTAAAGAAATTTACTAAATGAATAATTGCTAACAGAGTTTTATAGGAGAGAATTATTTTAATAAGCGTTAAATGAAAATTTAATTATGTAATCATCGCATTAGAAAACAAAATTGCCCCAAAGGGATGACTTAGTAGAGTTTGAAGCATTCTGTTATTTTTATTTTGAGTCAGGTAATTCATCATCTTCAGCAATTGATTCAAGAGGACAACCTCTTGAATGTTTTATAAAAATTTATTCTTCATTTGAAGGTTTGGTTTAAGATTTTAAAATTTATTGAAATGATAGTTCATTAAAGAGTCTATTATTTTTATTTTCTTTGGCCTAAATGTCAAACTCACTCAACGTTAATCTATAAAAGATTTCATTCAATCCAATCATGATACATAGCATGATTAGCACAAATATAATTCCAAGCTTAATTGAATTAGTAAGAGATAAACAAGCAATAAATATTATAATTTGAACACAAATTTTGCCTTTAAATATGATGGGGTTTTCATTCTATATACTAAAAGTGTTGTTATATTGTCCACTCATAAAGCCCAGAGTATAAAATAGGAAGGAATTGGATTCTGATTTTAAATTGTTTGCACTATTAATTCTTGCAAGAGTTAGTAACCAAAAGAAGATGGGCGAGATATCTTAATATTATGATGTGGTGTACCTATTTTCCATGAAATCCTCTAAAATGAATAGAGCACTCTAAAGGTAATTGAAATAACAATTATGATTATGGAAAGAATTTGAATAACACTTAGATCATTCTAAAGTTCAATTTCCAAACCCAAAAAAATGAGACAGATGAAATAGTTCAAGGAATATTTCGCTTCCTTCTTCAATAGGTTGTTTCTGCACATTTTTTATTATAATTATGATTAAATCTAAATTGAAAATTATTTGACAATTATTATAAGAGTACATATATACAAGAAGATGCGATGATCTAAAGATAATATAATCATAAAGTTTGATTTTATTATTTTTATAAATTTATACCATAATCTAATGATCATCCCTAAAATAGTAATCAAAAGTACGCATAATAAAAATAACTCATTCTATGTGTATGGATCAGCATTTTGATAATAGCCAATATTATCATCTTGCTAAAAAGCAAGCAATTATAATAAGGATTATTAAAATCTAAATTATTTGGAATGAAATCAACAAAAAATTGCTGAATCAACTTATTATTAATGAGTTAATAAGAAAGGTAATGTAAATTCAAAAAGTTAATAAAACATGAAATTATTTGGATATTATTACAATATTAAATAAACTTAGGGGTAATCTCAAACTTTATCACTCAAGTATCAATAATATTATTAGCATGATTGAATAGTCCCTCTTTGATACCATTAGAAATTAAATACCAAATTACAAATAAAAACAACATATATAGTCAATTTATTTATGACTCCTTAAAATTGATTAAGCTTAAATAATTTAATAATTTTAAAGGTACTCACTTCTTAATAATTGTTATTTCTATTTGTTAGCATTTCTACATAGTTAAATAGTTAGCATCCTTTCAATTGATAATTTCTACATCACTAGACAATTTTCAGAATGTTATGTATATTGATCAAAGTTTTAAACCTGCTGTTATCATCGTTTAAATCTTGATGAACAATTATATTTAGATACCCCTTGTTATTAAAAATGATTTTTGCAACCCAAAACAAATAATAAAATAAGTGATTTCCAGTGCTTTCCACTACTTTATTTTACAAAAATCATTTTTCATAATTTTTAATTCAAGATTTACAAATTACAAAATAAATTGAAGTGATTAGAAATATGTCATCTCAAAATAATCTTAGAAAAGGTAGAGTATAATTTTATCAAATTACCAATTCAAAGGAGTCATAAATATAAAGATGCAGAAATTATACATAAATATTAATTATTACATAGTATTTATTTGGTATTTTCATCTTCATGTTTGATTTAATGATTTCAAAAATATCCTAATAAGTTCTGTAAGTTGAACAGAATTAATTAATTCATAAGCAATACAACGAGAAGATATTTACACAGGGGTTGAAATGGCATTATTTAAGAAATTATTAGTCAATCGAAAAATTAAGAATTAGAGACTTTTAATTTAAGTAATGGTCATTTTATTATATTTTAGTTTTCATAATGGAAGCCATAAAATTTGATTACAGTAATACAGCTCTAATAATATTTGGTTATTCGTTTGTACTCTTGATTTTAATTACTTATTTATATGTCTTTATATTATTAAGATTTTTAATTAAAATGAGTGATTCAATAACTGAGTCAAATTCCTTCGAAAGAAATGCTAATGCCGTAATATTGGACCATAAATATTTTCTGGTTCGTTTGATTTACAAGGGGAGGAGTCACAACTTGTATTTAGGTAATTAGGTAAATCTAATAGGAAGTGTAGCTTTAAATAAGGATGATCCGAATACCTACTATTTAGTGGAAATGAAAAGGTATAGAGAATTAAATAAACGATAGTTAAGAGTAGTACAATTCCTTTGTGTGTGATGAAAGGATTGTAAAGAAAATGCATGATTGTACTAATTATAAATACATTGATTTTAGTGCAGCTCATTCCAAAGACCATTCAATCCGGAATTTATAAGTATAAGAATATGGAATATCGATATAATATAAAGGAGAGATGCGGGCCATCTCTTAAACTATGTTTTCAACATCAAAATCGGAAGTTTTCGGATTAAGTGTTTGCTACTCTGGCAATCGAAGCGGTAATACTGAGAATGTAAATCTAGATATCTGCGTTGGAGAAAATGCATTAGGCATCAATAGTTCATTGTTATTTGAAGCCCAAGAAATTTGTGACGCTTTATAGAGGAGTTCAATTGCTTTTAACTGACCTAAAATTTGCCTAGAAATACAAATTAAGGTAGATCCTAAATCAGAATACGAAAAACAAATTTCAATATGCCTTAGCTTTAAATAAATATTCAAGTCTGAATCTGCATTTAGGGATAAGTAAGCCTATAGTTAAATCAAGAACCGTGTCCTAGAGATGATCTAGAATCTTTGGCTTACATTCTGATAAACTTTTATATTGGAGGTCGACTATTTAAGACGAAGCAGAAGAAAACGAAAAGCGATAAGATAAAGGAAGTCGAGTTACAAAAGATGAATCTGATAATTGAGAAGGCTTTTCCGTCTCTGCCAAAAGAAATAATTTAATTTTATTACAATGTTAAGTTGTCCAATCTTGATCAGTACAAAGTAATCAACTACGATGAATTGAAGTCCTACTTTTATAAAATGATGCAGAAAAACAATAACACAACTATTTTGAAGTCTTATCCATGGGTAATGCTATTATCAATATGAAGAATCAAGAATTGATCGACCCTCAAAAATAGAGTTCTATCAGTAGTTTATCTTCTGTTGTTGAAGATGATGAAAACGAATCCGATGATTCATTGATAGAAGAATAATCAATTCTGAGTGTTATTGAGAATTTGAAATAAATTACTAAAACTAAAAAACTACTTTCGGAATTGGATAATTGATTTATAAAAATGTTATAATTTATATGCTTAATAATATCTTTGGTATCTGCGAGAAACCCATTTATAACAGCATTTGTAAACTCAATCAAAACAACTTGGACTGTACTTTTCCTCCTCTATTTATTTAGGCTGCCAATTATGAAAGATGGAACGATAAGTCAGAAGAGTTTTACTCCAAGTACTTCAATGTTATCGTCGATCACAGCGAGCCAATCGAATTCAAATTCTATGAGCATTTAGAAAACTTGCCACCAAGTTTCTCAGCTTCAGAAAAATGGCCTGGTTGTCCATCTATTGGATCGATTCCAGATCAAGGGAACTGTGGTTCTTGTTGGGCAGTATCAGCTGCCTCTACAATGAGTGATCGTCTTTGTATTGCCTCCAGTCAAACAGATCAGAGACAGATTTCTGCTGAAGATCTTTTAAGTTGCTGTGGAATTAATTGTGGAGATTGTGATGGTGGTATACCTGTTGGGGCATGGAAGTATTTCAAATTAGAAGGAATAGTCACAGGGGGTGCCTACGATGATTTAAGTTTTTGTAAATCTTACTCTTTCCCTCCTTGCAGTCATGGGAATAATTCTGGAAAGTATTCTAAATGTGATGAGGATATTTTATTGTTGACCAATACTCCCTCATGCACCAAAAAATGTCATTCTTAATCCTCAAGAACCTATGATATTGATAAGATCAGATCAAGAGAGACCCCTTACAGACTTGTTCAAGATTAAGAGCAAATTAAAAATGAGATCTATTTGAATGGACCTGTATAGGCTGTGTTTATAGTCGAAGATGATTTCTTAAGTTATAAATCTGGTGTTTATCAACATACAACTGGATCATTTAGAGGGAGACATGCAGTCAAGATTATTGGGTGGGGAACTGAGAACGGAGTACCTTATTGGGAAGCAGTAAATTCATGGAACGATGGCTGGGGTATCAATGGAAAGTTCAAGTTTTTAAGAGGGTCTAACCATCTGGAAATTGAATAAAATGTTTATGCATCAATTATTTGAATGGATGATGCAATAATCATGTTCATTTTATAAAGTATTTGTTTATAAATAATTTATTTGGACCGATTCTCTTTCCCATCTTTGGTTCCTCCTCCACCTATAATATCAGTATATATATATATTTATCCCTATCTATATTGTTTTTACAGAGAACCATCCACGCTAAGTTCAATTAAGGCATTTTATTTTTAAATATCTCTTGTGTCCTTGTCATGAGTGTGTATGGACAATCTTATCAAATTAAATCGCAATGAGTGAATTAAGGTCCAATCTCAACAAAAACCTTCTGGTTTTCATAAATAAAAATTAAGATTTTTATGTAGTTCGTGAATTAATATAAAATATTATTTTTGTTAAAACTGAAATGTCTTCTAACATCTATTTGACATAGACTTAAATCCATGAGTTATTTAAGATTTGCGAACTTAAAACAACTGATGTTAAAAAACTAGAAATCCCCTCTTTTGGGGAGGTTGAATAAAGTGCAAATTTACCTGATTTCCAGTAGGAAGTATAAATAATGCATTATTTATTAGGTATGTCATTTCTCCTCAGATTCCAAGAAAGAAGATAATTATACTACAAACCCTACGAATAATACTAATAGACATCCAAGCTAGGACTCAATCTTCGAAATCAAGGATGACACTGTTAGAAGTATATCGAATGATTATTTAGTCCAGTATCAAAGTTAGAATATGAGAATTTGAAAAGAGATGCTCTTTGTTATTAATCTCTGGTTAAACAAAATAAAGAATTCAAACCCAACAAACCAATCGTCATTTAACTAAATCAATAAAAATGTAAAAAACTCATTTCTATTCACTAGCATAGCACTCATTCTTTTAAGAGAATAATAAAAAAATGTAGAGACACATTTATGATCTCTTATAGAATGTCAAGTCTATTGAACATGAAAATTAAAAATATTAAGATGATATATTATAACTAAGATTATAAATATAAGATTAATTAAAGATCATATAGCAAGGTAAAATAGACTAAGAAAGGCTTAAAATATCAATTATTCAAAAGGACGAAGCTTATATCAAACTAAAAACTAACTATGATAAATTAGCAAAAGACTTCGAAAGGACTAAAAATTGCAAAAGTGCTCAAAGAGGCTCTTATTTATCAGCTAATCCTTCGAACTATTCGTTAATAGGATTATCAAAGATTAATCTTAAAAATTACTGCAACTAGAGCTTAATTGTTGAAAAATAGAGTTGAAAATGATGATTTTTTTCTATAGACACATTATTTCACTAAATTTTTATATACACCCATTCTAATTCTATTAAGATGATCTTATTGGTTACTCTAAAAGCTTAGAAAATGGCTATTTTAATTGTTGGTTATAAATTTGATTTTTATTAATTATTTAATGAAATAAATTATCATTTTAGCATTACTCCTAATCTTGGTTCTTGGAGATTCACACCATAATAGAAATAATCATTAGAGGCACAAGAAAGGACATGGTAAATAAATTAGAATAACCTAGTCTTTAAGTGGGTTTTGTTTTCCATACTTGCAGTTGGGGCTTTTCTGGTAATTAGAAAAATAATAAGAAAAAGAAGACAAATGAAAAGAATGAAAAAGCAAGGCCACAATAACTTATCAGATGCAGTGGTTTTTGGAGAACCAATGCATGACAATGTTTAACAACCTTAATTCTATGCTGTTCCTGTTGATTAATACGAACAATATCAAAATTGGATGAAACAACAAAAACAACAATAAGAAGCCTTATTATAATAATAATAATAGTAGATTCAACAACAAATATTGTTACAATAATAATAATAGGCTGTTCAAAATACTTAAATTCCTTAATAACCTGTTGCTGGTTATCCAGTATATCAACAGTATCCTCAATAAGTACCAACCATAGTTTACCCTTAATTATTGAACAAGAGTTATGTTGAGACTTAATTGCCCGATGTTAAGGGTCCATAATGAACTATCCATTATAAAAAATATCATTACATCATTATTATTATGAATCTATAGTTGTAAAATATCTGTACTTGAGAGACTTCTCTCCCTGTAATCCAATTAAAGGCGGATATTATTAGTAATTGATTAAATAATTATTTCTTAAAATTTTCTAAAATGTACTACGAGGTCTTTGTCAATTCATGATGTCAGATAGGTAGTCAATGGTTTTGGATATTCGATATGCACTCTGATAAGAGAGGAAGGATATAGTGGTTTGGAGTTAAAATATGGAAAATAATATAATAATCGGAAAATAATCTTAAGATTAGGATGATACTGAAATTTTCGTATTTATAGAAATAAGTGGATATAAATGATATAAAATAAAATAAAATTAAATGGGGCCATATCTAAGCTAACCAAAAAAAGATAAAACAACAACAACAGGATAAGGAAAGTCTGTGATATTTGCTGCCTCAGAAATGCAAGGTATGGAATTGATGACTCAATTTAGGCTGGAGAAACACTATGGAGGATGCTCATATTCATAAACCTGATGTTATACAAGACATCTCTATTTTTGGTGTGTTTGATGGCCATGGAGGTAGAGAAGTTGCCTTATTTGTGGAAAAGCACTTCATTGATGAATTACTTAAAAATAAAAATTTTAAGGATCAAAAATTTGAAGAGGCTCTCAAAGAAACCTTTTTAAAGATGGACGAATTGTTATTGACTCCAGAAGGATAGAAAGAATTAAATTAATACAAAGCAACTGATAGCGATGGTAATTTTTTCATTCGATTTTAGAATCTTATGCTGGATGCACAGCCAATGTAGCCTTGATTCATAAGAATACTCTGTATGTTGCCAATGCTGGTGATTCAAGAACAGTTTTATGCAGAAATAATATTAATTATGACATGAGTGTTGATCACAAACCGGATAATCCTGAGGAGAAATCCAGAATTGAGAGAGCAGGCGGTTTCGTTAGTGATGGTCGAGTTAATGGTATTTATTTATTACAATATAAATCTAGGTAACCTCAATTTATCAAGAGCCTTGGGTGATTTAGAATATAAACGTGATAGCAAGTTAAGAGTTAATGAATAATTGATTATTGCTATTCCAGACGTCAAGAAAGTCGAACTAGGACCATAAGACAAGTAGTCAATACTCTTAAACTTAGATTTATCCTGATGGGTTGTGATGGTGTATTCGAAACTTTGAATCATACAGAATTATTAAAATAAGTTAATTCCACTTTGGGCTAAGCATAAGTGACTGAGGAATTATTGAGAAGGGCTGCTGAAGATTTGTTAGATTAATTATTAGCCCCAGATACAAGTTAAGGAACAGGTTGTGACAATATGACTACCATCCTAGTCTATTTGAAAAAATGAAATAAATTATAAAAGCAAAGTTTATTTGGTATTATCCGATATTGTCATTATTCTGGTAATCCACTATTTCCATCTATAAATATCTTACATTCTTCAATTATTTTATCTATTTTCACAATTCCTAAAACTTCTTCAATTGATAATATTGCATTCTTATTATTTAGGATGTTAATTCATTAGTTTACTCAATATTCCATCAATTTTTAGATTACAATTATGTTGTTTTATTTATCACACAAACTTTTAACAGTGAATTCCTTGATTATAAAGAATATTTATATGAACTATTAAACTGAACCCTTTATTAACAAGATTAGCTTTCTAAAAAATCTAAATATTAATGAAATTGATATTTTAATAAGCCCCTTTTTGGAGATATAAAAAAAATTTTAGAAACCCTTATATCTTTTTAAAGCGTACCTCATTTTGAAAAACCTTCTAAACAAGGGAACTCCATAATTAGTTAGGTTTCCTTAAGAAGCTCTGCATTTAGAGCTGATAGAATTGATTATAGACAAATATGTTTATCACACAAATTTGTTCAATTCTGCTAAAGATTTTAAAGGAATTAATATAGATTATTTAAAAAGGAGATTTTTATTTTTAACATTGTTAGAGATAATCAATTATTGTAAATGTAATTACTGTAATTCTCTCTGTCTAATTCATATTATAACATTTTAATAAATATTATTCTAAAATATGCAGCAAAATTAAAGCAATCAAGAAGATGATTAGCCTAATAACATCGTGGACAATCTAGAATTTTAATCTGTTCTTGACAGTATTTATTGCTTTAAGTATTTTAAGTTCAAAATCTAAATGATGATTAATTTTAAGAGGAAACACCAGAATAAAACAATTAAGCTTCAGATGCGAACAGATAAGAACGTCATTTACATTTAATTGCTCACTAATTACATAAATAAAATGAGCAACAACCATAGCTTGTTTTAGAGGGTGAATTTTATAAAGTTAGTCCTCATTTGTTGGAAACGAATTCTGTAAAGCTTATTATATATTTTACAGACATATTATTGCACTTTACAATAAAAAAGATTTACTTATTACAACATAAAAAATAAAGATAAACCTTTAGGAATTTTGGACTTTGATTATTAAAAATACATCTTTTCTTTTGTGAAATCAAAGGATGACTAATACATTCAGAGTTTCATGTATATATTTAAATATAAAAGATTACAGCCAGAAGGCTGTGAGAAGAAATTCGAATTTGTAGTTCCCACTAGAACCAGAGACTAGTCAAAATAGTGGGTTCAATTAATTCAATAATACATCTATTAATCATATGGATGTCAAAATAATATAACGAGCATGTCTAGATATCATAGATTTTGGAGACATGAACGAATTTTGGACCCTCAAATTTTAAATTAGGCTTAAACAGGGGATTTATTGATATTTCGAACAAGAGGAACACTTTAAAATTTGTAAAGATCTATCACTAGAAGTGACTATGATCACATTGTCATGTTTCTTAAGAACTCTTGGGAAGATCCAATGCTCTTTGAGTCTAGCAATTAATATGGAGTCATCTCCTTTAGTTATAGTATTCTTTTTAGTGATAACCTTAGAACGCTTTGTCAAAGCCAAATCTTACGAAAATTATGAAAAGTAATAGTTCTTTCAAATTAAAGGATTCTTTACAAGCCTTTGCTGAATGTGTCTGAGAATGATCGTATCCTGATGCATGCCTATGCGGAAGCCCAAATTGGGAAAGGTTACTCTTTGAGCATGATGAAATTCTTTAAGAAGAGCACGAGAAAAAAGTTTTTTTGTTCAGAACTGATTGCTTACATCTATCAACTGATGGGATTTATACCAGAAACAGAGAAGTGTTGTTCTTTCTTACCAGGTTAGTATCAACTTATTAGACTTATAGGCAATTTTACAGATGAAGATAAACGATTAGATTTACTTAAAAATGCTTAGCTAGGACCTGATTATATTGTGGATTTTTATTATCTATAATGATTAAGTTAAATATATATATGTTATATGAATCAATTTATAGTTGAAAATATAAAATCTGCTAAGACCTTTTAAATTTCGAATAGAAAAGCATCAAACTTTCTCTCTGCCTTAACTGCTTTCTAGATTTGTCTCTCTAGATTCTAGAATCCTTTGAGATTCTGTATTTTAATTACCTGAGTTCTAGAATTCATTTGGATTTCTCCTTCCTTCAATATTAAATCTATCATTTCAGAAAATGCATCATAGATTTAAGATTTATATCTATGTTGCATTCTGGCTTTTAGCCAATCTGTATTATTAGTTTTCGTTTAATCAAGCTTGTACTTCTAATTTGAATTTTAGAATATCTGTGTATAACATTAACAATTACCCAATATTTTTGATTAAAATATCTTTCTACCAACATGCAATCGATTTCACACATTTTTTTGCATCCATATGTAGTTTAATTCAGTTTGAATTCGTTTTAAACAATGCTCTACTTTTAAATCATGCTTGCCAAGCTATTTTACATGCCATTCTTAATAAATTGATTTGCTGTTTCAATAAACTCATTTTTTGGTTCGCCTTCATAATTTCATTATTCAATACCTAATATTGGAAAAATGGGAGTTGATTGAAAGAATGTGTATTGTTGAATTGGATATTGCATATCTCCTTATTTATGCTCAAAAGAATTGGATTCACTCTTGTGTTAACATTCATTCAATGGATTTCTGTATCGTTAAAAAGAGCTTTCAGCCTCTAATATGAATAAATAGATTCATGCATACATCTTAAAGTAGGAATTTTAGCATTCAAACTAGTATTATTAAAATCCATTATATTAATTATGTATTTCTCAATATAAAACTATATTAAATAAATTATATTTCTATATATCTATATTTCCAAATTTACTTTAAGGTAAAGACAAGAAAATTAATATTAATTTAAATACGTTTGTAAATGTATTTTTAACTCAACTTTTCATATTATTTAATTAGATATTCAAGTTATTTAATAATTATTATTGATCATCCAATAAAATTTAATAATATACTCTAATATAGAAGCTATGGATAAGAGAGTTCGTAAAATCACTTACTTTTATATTCATTCTCCTAAATTCGTTATAGTTTATAAGAGCTTTCTTTAAGAATGCTTCAACTCTCACAAATTTAAATAATTCTGATGTTTATACTATTTATTATGAATAACAAAATTACCCAGTAACTTAAACAAATTTCGACGTCAAATATATTGGTATAACCCAAATATTTGTATTTTGAAGAGGCACACAGTCCTTATTACGCGCTTTTAAATTGTTTTCATAAAGAATTTTCAACCCTTATGATATATTGTACTTTGATGACATAATATTTCAAAAATATATAAACTCTTAAACTAACTAACCTGGAGAGGATAAGGAGTATAGTTTTATAAGCACCATTTAATTTCTTAACAAATAAATGCTTCTTAAGCGAAATTCTTTGATTTCCCTACTAAAATGCTCTCAATTTTCAACTAAAGAATTTAGAACAAAAAAGACGTATAAAATATGTTATTTCAGAGTAATATGTATATAAGGATCAATGTCATAGGTGTACTTCTCACTATCTTTTGTATTCTAATTAAGTGGAGGGTCCCAAATTTTGGGTTAAAGAATATGGGGCACATTGCTTGTTCTCTTGAAGGAATATTTGACAAAATGATTGCTGTTGCTGAAGATGTTCTTTTCCTTCCTTGGCTTCCTTCTCTTTGTTATATTTTAGCAGCTTTTCGAAATCTATCTCAATATGTTTTTAAGCAACACTTCTTTGTAGCATTCCTGGATTTTTTCTACTGGCACAAGTTCCCATTATTAATTGTTTGGATTATTAGATTATTAATAAATATTGTTTATAAGTTGAGAAGGCTATAAATACATAAAAAATTAAATCATAAGGATTAATTTATCATATTATTGAACATGTAATCTACTATCTTTATATATTTTTAAGAATAGGATATTTTCTGAAAATTTAAATTATTATAATTTTATTTTTCATAAACTCTTATAATTAAAGCCAGAAGTATTCTATTCCTTTTTGCCAATTAATTTTGAACATATACCTGTCAAACGTAATTTTTCATTGAATTTTTCAATTTTCATTCCAAATGCCCTGCCCCCCTAAATTTATAATGTTCAGATAGAAAAACAAAAACTTTTTTTAAAAACTTTGACCAAACATAAGCTGTAACACTTTAAGATTATGTTGATTCAGCATCGAAAAACAAACATAAGATACTTATTCTAAATTGAATAAAAGCAAAATCTAGAAATCAGATATCTAGTAATCAACCATTAAAATTGAACTTATACTAAATTTAATCTTCATTTAATATTAATTAAATTGGAAACTATGTGACATTACAAATCTATCCCAAAAACTATATTGTGAAGTTATTTGAAAATTCCCACAAATAATCCTCAAAAAGGCTTATTGACTTAATCTTGGGCCCTTGGCAAAAGAAACTTTGGGCTATTTGATTTTTAAAAATTTACTACACTCTCGTCTCTTGATTATATTTGGTAATGTCTATTAATATTGAATCCATATAAATTATATTCGATTACGAGTCTCGTTAAAATGCAATTTAAGTTTCTAATCACTTGAATAAGAATGAAAAAAAAAAAATATATTTCAAATTCTAATTTGTAGGAATCGCTTATGAACAGCTAGATTTAATACAAAATAACAAAGAAAATGCGTGTTTCCTTGATTAATGTTTCTTTACATATTATTTTACTATAAGAGAATGATAATAAAATTAACATAATATAATAACTGATTTAGTACAATATATAAGTAAATTTATTGGAATCAATAGAGGATAACATACGGATAGATATTTTGAATACTTTCAATAACTTTGCGATTAGTTAAGAGGAAATCTAAGAATACCCTAAATCAATTAAAATATATAATAGTTTAAAGATATACCTAAGCTCAAAATTAAACTTAGTCTTTAGCATCCTTTAATGATAATAAGATAGAAGGATGATAAAAAATAAACCAAAAAATATAATTTTATATGTTTAAATTTCCTACTAAATGTACATGCACTTATTAAATCATTTCTTCTTTAATTCCTTCTTTTCAACAACCTTGATGACACCGACGGCAACGGTTTATTTCATATCTCTGACGGCGAATCTACCGAGTGGGGGATATTCAGAGAAGATTTCAACGCACATTGGTTTGGTTGGGACTAATTTGACCATAGCAGCATCTCCTGATTTGACGAATTTTGGTTCTTCTTCAATGACTTTGCCTGTTCTTCTGTCATTCTTTGAAAGAATTTCTTAGAATTTGCAAGCAATGTGGGCTGTGTGGCAATCCAATACTGGGCAATATCCGTTTTGGATTTATCCTGGATGGTTGATGATGATGACTTAAGCATTGAATGAGTTGCATTCTCTTGCTGGGTCACTCTTTGAGTCTGAGCAGACGAATCCTCTTTTCAAATCTTTGACGGCAATGTTCTTGACGTTGAATCCGACGTTATCTCCTGGGACGGCTTCTGGGAGGGCTTCATGATGCATTTCAACTGACTTAACTTCAGTTGTGATGGCTGATGGGGCGAATTAGACGACCATACCTGGTTTCAAGACACCAGTTTCAACTCTTCCGACTGGGACTGTACCAATACCTCCGATCTTGTAGACGTCTTGTAATGGTAATCTGAGTGGTTTTTCAGTTGGTCTCTTTGGTGGGGTGACTGCATCCAAAGCTTCAAGGAGTGTTGGTCCCTTGTACCATCCGAAGTTGGCTGATTTTTCCAACATGTTGTCTCCGACCCATCCTGAGATTGGGACGAAGGGAACGTTGTCTGGGTTATATCCGACCTTCTTCAAGTAATCTCTCATTTCCTTGACGATTTCGTCATATCTGGCTTAAGCATAGTTGACGGTCTTTTCGTCCATCTTGTTGGTGGCACAGATCATTTATTTGACTCCCAAAGTGTAAGCCAAAAGAACGTGCTCTCTGGTTTATCCTTCCTTTGAAATACCAGCTTCGAATTCTCCTGCAGGTGATGCAATCATCAACAAAGCGACATCGGCTTATGATGTTCCTGTAATCATATTCTTGATGAAATCTCTGTGTCCTGGGGCATCAATGACGGTGTAGTAATACTTGTTGGTTTCGAATTTCCAGAGGGAAATATCGATGGTGATACCTCTTTCTCTTTCAGCCTTGAGGTTATCCAACACCCAAGCATATTTGAAGGATCCCTTACCTAATTTGTTGGCTTCATCTTCGAACTTCTTGATGGTTCTTTCGTCGATACCTCCGAGCTTGTAGATCAAGTGACCGGTGGTGGTTGATTTTCCTGAATCGACGTGTCCAATAACGACGAGATTTACGTGAAGTTTATCCTTTGGCATTTATAAGAAATTATTCTTTGCTTTTTATTTTGTGGTAAAATTTTCTTATAAAGTCGTATTCAAAGTTTAATGACTATTCTTAAATAAAAATAATTAAATTTAAATATTTTTAAATAGTTTTTTTAAATAATCCAATTAATACTCTCTTTAATCCATTTTTTTAGTATCCTATGTATTTCCCCTCCGATTACGTTATTTATCCCCTTAAACCTATTTTAGATTAAATTTTCAAAGTTTAAATTTTTGGTTTCACATGCCAAATTGACACTCCCTCCCTGTTGAGCTTGATGTAATATTAAAGAGTGTTTAGACCCCCGTGAATATATAGAAATTGAATACCAATTTATATAAATAAATAAAAGCTATTACGACTTTAATTAATTTTTTTTTAATCAAACATGACTATTTAAGACTATTCATCACTTTATAAATAAAAATAAAATTTTATTTAAATACATTAATCAATTCTGACCATTATAAATATAGTATCAAGAGTAGGTATTGCAAAAATAATCGTATAGTCTTACAAATTAGCCTTCCATTTCATATTTGTATAGCGTCTCCATTGTTAGCATTATTTTCATCTATAAATTAAGATACAGATAAATATATAGATGATAAATCCAGTAATACAATTATTAAAAAGAATTAAGTAATATTGCACATTTTGATAGGTAATGATTAATCATTAGGGAACTACTTGCCTGAATTAAGTAGGGGTGGGAGAAATGCATTTTAAAAGGAAGTTAAAATATATGATAATCTATATAATATATATTTCTCTATTTAATCACCATTCTAAGAAGGGATCGTCGGCTGGTTTAAGAGCTGGACTTTGTGTGTCGGATTCTGGGTATGATGAAAAATTAGAAGTGTCATTTGGTGCTCTATTAGAGTATGATATTGAAGTGATACTTGACTACTGGTTTGTAAGGAACAGGCAACTTCTTTTGGGTGAGTAAATTCCAATCTAAGTTTCCGAACCATCTGTGATTTTTGATATCAGCAGCTCCTGTTATTGATAGGATGAATAAATATTACCATTTTTTAAATTTCCATATCGTTTCGAAAGATCGGCAACAAGCAAGTGCTTTACCAAAGATTTAGCGTTTCTTGGATAGTAAAAGAAATTCGTACTTGTCGAAGCTCTTGGGGAATTTGACTTTGCCCTTCAATATTTTTTGATAAATGGCCATGGGATCCTCATCAGAGAAAGGGTCGATTCCTGCATTCATCTCATAAATCAAAATTCCCAAAGTCCACCAGTCAACAGCTTTGCCATGTCCTTTATTCAATAAGATCTCTGGAGCCAAATATTCAGGAGTGCCACACAAAGTATAGGTTCTGCCTTCAACCACTTTTGCAAAACCGAAATCTGTTAACTTGAGATATCCATCATCTGCAATCAATAAGTTTTCTGGCTTGAGATCTCTATAGATGATGTTCTTGGAATGGAGATACTCAAAGATAGAGGCCACTTAAGCACCATAAAACCTATTATAAACTCGAATGATTGCAATACGCAGCATGTTGTGTATCGAGTCTTCCGATGCTTCTTAAATAGGTAAACAATTCTCCACCAGAAACAAACTCTAAGACCAAATAGAGATATCTTGGGTCCTAGCAGAAACCTTCGAAGGTCACCTAGAGTGATAAAAGATAATTATTACAATGAATGGATGTTGCAAATTTCCCAATATGGTGTTTTCATTAATCACGTGATCGACTTGCTTAAGTCTAATGATCTCGGCCTTCTTTAAACTTTTCAAAGCGACATATTTATTTGTTTGCTTATTCCTTGCCAGTTTCACTCTACCGAAAGAGCCTAAAGTTCAGCATTACACAAATACAATACCAGTACCCAAGGTCTAAAACACTTCATAATCTGTGAGTTTCAGCTTTTTTGGTTTAGCAAGTCCTGTACTCATCAATTTAAAGATTTAAAATAAATTATTTTAAGCAAATTTTCTAATTCTGAAATACTCAGCTTTTACAACTATTATTTTATCAATTACTCTTCCAATTGCCAATATTATTAATCAAAACACACTAAATAACCAATCCATATCGAAATCAAATAACTATATTATTTATCATTTAATCAGAATTAAATTACTTTTAACAATGAATGAAAAATCTAAAACATATTAAAATGCTTTCCAGATCTTCAAGGAGAGGTATTCCAAAAAGTTAAAGAAAGATAAAACATTATCCCAAAGTGATATTGATGATTTAGTCCTACAGAAATGGAAATTCTTGCCAGATGATTAAAGAGAACCTTATAAAAAGCGATTTGAAAAAACCAAAGTCAAATTAACATAACAAGAAGAATAAACAAATAATTCAGACGAGGAACAACAACCATCAAAAAAAGTTAAACAATGAAATTCCCTATCACAATTCTTTATAAATAAAAATTTGTTTAATATATAATATTTGTTACAAACTGATAAACTGATTAGTTATTCAATCCCTATGCTTAAGCATAAGTCATGTCATTCAATATGGTATTTACAGAAGTAAGTCTGCCACAAAATTTAAATGAACTTCATAAATGCCATCCATAACTAATTTCACTTTCTAATCTAAGGTTGAGTTTTAGTGGTTCCTTCAGCATCCAAAACTTAAATTCACTAGTCGAGTATATTTTACATGCTATAGGAATATGTTTAGCATTAGCTTACAGTTAAAATTAAAAGTCTAAATCCTGCGAAATTAGAACAAAAGATTAGCATTACGACTTAATAATATATAAATTCATATAGCAATCCCAAATAACTCTAAATTATATTAAATGCATCATAAACTTTTGATTGTTCATTTGAAATTTTTTTGTATTCTTCCCTGTTTATGATTAAGTGTAAATATCATCAATTCAATCTATTTAACATAGTTATAAAATCTTCCTTCTAATTAATTACTCTAAACCATTTTTATGCTCAACATATTTATCCTAATAAGTGTTCTTAGCATTATAAAAATTAACTTTAACATAGAAGTGTTGAAGATCATAGAAACTAAATAATTTTAATTATTTAACTATTCCAAATGTTGCACCTTCATCTGGAACAACCGTTTATCTTAACAAGATAAAATTCATTTCTTCGATTATTATTGTCATTATGTGTTTAACAATTAATGAATGTCTAAAGTATTATCATAAGCGAATGATAGAATTTATGTTATCAAGTAATGAAAAATCTAGATTGAAGTATTTAAATTAAATGAAATAATATTGACGAAAGAACCATCATGATCATATCAGTTATAGTTATTCAGAATGTAATTGTAATTATTAATAAAATCAAGTACTAGTGTTTTATTGAGCCAGGATTTTTGAGATTCATTCTATATTGTATAAATTAAGATATCAATTTATGAGATTTTATGAAAGAATTAACAATTGTATTTATTAGTATATAAATAAATTATGTATATTAAAACAAGAATTATTATTGAAGAGTTAAATTATATTTTTAATTTAATTAGTTTATGGATTAGATTGGTGTAAACACAATGCGAAGTGTACAAAAGCTGATTAAATCAGCTATGAAAACAAGGGTTTTGACAGCATTTCCAAATCTCCCACAGAATAGTTTTGAGATTTAATTGGAAGCAATAACAAACAATCTAAATTTTGAATACAAGACACCAACAGTGATAAGAATCTACAATCAATTTAAAAAGTAAAACTTATTTGGAGGTAATGATGTTTGTTTTAATGGAATATAGATTTGAAATCAGAAGTTGAAGTGGCATAGAAAATAGCAGCTACAGAATGCTAAGACAACGTTATTTAAAAAGTTGAGGCCATTGAGAAAGGATTCCTCACAATTCAATTAAATAATTAATTCATTGAAGATGAAATTAACTCAATCTTGACAAATGGATTAAAATTCCCATTAGAGAAGAAACAAGTATGAGTCTTATTTTACAATAAATTAGAAAGTAGTTGTAGACTTCTCAAGTCCTAACATTGCAAAAGAAATGCATGTTGGTCATTTGCGATCAACCATCCTAGGAGAATCCTTATGCCGAATATTGGAATTCTAAGGTCAAGAAGTTGTCCGAGTAAATCACATTGGAGATTGGGGAACCTAATTTGGAATGTTGATTAATCATCTATTAGAAGAATACCCTGACTATTAGACTAACAAACCAGCTCTGAAAGAATTAGAAGACTTATACAAGGAAGCAAAGAAGAAGTTCGACTCAAATGAGGAATTTAAAGTTAAATCCTAACAATTCGTTGTAAAATTACAAGCTTTGGATCCAGTCTGCATAGATGCTTGGAAAATGATATGTGAATTAAGTCGATAGGAATACAATAAGATTTATCAGAGGTTGAATGTGAAGATAACAGAATATGGAGAGAGTTATTACAATCCCATTCTACCTGAAATAGTGAAGGAATGCGAAGCTAAAGGAATAGTTGAATTGGATTAGGGAGCCAAGATTATCAGGGTCAAAGGTGAAAAGGTTCCATTAATGATTGTGAAGAAGGATGGTGGTTATAATTACGATACAACTGACATGGCTGCAGCTAAAACTCGTATTTTAGATTGGAAGTGTGACAGATTACTTTATTTAACTGATGTAGGATAATGGAATCACTTTAAACTAGTTTTTGAAGGTGCCAAATTGATGGGATGGCATTAACCACCAAATACATCAATGGAACATATGGGATTTGGTTTAGTATTGGGTCCTGATGGCAAGAAGTTTAAGACAAGGTCAGGTGATACAGTCAAGTTGATTGATTTATTGGATGAAGCCAAAGAGAGGGCTTTAAAGCAAATCCAATTAAGGGTTCAAGAAAACTAGTAAGGAAAAGAGTTCTCGACAGGAACAGCACTTTCTCCAGAAGAATTTGAAACTGCTGCAGAGAGAATGGGAATAGCTGCTATCAAATACTATGATTTGAAGTAGAATCGTATATCTGATTACAACTTCGATTATGATAAGATGCTTGATCCAAAGGGTAATACTGCTGTATACTTGATGTATTCATATGTTCGAATGCTATCTATCTTACGAAAGAGTGGTATCCAAGACTTTGAAGTTTTTAAAGCAGATCACAAATTCAAAATAACGCATCAACATGAACGACATTTAGCTGCTTAATTGTTGCGATTCGTTGATGTTCTATAATCAGTCACTGATTAATTAGCAATTAATTGGTTATGTGATTATATTTATGACATTTGTGTGAAGATAGCAGAAGCATATAATTAAGTAATATTTTAAGCTTAAATTTAGTATCGTATTTTGAATGATGAACACACCCAAACAAGGTTGTTATTGTGCGAAGCTGTGAAAATGGTATTGTTGCAATGCTTCTATTTGGTTGGTATTGAACCCATAGAAAAAATCTGAAGTGACATATATTACATTAAAATAAATACATATTTATTTATGTTTCCAAACATTTCAGTCTTAAATGAAGAGTTTGATGAAGATTAGCCTCGCTTGATTGCTGTATCTTATTCAGATATTAAAAAACTGCTGTCTCCTCCGCCAGCCAAGATTTAATCTGAAATTGTTGTTGAAAGATTTAAAGCTAAATCACATACGCTTGGATTAATTGAATCAAAAGGAGTAGAATCACATCTCATTAAAATCATATAGAATAATGATTAAGTAGAAATATAGAGCTTATTGGAAGAGGTAGAGAACATCAATATTCAATCAATTATTGATCATAAGAAATACACTCTACTTCATCTAGCAGCCTATAACAACAACTTAGATACTGTGAAGTATTTATTTAATATGAACTGTGTTTAGGATGCTGATTAATCATGTTAAAAAACAGCATAAACATAATTGCTAGTCTATTCTTACAGAATGGGTTAATTAATAAACAGAAGATGGTTTTGTGGCATTTCACTTTGCAGCCTATAGAGGAAATCTAGAGATGATTCACGAGTTTGAAAAGTGTGGAGCCAATCTAGATATTCGAAATGCTTAAGGAATGAATGGATTGCATTTGGCAGCACAAGGAGACTAACCAAAATCAGTTGTCTATTTTAAGAAAATCGGTTTCGACTTTGCTTAAAAAGATTCAAAAGGAGGAACTGCATTACATTGGGCATCTTATTATGGGTGTGAATTATCAGTCAATTATTTATTGTCCTTCTCAGATCAATTTTTAGATGTCAAGGATTTAGAAGGTTTAACAGCACTTCATTTAGCTACTATGAGTGGTAATAGTAGAATAGTTAAGAAATTATTGCTGCATGGTGCTAATCGACAGATTAAAAATAATGAAGGATAAACTCCGGCTGATATTGCTAAATCCAACTCCTTTCAATCCATTTATAAAATGCTTACAGAGTCCTAAAACTTCTTTATTACCTACTTTAGTATCAGTTAAGGATTCTAGAAGGTCGACAGAAGCAAAAGTAAAATGTTCAAATTTGCTGCTATGTTAATTTATTGTCAAGCAATCATTATTTATTCAAATATTTATGCTGGAGAATCTTATCAAAACATCATTTACTATGGAGTCCCGCAATTGATTATCTGGCTTTTATTAATGCTAATTTGGCTCAGTAATCCTGGCAAATAAATCGTAAATTAAGAATAATCAGAATAAGATCTTCTGAAAAATCTATTTGAAATTCTACAAAGATATGATGCCAAAGACATATGTCCTGAATGCGTGTGTGTTAAAGCACCAAGATCTAAACATTGTGATATTTGTTAATCTTGTGTATTAGTATATGATCATCATTGCCCTTGGGTTGATAATTGTGTAATTATTGATTCTTATTTAAGATAGGATAAAACAATCATTTTTAATTTTACATATTTGTGTTGCTCCTTTGTTTGGATATTACTTTTACTTTGGCACTCCAGTTCTACTTTGTCATCAAAGAGATTCAGATTGATGGAAGCATAACAGACTCATATATTTTACTTTTCGTTCCCTCCTTATTTTCCATCATTATTATGCTTTTATTTCTCTTTCCTCTTTGGCTTCTTTTATACATTTAAACAATGAATTTGTTGTCAGGATAAACCACTTATGAAAAGTAATATTAATTATATCTAATCGATAGGTATTCATAATCAATGAAGAAGGTTAACGATAACTCCTCTATATCCTGCAATAATTGTCTATAGATGTGTTGTTATAATAAAATGGATAGTCAAAAGAAAAAGAAACTTAACCATTAATCAATGTAATTATATGACTCAAATAAAAATTGATGATATCTAATAATTAATTCATTATCTAGTAATTATTGACTATTTGTCCTTAATTCTTATTTTCTTCATTTGCTTTTTTTTACTACCTTTTTTTAACAATATTGAACCCACTACTCATTTTATATTCGATTATATTTTCAAATAGTAAGTAAACTCTGTAATTGAGGATTATAACTATAAGTAGTCATGCATATTAATATATAATAATAATTTATATAAAATAATATGTAACAATTTTTTAATCACTAATAGCCACCAGAATGTTATTAAAAAGTTTGATATAAACTTATGAAACTTGAAATAGTTCCTAAAATAACTGCTTTTTCTTATGAAATTGCCTTTGTGTTCACATAAGAATAAGACACTGGTATATCTAGACTGTATTTTACTAAATTCTATAAGATCTGAATCTATCGAGTTCTAATTTTATTCTTGGGATCGTTTTGCAATTATGATTTGTAGATTTCTTATTGATTAACTCTATATTCAAGACAAAGAGTTATAAACCACCCTATACATTCAGCAAAGTAAAATTTTGGACTGATTTCTTTGGTTATTAACAATAATTTGACATTTCTACACAATCCAATTTAACACATCCAAAAGATTAGATCATTCACATCCGTCAGTATTAGGTAAGCATAAAATAAAACATCATTTAGATTTCTGTAATATTTTAATTCATTTTTGCTCGATTGCTATTTGAGTTTATTCATTAGAATCTGTATATAGAATGCTGTTCGTGACCATCGTAATATCTTAAAATATTGATTTGCAATACTCTTCTAGTCATAGAAAAGTGTGAACATATAATATCAACTTTGTTTTACCACATCATAAGGCATTCACCACTTTTCATTTTCCTTAACAAATGCAATTTGAAGAACCGTAACAGAAATGTGTAAGTCCTAATTGTTAAATTTTCATTACCTTATCATTCTATCCTGACCTAAAACTGTAGAATTTACTTTGTGTATCTTAGTTACGGTTCCCAGAATCATATAATCTTAAAATTATAATAAAATTAATATATAATAAATATATTCCGAAATTCTAACCACCATTCTCGTCCCTAGCAAATTCGACATAACATTTGCAAGGATTGAACATTATTATTGATAAACATTCTGTGTTTACTTAAATCTATTACATTTTTGATTTCTTAATAGATTGCAATACTGTCACTATAATAGAAAAATAAATTATGAATAGAATGCTGTATGAAATTATAATAAGCATAATAATATTATAATCAATAATTAAAATGAATTGAAAAACAATTAACCCTTTCTTTTTTCAAATTGAACTGTTGTTGCTCAAAATGAATACTTCTAGCTAAATAAACTTTGAGTGTTGATCTCTCACTATACTTCCCAAACAGGATAAATTTAATTCTATTTAATTAAGTATTTCAATTAAGGATTAAAGTCATTTTAGTTGAACATATTCAATTTCTGAATTCATACTTATATTTATATAGAGATTTAGTATACCTAAAGGTTATGCCAGATAGAAATTCGAAATTAGATTATAAATATGACTTGAAATAGTATTGAGTTATCATTTTAACCATGTTATTAATATTTCCAAAACTCCAATATGGAACTATGATCTAACTAATTCATACTAATTATTCCCACAATACTCTTCTAACAATAAATCCTTTTTATAAGAATTAGAAATAACTGATAACATTTTATCTTCAATAATAGAAAAGAGTAGAGATTTCAACTTCAATCCTAAAGAAATAGAATTTTGATTATTTTATTTGATAGAATACAGTTTCGGCTTTGAAGTACAAATAAATATTGAGATGAAGCTACTATGTGATTAAAATTGTCATTTTTTCGAAAAAACTTAATTAAACTTATTATATCATTATAACTTATCCATCGAATAGATAGGCATCGTTCTATTTGATAATGATGTCTGAAANGGTAAGCATAAAATAAAACATCATTTAGATTTCTGTAATATTTTAATTCATTTTTGCTCGATTGCTATTTGAGTTTATTCATTAGAATCTGTATATAGAATGCTGTTCGTGACCATCGTAATATCTTAAAATATTGATTTGCAATACTCTTCTAGTCATAGAAAAGTGTGAACATATAATATCAACTTTGTTTTACCACATCATAAGGCATTCACCACTTTTCATTTTCCTTAACAAATGCAATTTGAAGAACCGTAACAGAAATGTGTAAGTCCTAATTGTTAAATTTTCATTACCTTATCATTCTATCCTGACCTAAAACTGTAGAATTTACTTTGTGTATCTTAGTTACGGTTCCCAGAATCATATAATCTTAAAATTATAATAAAATTAATATATAATAAATATATTCCGAAATTCTAACCACCATTCTCGTCCCTAGCAAATTCGACATAACATTTGCAAGGATTGAACATTATTATTGATAAACATTCTGTGTTTACTTAAATCTATTACATTTTTGATTTCTTAATAGATTGCAATACTGTCACTATAATAGAAAAATAAATTATGAATAGAATGCTGTATGAAATTATAATAAGCATAATAATATTATAATCAATAATTAAAATGAATTGAAAAACAATTAACCCTTTCTTTTTTCAAATTGAACTGTTGTTGCTCAAAATGAATACTTCTAGCTAAATAAACTTTGAGTGTTGATCTCTCACTATACTTCCCAAACAGGATAAATTTAATTCTATTTAATTAAGTATTTCAATTAAGGATTAAAGTCATTTTAGTTGAACATATTCAATTTCTGAATTCATACTTATATTTATATAGAGATTTAGTATACCTAAAGGTTATGCCAGATAGAAATTCGAAATTAGATTATAAATATGACTTGAAATAGTATTGAGTTATCATTTTAACCATGTTATTAATATTTCCAAAACTCCAATATGGAACTATGATCTAACTAATTCATACAACAGATTTCTATTAATTTTCAAAATACTCTTCTAACAATAAATCCTTTTTATAAGAATTAGAAATAACTGATAACATTTTATCTTCAATAATAGAAAAGAGTAGAGATTTCAACTTCAATCCTAAAGAAATAGAATTTTGATTATTTTATTTGATAGAATACAGTTTCGGCTTTGAAGTACAAATAAATATTGAGATGAAGCTACTATGTGATTAAAATTGTCATTTTTTCGAAAAAACTTAATTAAACTTATTATATCATTATAACTTATCCATCGAATAGATAGGCATCGTTCTATTTGATAATGATGTCTGAAATGCTTTAATTGAGAATAAATTCAACATTTTTTAAAAGAATAGATCGATTGGTTAACTAAAAGCCATTTTTTATATTTATCAAATTATCAAAGCCATTCTTAAATTCTTAGATATAATTAGATTTTTAGAAAGACAATTTGAGAACAAAAGAGGGAATTCTAAATATAAATTATTCGTATGTTCAAATAATAAAAATTAATTAATTCCTTATTAACTTTTACTTCACTGTCCTTCAAAACAAAAAAATCAATCAAAATTTGTATGTGCTGTTTTAATTTATTTATTTTATCAAACACTTTTATGCCGAACATTTATTCTTTATTACAAGTTATTTAAACTTAATTTATTCTAACATTATTCTTGTTTTGTAATCAAAAATTTTCTAAACTATTTAATGTTCTTTAATTTACTCAAGAATTAATATTTTAATAAATTCATGAAATTATTAATCTTTTCTTAGACTCAAACACAAAATTATATTAAGATCAGCGGAATTTATTATTAAGTTGAGCTTTTTTTTTTTCTTATTTTATTTTTGATATATGAGTTATTTTTAATATTAATTTAATTAATTTATGTACTATTAACCATCTTAAAAGCTATTACTCAGTAATAAATTCTCATCTTAACCAATAATAGTAAATTGTTCATCTAGTATTTTAGATTTAATAAAATATTTAAAGAAAATTGAATTCAAATCCATTTGACACACCCAGGTACCAAGCAGAAAATTAGACTGTTAAGACATAAAGATAAAAAATTGTTAATATTGATGAGCATTTCACAAATCTATATTGCAATTTGAAAGAGGAAAATCAATAATTAAAGGAATAATTGAATCAATTAGAGTTGAAAGTCTTAGCAGCCTAAAAAAAACTAGAATTGTTAAAATAATAATGAATAAAATATTTAATTAATTAATTGATATATTTTTAATAAAAAACAGCTATTTTGATTACTTAACTAGAAATAGTGTAAAGAAGAGTATATGGTGAACAGAAATTTCAGAACCTCCTAAGAATGGCATTTCCTCGTAAGCATGAAATTATTTATTTTATCAGACTCTCAACTTTAGGATTAAAATGATATTTTTTTAATAAAATTTAATTTATGCAGTCATTATATTAAATGAGTCCAAAATCAACTTCTAAGAATAGATAACAATTCTAAACTTGTTTTGATTACAATGAGTCACCATTTTTAAGTCCGAAGGTGGAATCTTTTGAATAACACAAATATAAAGTGAGAGCCTTGAAACCAAAAACATTTCTTGAAGGTGATCTTGCTAGAGTCAGTAAATCAAGAAATGCAATATATACAAATAATAGTGAATGCATAAAATGTAAAGGTGAGAAAGGGAGTTTAGCAATCAAATTATGCAATTGCTTAGATACATATTACCACATAGTTTGTATCTTAGATTATGCAGATCTTTATCCTAAATTAGGGGTTAATTTGTTTAGATGTTAAATTTGTAATGACTATTTTCCTATTGAAATCAATGAAAAGTATAATATTTATAAACTATCAAGAATGAGCATTTCAAATTTAAGCACAAAAGAAAAATTCGCGTTTTTAATGAGCTTTTCGCTGTTATGCTCGTTGATTACACTAGAAATTTTGATCTTCGTATTGTTTGAATTGGATCACATGAATCTAATTTTATTAATAATACTAATAATTATTGAATTGTTAGTCTTATTAATAATTATCAGTAAATTGTATCATTTATGTTACTTAATCGAATATGATATTAAGGAGTATAAACTTGGACAAGAGTATAATTAATCACAATTGGAATCCTTCACTCTTAAAATTGTTAAATAGCTTTAATATAAAAGAGCCAAAAGGGTCATATTTAATCAACCATGATTACTCGAATGTTTTTTAATACTTAATATAGATTTTATTGAATTTTTATGGTCATTTCAAATTTCCAAATAAATCGTTTATTATAATAATAATTGCTAAATAAGGATAGCCTTATAAAATGAAAAGTATGAATATTGGTCCAAAAGTCTTGCTCTAATAGAATTAAGTTAGATAACAAGATGACGACGAAGATGTCCCTGAAGAACCCTCTCCTATTTTAATTAAACAGAAAATAATCAAAGTCATGAAATACAATTAACCTAGATTTGATGTCAAAGGCAGACAAATTTTTAAAGGCACTGGTTATGGAATTGCCTTTGATAATTTTGTCACCGTTTGTGTATTTAATCCTGATGAGGAAGTACTATCAATCAAGGACACAATTTCTTAATGTACAAATACTCAAGAATAGGAGAAATTTCACATCAAATCTAGTAGCAATAAAAAAATAGAGGATTACCAAAAAGAAATAATCCTTAAATCAATTCTTAAATAGACTAAACCATATCAATGAAAAATAGTTTGAATTCAATTTCTTTATTTTAATGTTTTGTTTATCAGAAAGAAGCTTATACATTTATATGCAACTACAATCATATTGAATCTCTTGGGTTACTTCTCTATTTTACTTTTTAAATTCAAGATTTTATACCATTTTAATAATATAAATTCAGATTCTACAAGCATTATCCATAAATATTATGTCCAACTAGTGGTAATCTTATTTATTTCGTATTTCTGACTCTTTTCAATCCTAAAAACTTAAGAATTGCCTTTTTCAAGTTACATATGACATAGAAACATGCAACTTCCATTATCAGTTTTGTTTATATAAATAATGTATTTATAAGGTCAATATTTGCTTTCCTCAGCGTTTGAATTCTATATGGAATCAAGTAGTTAAGAGTGGGAGAAGATTAATTGATTAAGGAATAAAAGAAATTTTATTATTCGTTTACATTCATATAAATTAATTATTATATGTCTAATTAACATACTTAATCATACAACTCCTCCATCATATATACACCAATTCCATTGAAGCTATCATTGAGTGCCTCTAGTTCCAGTTGGTAAAGTTCAAATTCTAGCATGCTTGAAGAAAGTACTTAACAGCAAGCATCTTCATTAACAAATTCCCGAAGTCCAAGAAAATATTTGTATTTTGTAATG
The DNA here is from genome assembly GCA_905182995.1 of Paramecium octaurelia. NCBI lineage: Eukaryota > Ciliophora > Oligohymenophorea > Peniculida > Parameciidae > Paramecium > Paramecium octaurelia. The sequence goes on from CAJJDP010000129.1 coordinate 258,426, forward strand.
AATAAACACGTATAGACTTACAAAATTTGAATAAGAAAATCAAGAAAGACCTGAAAACCCTATGACAAGAGATGAGAAATTTAAAGAACTTCAAACCCTATTCTTAAATTTCGATCCTGAATCATATATTACAGAGGTTGAACTGTTCGATTGATCAAACAACCTTTTAATTGTGACTAAAGTATACATAATAAAATATATAAACTCTAACAACAAAATCAAATGCTACTCTTATCTAGATAACAATATAATTAAATATATTCTCTAACTAATTCTTTATCAGTTAATTGAGATTGTGATCCATATAATATTGTAAAATAATCAAAATTATAATTAATTATATTTTTAGATTCCTTTTATATGGCTCTATATTTTATTTTGACAATCCTCTTTATATTATTCTTTAAGAATATGATTACTAAATCATAAGTAAAATTCCAACTCTATATATAATTTAATAAAATAATGTGAATTATTATTTAAGAAGATTATGTGAATAATTTCTATTTGATTATTAAAGCATTAATTACTAAGAATTTATGCCCTAAATATCTAGACAATAGATAAATAATAAGATAAATCTTCTCATTTTATTAGAATCATTTCTTAGAAAATCCTATACCTATATATTATTTCAATCTCAAGCTTCTTCATCTGAATGTTCCTCCACAGTTTTCATTAGGTGAGAATCAAATTTCCTTTATACTTTAACTCCTGCTGATACTTTCTACCATTTCAATTTGAGAATTTATCTATTCCTTTCTAGGAGTTCTTATTCATCTTTTTCAAATGTATTTATGTCATCCTTCCAACTTTAATATTATAATTTTAGTTCTTCAAAGCGTTCACATTATAGATTGCCATTCTTTATTTCTGTTAATATCCTTGCTAAATTATTTAAGACCTAATTGATAAATTAAAGATCGGCCACTCTTAAAATGTTTTATCTCAGCCTCACTAGTTCTCAAAAAATAAACAATATAAATACTCTTAAAATTTATAGATTTTGATAATTAGGCTCTCATGTTGAATCCCATTAAATAACATTTAAATATCCTTAAATTATAGTTTATTGAATTGGCAAAATTTTATAACTTAAGGAATTGATGTAATTGAAATTTGTTGCCTTTTTTTTTGTTGAATTCTAAATTATCTCCATTTCTTTAATAAATTTATTCCATTTTTTCTTATTTTCTAGGCTTCTTAAAAGTAGCATTCCCATTTACTTAAACAAATTTAGTATATATCTTAAGAGTTTAGATTTTAGACATCCTATTTAATTTATACAGTGAGTAACTTTTCTTCAAAATATTCTTTGATTAAAAATACACCCATTTTATTAATTAGCTCCTATTACAAATTTGGATTCTTTTTATTGAGACACTAGTGTATTTTTATATAAAATGGATATCTAGAATCATTCGAATAGATTTAGCATAGTTTCTCTTTTATTTCAAAAGTGGGATTCAAAAAATCAACGTTAAGACAATCAAAAGTAAATTGGATTGATATTCATAATGCTCTGAATTACATGTTTCTATATAATATTTTAGTAATTCTATAACTTCTAAGATGAAATCAGTTTTAGATAATTTGAATAGAGGTTGATGAAGCTCCAATTTAGAAGATATGATGTTTTAAAACCTTTATGGAATACAGATCTAAGTTATTCCTTCTTGGGCCAAAAGTAACTTTATGCCTATTCTGATTAAATGATTTATCCATTCATCTAAATATATTTTATTGTCAAAATATTAATTATATGCAATAAAACAATCGAATGAATCTTCAATAATATCATAATGCTGACACTCTAAGAATTCTAGATATTTTAAATAATACTCTGATTCTTCCTTTTCTTTCATACTTTATAATGTAAATATGGCAAATGGCATATTATCTTATAGGTGTAATAAATTTAAAGCTAAAATAAAAAAGCCATGTTTTTACTCTAAATCTTTTAATCCTTATTCGAAAAAGTATGCATTCATTTTTTAAATAATATCTAATTTACTTATCCATATTAAAGATTCTTAAATTTGTTTATAATAACCATTTATGAATAATTCTCAAATCATCTGATTTAGTAAAATGTAAAATTGAAGTTTCATGGTCATCAATTGTATTTACAAGGCCCCTTTGACGAATTCCATAAACAACTTTTGAATAATAATCTACTTAGTCCTTCTAAAACTATGTGAGATTTGGAAGTATATTCTCAAATTAATATTGCAGCCTTTATTTCAAGCCATAAATGATATTTTTTTATTTCTAGTTAATCTTATTTATGTTAAATAGTTGAAAATAATATAACTATTGGTTTGGAATTGCAAAAATATTACTTAAAAAGTTAACCTAAGACTTCAAGTGGTATTAAGATATATTCATAAGCTATATCTATAAAGATCATTTGATCATTAAAATTCTTTATCAGCTTAGATGTGATGTGAATAATACAAAATTAAGAATAATCAATCATAGTATCTCCAGTTGGGAAAGAAAATTTGAATAAGAATTAAAGGGCTTCAATTATATTAGGTTTAAGATGAGCAAATTGCAATTGATTAATGCAGTACTACTATTAATTAACTAAATCAATTAATAAGCAATAGGAATCTGTTTCTAACTTTAATATTCCTATAAAGCAAAACATACATAAGATAATAGATTCTATTTATTTAAGCTTTTCTTAACTTGTTAGATTAACCTGATGTAGTTTTGAATTATTGAGCAATTTTAATATATTAGCTTTATTTAATTTTCTTTAGGATGCACATTAAATAGTAATTTCGAACATTTCATCAATAATTATATTATTTTTAGATTGATTTGATAGGAAATGTTATTCTACTTAAATGAAGTATTAATTTTTTATTAATTAAAATTGTTCTTCATCCGTTAACAATTAGCTCACTCTAGATTACTTGATTTTTTGAATAATGATCACCCAATCTTAATAGTTATTAAAAGATTAACATAATTTAACAGCATTTTCATAGTTCAATTAATAAATTATAGTTCTCCAATACCCTAATCCGATCAGTGATTTATAGCATTCTATTCCAAAACTATTGTAATAATGAAGTGTATCATCATATTTAAATTCTAAATAAATTGGGTTGATAAATTCTAAAATATTATTGAATGTCATTTAGGCTAAGATTGATTGATCTAATAAATGTTTTCTTTATAAATTGATACCAATAATCCAATTTTAGAATTAAAATTTATTTTTATTAATAGGAGTATATTGGGACCCCAAGGAAATTAAATATCTACCTAAATGTTAGAACAATTAAAATTAATTGCAAACATAGATACAAAGTTTATAACTTTTACAATGCTCTAGGATATCCAAAACAAAATAAACAGATTTTAAGTCCAAGTTCTCTAAATCATTAAATAAAGTAATCGAATTGCCTATCTCCTTCTCTTCGGTTTTTTTAAATGACAGTAATGCACTTTAACTTTTTTAATTTTCTAACAATAGTTTAAATTCATTTTAAAATTATTAAAATCTTTTGCACATATGTAGCATTACTTTATTTTGGATAAAAATGTTTTATCTAGATTTAAGAAGTGGAGTAGTTGTAGGTTAATTCATAAGTAAGACATGGGAAAATTTTGATTCCACACTTGAAGATGAAATAGATCTAATTAAAGATTTATTGTCAACTTTCAGCCATTCATCATCTGGGTCATAAAAAGATAAGTGATCAAGTGATGTATCGAATACTACTTGAAATGATTGAGAATCATCATGAGGATTAATTATTCCCAGATCTTTTTCTTCATTATTATGTTCTTCAATTAAATTGTCATTAACATTAGAATTATAAACTGAAAAAGATTCAGATTAATTTCCAATAAGTTTTTCCTATTCGTATTGTAATAATTCTTGTTTTTCAATATCTTCTATTATCGATTTCAAATATTTTGGAATTATAATACTTAAGTACATTAATTTTTCTTCAGTCGTTAATTAGTCTTTGTTTAAGTTAACTTAATCCAAGGAGTCATTCCATAGTTTTTATTTATTGAAACACTCAATAGATCTTCTTATTTCTCCTAATTCTGAAAATAGTTGACCTGCAAGCTTATATTACCTCATGAAGTAAGCAGATTCAGCCATTTCAATTTTGCAATCTAATTATTGATATAATTGAAAGGCTTTCTAATAATTCTTTGCTGAAAAGTAACAGGAGGCTGCCCTTTTTATTAGATTTGTTTCTTCAAATAGCTATGCCGCTTGAATGAATTAATATATATTATTTTAATTAAGAGTAGCCTACGTTGCTAAATGATAGGCCATGCATTTCTTTGCTAATTCTATTTCAGTAGCAAACATAAAACACTTATATGCTTGATCATAATTAGCATTCTATATCCTTACTTCTTCCAATTAGCTTTATTATCTATTGAAAATGGTAATACAAACTTTTATTCATAGTTTTACTATAATTGAGTATCATAAATTATTTCTACTATCTCCAATTCTTCCCAAATCTTCTGAATATACTATCTATTTTATAACTATTAATCAAATATTATTAATTTTTTTTTTGGTCTGGTTACAGCCACATAGAGCTATTTTAATTCATATTATAGAGTAAGATTGGGCTTGCTATGATTTTTTTTAATGGCATCCTAATGTTATTTTCTATTACTTTTTATTTATTTGAGGATTGTCAACTCCACCTCATACTAATTAATGTCCTTGCAACTTAAATATTTTACATTATGGGCTAGAAATAGAATAATTGATTATACGTTTAGTCTCCCATTCTTGTTTAGCCATCCTGACATTGACTATTTCTATATAGCGAAAAAGGCTCATGACATTTTCATCTTCATAAGTGTTGGTATAGGAGAAAAAGTTAAAAAGTATTACATCATCAAATTCTAATCCTTTTGCTTCATATATAGTTAAAATAATTGCATTCTATAATTCTATCGGAATTTTTTATTTGGAATCTTAATCTTTTACAATAATCACCAAATTGCTATTGAGTTCTACATTATTTTCATTATTTCTATATTATTGTAGTAAATAATTCAACAGATCCTTATTTTCGCAGCTCTAAATAATAGTTGGTTTTGGTCCTTATTAATCTGATTTCTCTTTCTGCAGGAAATCAATTTCACCATCAAACAATAATTCAAGAGCATTGACCAAAGTATTACCTAATTATAAAATTTAATTGCTAGATCTGAAATTCTGTGCTAATTTCATTAGTGAAATCTTATGTTACCCTTTCTAATCGGTTATACTTTTTTGTTTTCTTCCTCGAGACAACTCTATATATTAGAGAATGACATCCAAATACCTTTAAAAATATTTTAAGCATTGTCACCAGCTAAAAAGAGCTAAACATGAGTCATTCTATTGAGCAGTATTAACAAAGCCTTTGGAACACCTTATAGTTCATCAAGTATAATATAGTGCATATATTAAATAGTATCAAAACAATTAGCTTATTAGTGATTAATATTATTTATGAGATCAAGAATATCATAATAGTCAAATCTTTACTTTAATTTCTCATATATTAAGAATATTTTATATACCAAGCTTGGGCCTGGCTTTCTAAAATATCTATACCTTCTCAAATATTCCTATTCAATTAGATAATGATTAGGATATTTATATGAATTTTAATTCCCTTTTATTATTGTGATGATCTCTGACCAAATTATTATAGGGTCTAGCTAATCAAGGGATTCTTTTTCATTTAGGACAATTTCTTACAAGATTTTGGGCCAGACAAACTCCTTAAAAATTGCCAAAGTAACTTCCTTTAATTTATTGTGGTACATTATTTCCTTGGAGTCAAGATCATGAACTTCTTAATCTAACTTCTCCGAATTGTTATTAGTGACATTTTAATTCATAGATAGGACTCCAAAATATTCATTATGCCATTAAGCTGATCTATGTATCTTATCCTTATTTTTAAAAAAAGAGTTATGTAGCGAAGAATCAATAAGAAATAATAATTTTCTAATAGTAAGAAAGGCAGGAAACTTTTTAATATCTGAAATAGTTTAAAACTATCCCATCTCTTTTTCATATTGATCAACATCTTCTTCATTTTCATGTTCATTTTCATTTTCAATCTCAAATTATCCCTCATTTTAATCTTACTCTCCTAACATATCTAGGATCTGCACTGTGCTATTGTTCAAGTTATCTGATATCTATTCTAAAATCCTTTAAACTTGGTTCTTTTGTCTTAAATTCTCTTAAACATTTTTAACCATGTTTTCATATTTCTATTTAATTTATTAAGCTAATAAAGGGCTTGATGTTAAAAATAACGTCCTCAATTAAATTCCAGTTTAGAGTTCTTTATTATATTATAGATGAATTTTAGAGGATTCTTTAAAGAGGTTTAGATTCTACCTCAACATAAATATTGCATCGGTGATAAATAATTTCAACAATGAGATAATAGTTTTTCCAGTTCCACTTCTGCCCATTAAAATTATATCACCTTCTTCAGAAATATCTTTATATTATTCCTTATTTAACTAAAAATTATCGCTTTTAATATTTCTCAATAACTTCCGATATTATTCAAAATTAGGAGTAAATATGTATTTTTTCAATAGATACTATTATGATTCCAATTCATTCTACATTTAAATTCGATTTTCATAATTAATGATATCAGTTTTTTTAATCCATCTTTGATATTTCTAGGAAAATTCAAATTAATCTGGTTAAAAGTTTTAATTTTATATTTTCTGGGTGTAACATAACTTTTATTGACATTCCTTTCTTCGATTTTTTATAATATAGTAAATTAATATTCTAATTAAACTTAAGAAATAAATCCTGATGAAGAAAAGGATCTTCATCTAATTCTCTTAAATATTGCATAATGTATTTATCACCGTCACCATATGAATAACATATAAACACAATAGTATCAGCATATTATAAAGTAGAAAGTTGATTCTATGAATTTAGAGTAAATATTTATTTTGGAATTATTTGTACAGCAATATTTTCTTTTTTGTTAAATTAATTATAGACATCATAAATTGTTTGACTTAAATTTGATTAAAATTCCATCTTTATAAACCTATACATATAATAATGAGATGACTCAAAATCATTAGGGTAAGATTGTTTTGGTCGAAATTCAAAATGTCCTCTTAAAATCAATTTCATCATATATAATATTTATGGTAGTTTTTAGGCTAAGAATCTATGTTTAGTAAGTTACTCTTGGAAGGTTGCTATAAGATTTTAATGGTAAAGTACTAGTCATTGAAAATTCCCAAATCCTCTCAGGAAATAATAAGTTTATATCGAATTTGGTTAAGATGTCTCTAAATGAACTATTTGGTATAGATACTAATGGCAATTTGTTTGCATGCTGGTTTCTTGTTTATGAACTAACATAATATTCCAAAAACTGTGGTATAAATTCTGTTATGAAATTTTATGAATCTAAATCACAAAATGTCGCAGCTAAACCTTTAAGTCTTTATTCCTCTTTTTTATACTCATCCTTCTGTTCTTTTGCATTTTTCACTATCATTTTAATTGATTAAAATTCCTTAATTAATAATATATCACACATCTTTTTAAATATTTACGGGAATGCATTTTCTGATAAATTTGATTTAAGTTGAAATATTTAATTTAAATTGATTGAATTCTACATTTAAAAAGTGTTCTGTCAGTAATTTCATCATAAATTATTGAAAGATTATAACATTTAAATATATAATTAATATTTAAACAAAATCATGTTGAGTTTAAAAAAACTAAATATCATAAATTAAAGATGACATAAAATCAATTATTTTTTCAAGAAAAAGATTGCAAAAGATTAAATAAGATGGTCGAATAGAGTGACCTTTACTTTTTATTGTTAATTTATATCTAAATTATTCAATGAATAGGAATTGAAGACTAAATTTGAAGATACTCAAGCAAGTGAAGTATTTTAAGTGTTAATTATTCGATCTTAGTAGATTAATTAAGGAATACCATATAGCACTAATGAATTTTTAATATTTCATATTAATTGTCTATTTTATTATTTGTAAATTGATAATATAAATTATTATTTTATAAATTCTATCTGACTGAAGAGTAAGAAATTGAATATTGAAATCCATATTTTGAAGGCCTTTGCGGTAAGATTTTTTAATGAATCAGATCTAAATCTGTTTATGAAGAGAGTCTTCTCATTTATAATAATTTTTTTAGTAAAGTTTGAAAATAGAATATCCCAATTTAGCTATTTTATCTTTAATTTATGGGTTCATGCTAATGAATTATAAAGGCATTATTTAAGTTGTTATTTATGAAAATGAGATAAATACATATTTATAAATTAATTTTTAATATTCATAGACAGATGAATTACAAAGTATTTCTATATTTTTGATAGAAGGGATATAGTAAAATTACTATTAGAGCTGGGTATGAAAAAAAACCATGCAAAAATCCTTAGGAACAAAACTCAACCTCATTTTAGTTTGAGAAAGTAATTCCAATTCTCGGAGATGATCACAGTATTTTATTTTAGAATATTTAGAATATAGAATACGGGGTTCAGAAGGCAACGGCAATAATTATGTATGTATACCTTTTGGAGATATTCCGCGTAGAGATTTATTCGAGCTTGATTCTTCTTGGTTGTTGATACCCAAAAGCATTTCGGAATTCTAAAATTTATACCATTAAGTTCTAAGGAGCTGTGATATTCAATAGCACATAATTTCTAAAATTGGAGAATTTTTAATTATTGATAAATAGAAATTGAAGCTCAAAGATATTTCTGGTAGACAAGGATATCCAACTTTAATAAACATATCAAGAAAATGTGAAAATCAAGAGCTAATCAAAAGCAATGTATTTGTTATTGGCAGGACATCGAAATTAAAAGTATAATAAAATAATCAACTTTTTGGAGAGTTTTTGGATAGCCCTCAGTTATTTGATATTACAAAAAAGGCCATAGTGTTAGGGTTGGATTCTGGTATGGATGAACTATTTAAATAATCTTTTAAGGGGAAAATAGCACAGCGACCATTCTATTAGACTTTGAATTCAATAAAATTGAAGAAAGTAAGTATTGATGTATATTTTTAAGGAATTCGATGAATATTATTCTAAATCTTGTATATATATAAAAATAGATTAGGATCAAAGTTATTTGCTGGTTGAAAACTCAAAAAGAAATCCCTCATTTGAAAAAAATAGTGCATAATTATATAGTAGGCGTGGTCAATCATTACCAGTTTAATTATCGAGGAATGCATTATCAATTAACAAGTCTAGAGGGTCTTTATGTTTTTTTACTATTGGAAGAAATTTACTATCTGATATAGTATTAAAATCTCAGTAAGTTTCTGATTATCATGGTACGATAGTGTACCTTTAGAAAATAAAGAAATGGATAATTGTTGATGGGTAATGCAATAATTTTCGGTCTACTCAATGGAATACTAGTGAAAATGGAACATGGTTGGAAATGGCGCAAAATAAAGACTACTATTTGGATAACGAATAAATAATAAAGGTTAATGATATTGAAATTACGATGCATTGGGATTGACTATGAAATAAATGATATTCGTAGTGAAATATATATATAATTAATTTCTTTTATAATGGGACTTTTGAAAATTATCAAAAAGACAAAGGAGAGAGAAAAGGAGATGAGACTATTAATTTTGGGATTAGATAATGCAGGAAAGACAACAATACTCAAAAAATTCAACGGTGAAGACATTTCTCAAATATCACCTACTTTGGGTTTCAATATCAAAACACTTTCATATAATGGTTATAAGCTTAATTGTTGGGGTAACACATTTTAATTATGCTAGATGTTGGTGGATAATAGACAATAAGATCATATTGGAAGAATTATTTTGAACAGACAGATGGATTAATATGGGTGGTAGATTCTACTGATAAGGCTCGTTTAGATGATTGCAAAAAGGAATTATAAAATTTGTTGAAATAAGAGAAATTGATAGGAGCTACTTTATTGATTTTTTGCAATAAATAGGATGTGCCTAAGTCTTTAAGTCTTCAATAAATAAGAGAGTATTTGGAATTAGATCTAATACAAACAAGACATTGGGGGATTATTGCATGTTCAGCAGTCACTGGGGATGGATTGTTGGAAGGAATCGATTGGATAGTGACAGACATTTCAAGCAGGATTTTCATGATGAGTTGATAAAATAATAATTATGATTATTGTATTGCTAATATTACTATTTGATGTTAAGGCAGATTGGTACCATAGCACTTTGGCATTCACATTGACAGCGAATAACCTTCAATAACACTTGGGAAAGTAGAAACACGTAAGTATTTAACGAAACAGGTTGTATTAGATTTCTTTACTCCCTGGTGTATATATTGTCAACATATGGCAGGAGAATTCAATTAGGTGTTTGAACACTATAAGGCAACAAGGCCAGATATCTTGATTGCTAAGATGAATTGTGATGAGTAACAAAATAGGCATATCTGTCATCGTTTTGGAGTGCATTCATTTCCAACAATTTTATACTTTCCTCCTGGATAGGATAGACCGACTTCATAGTTTCAGAATCACAGGAGGTTTGAATTCTTCGTTTAATGGATTGATTCGTTGGCAGAGTCTGGATAATAAAAATTGGAGAAGATGTTAAAGGAGCAGGAATAATAAGAATAACGATTAAAAGAGATGATGGAATTAGAGAGATTGAAGAAAATTGAATTCGAAGAGCAAGATACAAAAAAGGAAGAAGAAATACNTTAGAAAATAAAGAAATGGATAATTGTTGATGGGTAATGCAATAATTTTCGGTCTACTCAATGGAATACTAGTGAAAATGGAACATGGTTGGAAATGGCGCAAAATAAAGACTACTATTTGGATAACGAATAAATAATAAAGGTTAATGATATTGAAATTACGATGCATTGGGATTGACTATGAAATAAATGATATTCGTAGTGAAATATATATATAATTAATTTCTTTTATAATGGGACTTTTGAAAATTATCAAAAAGACAAAGGAGAGAGAAAAGGAGATGAGACTATTAATTTTGGGATTAGATAATGCAGGAAAGACAACAATACTCAAAAAATTCAACGGTGAAGACATTTCTCAAATATCACCTACTTTGGGTTTCAATATCAAAACACTTTCATATAATGGTTATAAGCTTAATTGTTGGGGTAACACATTTTAATTATGCTAGATGTTGGTGGATAATAGACAATAAGATCATATTGGAAGAATTATTTTGAACAGACAGATGGATTAATATGGGTGGTAGATTCTACTGATAAGGCTCGTTTAGATGATTGCAAAAAGGAATTATAAAATTTGTTGAAATAAGAGAAATTGATAGGAGCTACTTTATTGATTTTTTGCAATAAATAGGATGTGCCTAAGTCTTTAAGTCTTCAATAAATAAGAGAGTATTTGGAATTAGATCTAATACAAACAAGACATTGGGGGATTATTGCATGTTCAGCAGTCACTGGGGATGGATTGTTGGAAGGAATCGATTGGATAGTGACAGACATTTCAAGCAGGATTTTCATGATGAGTTGATAAAATAATAATTATGATTATTGTATTGCTAATATTACTATTTGATGTTAAGGCAGATTGGTACCATAGCACTTTGGCATTCACATTGACAGCGAATAACCTTCAATAACACTTGGGAAAGTAGAAACACGTAAGTATTTAACGAAACAGGTTGTATTAGATTTCTTTACTCCCTGGTGTATATATTGTCAACATATGGCAGGAGAATTCAATTAGGTGTTTGAACACTATAAGGCAACAAGGCCAGATATCTTGATTGCTAAGATGAATTGTGATGAGTAACAAAATAGGCATATCTGTCATCGTTTTGGAGTGCATTCATTTCCAACAATTTTATACTTTCCTCCTGGATAGGATAGACCGACTTCATAGTTTCAGAATCACAGGAGGTTTGAATTCTTCGTTTAATGGATTGATTCGTTGGCAGAGTCTGGATAATAAAAATTGGAGAAGATGTTAAAGGAGCAGGAATAATAAGAATAACGATTAAAAGAGATGATGGAATTAGAGAGATTGAAGAAAATTGAATTCGAAGAGCAAGATACAAAAAAGGAAGAAGAAATACAGATATCAAAATCTATTTAATTGTAAATTGCAGAAGCCAATACTTTTATTGAGACAATCAAAGGGGTGGAAAAGGAAATCTAGACTTTACAATAGAAAACTGCTGAATTGAGCATCAAATTGGGCGAGATGAGAAAAATGTCGAGAGTGAATGTAAATCATGCTTTGGTGTTTGGGATCATAGGCTTATTTATTGGAGTAGTGATGACCTCTTGTGTGTGTTTATTTCAAAAGACAAATCATGTTTATGCAGAAAAAGGAGTTTGATATTTTAGGTCATCATTTATTAAAATATTCATTTTAGCTTAATGTAATTAGAGTAGTTAATTTAATTTTGTTTTTATAATAAATATTATAAAATTTGTATAATTTATATTATTTATAATTTCTCATTAAATCAAAAAGACGATCATTAAAATAGCCATAGCAAGTGTCTAGGCGAACGAGGCTTCCACATCTGGTATCTCAGTGACACTTGCAGCAATGGCAGTCTAATTATATTATGAATTAAATTTACTCCTTTCAAAATCTTTCTTCCATTTAAGTGTTAGATGGGTCTGTTGTTGTGTTTTATTGGGAATACAGTAGAGTCACTAAGGAAATCCTAAAACTATTTCAATTAGGTTGATGAAATAGGTAAGGCTTATTAGAACACGACCCAATTGACAGTTTATGAACAAGGAAGTGTGGTTAAACTTCCATTATAATGATAATAGGTGTTATCAGACATTTTGGAGAAGAAATCACTAATTTAGGTTATAAAATGGTTACTTTAAATCGAAGGATTCGACTTCTCCTGTAGCATTGGAATCGAACCATGGTTTAAATACTTCGTAATCTGTAGCACTTGCGGTTTCTTAAAACATAATTCCGAATACAGTGAGTTTGTTTTTCACTTTATTACAGTCTTATTCATCATCTTGGATAGCCTAGAATGATATTGTATTTACTTGATGAACAAAATGGATTTCCAAATCATAATATTTACCATCGATGGTATGTTCTGAGGGTGTATGAATGTGGAATTATTTGGCATAATAACGAATAACAGAGCCAGAAGCATCGGTTACCTCTATTTCTGAGTACTCTCCTTCATATTCTTTGGTGTATGGCTCTAAAATTATGTCATCAAATTTATTACTGTTTGCTTCTTCATAAGCAGTATTAGCGTCCTTACTTTTATAGTTGATTTGTGGTTGGACAGATTCTTGAGTACTTCCACTCGTCACTATTTCTATGGGAGATTAGAAACTACCCCCGCACGTTACAACAAAATCTGATATATCATCCTTAAATACCTGCCCAGTTTGCAGCGTTAGCATAACTCCAACCTGCTGCACCAAAATCTGCTGCTGAAACACCGTCCGCATAAATTGGATCAGGAAGAGAGCAATAATCTCTGGTAACTTCTGTTGTAGCAGTTTCAGCCCTAATCATTGTAGATAACAAAGCAAAAATTCCAAATATCATGATTTAAATAATAATTTAGCATGAGTAAAGTATCCATTTATTCTTATCTATTATTAAACTTAATAATATCTGATATATTAACATAAATCATTTTCATTTTTGTTATTATCTCTTTGCTGCTAATTCGGCTTTCTTTGATTGTAACATTTTCAATTCTGCCAATACTTCCTTTGGATCCTTCTTTTCCGTTACAGGAGCTGGTGAGGCCTTCTCTTCTTACTTAATTGGTTCGTTTTGACTCAACTACGTTATTTATGAAGACATTAGCGTTTATGACTACATTAAATTAGATTAGGATCTCATCAACTTTTCTTACTCCTTTTGTTAAGCTTGCTTAGTTCTGTCCATTTATGCTTTGGCCTAATGATCAATATGTTCTTACATTTTTATAATCAGTCCATATTCTCTCGATTTTCTAAAAAAACTCATCAGACTGGGTTTTTTGATCTTCACAATAATGATTCAACAAATCTTTGTATACCAAATCTAGGTCCTTATTATTTTTATCAATTGTCCCACAAGCCTCTTCTAATTGATCAAATAAAATCTTGAATCTAAATTAAAAATTTAGTTGAATTTTTACTTTTCGGCAGCTTTGTCATTTGAATCTTCTCCTTAAGATTTTTAAGCTCTTTCAACCACTCTTTACATTCTTTTTAATTCATTCAAATCTTATCCTATTGTTTACAATGAAATTTTAGATAGAAATTCATAATCTATCTTTGCCAAAAACTCAACGTCATACAAACACCCAATTTCCCTTTCAATCTTCTCCAAAATCACGATCAATAAATTTGTCTTATTGTCATTTGATTTAACATCATCCAATTATGACATAATGTCTAACTTAAATGCACTAGCTCCTCCTTTCGCTGATTGTCCATTCAAATAATTTCCATGTGCCAATGAATATTCCAATAAAATGGGTAGTTTCTCATCTTCTCTCTACATCTTAATTCCAACCTTTATCTTCTCCTATTTTGCAGTTATTGTTTAGGCTAATTCTTTCCATTCATATGCAATTGTTATTGCCTCCACTCTCAATTTTATTTATGGTATCGGACTTAAATCCATAAAGAATTAATCTGGAACTGCCACTAAATTAATATCTTCAGGCTAATAATGTAAAAATAGTTCCTACTCTTCCTTCTCAGGAACAGCATTTATTAACATGCCAACTTTATCTTCCGTTAGCACATCGTAATCTATTGCCAAAAGTGCCTCCTTCAATGTAAAAGCACTTAGCTTTAATCTTGAAATAACAAGTTCTACATTTTTGCATCTTTCTGAGGATAATTGAGATACCTTTTGTGGTTTCACAGGTTGTATTATTGTAGATTGTTGTCTCTAAGTTGGTTCTGGTCTTGAAAACTTCTCCTCTAGTAATTCTATGTCTAATTTAATCTTTTTATCATCTAATTTCTCCCAAATTGTTCCCTTTATCTTGTCTTCCTTAATCAACACCCATGGAACCTATTTCATTGGCTTAGTTGGATTGCATTTCTATTTTCCTGGTTTTGCTGCTCCTGGTGGAGGAGGAGGAGCTCTTCCAGGCACAGGAGGAGGAGGAGGCATTCCACCGGGAGGAGGAGGAGGTGGAGGAGGAAGTTTGCCCCCAGGAGGAGGAGGAGGTGGTGGAGGAGGAGGTGGAGCTAATGAACCACCAGGAGGAGGAGGTGGAGGCGGTGGAGGAGGAGGAGGTGCAGTTAACAAACCTCCTGGAGGAGGTGGTGGTGGTGGCGGAGGAGGTGGAGGAGCTATTTAAGGTGGTTGTGGAGCAGAATTAGTAGTATTTAGCTATGAAGCTGGGGCTGCTGATTGTAATTATTCAATAAGTTTAGATTGTTATTCTAGTTTATTTTCTAGTTCTTTCATTTCTTAAAAATACTTATCTTTTTATTCATAGATTTTTCTTAGTTATGCTTCCAGTTATGTGCATTTTTTTTCAGCTTCTACTAATTCTAGTTGTGTAGGATCATTCTTTTTTAATTCCAAGAGTTTTTAAGCAGTTGTTTAAATTAGTTAAGATACTGGATTTACTCCAACGTTGGCTTGTTAAGCGATGTAGTCATCAAGGATTTTAACAGTCTCTTAAATCGTGGGTGCTTCTCTCACTTAATTGTTAAGTTAATTATAGTCTAAATTGGGGATTCTAATTTCTTATGAATCTTCCATTTCATAAATGTTGGAGATAGATTGTTGTCTTCGAAATTGGCTAATATTATTTTCATTTTAGGTTGGCCCCTTGTGACCTTTTAATTCTTCATTAATGTCTTCAGTTAAAAACAGAAATGCATCTATTTGTGCAGTAGCTTCTTCGCATACTTTCTAGAACTTAGTAGATGCATTAGTGTTATTCAAGTCGATAAATAAGTCATGGCAAAGTTTGGCACAAATGCTCAATTCAACAGGTTTTCCATCAGGAGGTAATACTTTTCGTTTTCTTGTGGGATCATCTTTTAGCATCAAGTATTATTCCATTAATTGCTAGTCCATAGCTGCATATGTGCAATCTTGCATTTAATAGCTTCCACTTTGGATCTTGCTCTTCACATCCTAAAGTAAGATTCTTAGTCCGTATTAGATGAAGCTCTTCTTCAATTTATAGCTATAAGTTTGGTCTGCATGGGCTTCCATAAAGTAATTCAGAAATCTGCACATGTTCGCTATGGCAAACACGCTTTTATTTGTTTAAAGCAGTTGGATGAACGGTTCAATGGGATAATTCCAATATCCTTGACGTTTCATTTCCAACCATGCTAATGCTATTTAAAGCATGCGTTCATCAGTCTAGAATTTGCAAATCAACACATAAATTTCAAGAATCAATGAAAAGTTTACAATGTGAAGGGGATTCAAGATCATGCAGAATTCGTTTAGCGAAGATGTCGGAATTTCGAGATTGTTATCAGATTCTAATGCCAATAATATGATATTTAAAATAAGACACTATCAATAATATTATTTAGTACTTCTTTATCGTGATGACCTTCGCAATCAGTTTGACATAGCTTTGTTAATTTCTCAATAAGATTCTTTTCTGCAATATATTTGGATAAATCTTATTTTGATAATGATCGCAAATAAACCAATAAGTCTTCTAGTCCTTCTTCGGTCCCCAAAATGGCAGGTTCAACATTCTTCTTTTTTGATTTTAGATACTAATATAGAATTTGCGCTTTGAAATCTATATATTATTAAGGTTTTGTACTATCATTAAGAAGATTCAGCTTATTTTTCTTATCCAAGGGAAGATTAATTTAATACATGAATTACCCCCATTCCTTTATGTCTAGAGGAGGATATTATGCTGAACGATCCAGCCTGATTACAACAGCCTATCGAATTATTAGGATTGAACTTTACTTCTAGACTATTTCTAATCGGTAAGGAAATTTGCAAAGCATCATCTGGAGGTTTAGAGTACCTAAGACTTGGCTAACCCATTTTATTATATTTATTTAATTTATAAACTAAAATGTGATAATTATCAAATACCATTTTATTGAAATTACAATAAAATATACATCAAATTTAGTATCAGTTAATAATCTTTCTATATTTTAATTTACAATAGTAATTTAATTATTGCTTTTGATAATTTTGTTTTTGATATATTTCTTAACGTAATCTAGAATTATTATGAGCAAAAATTAGAATACTAGGTATTAAAACAAGAAAATTCATAAATGATTATTTTTATTATGGTAACCTTTGTTTAAATTCTGAATTAACGAGGAGTATATCTTAATTTCCAAGATATCCTTCATACACTCTATGGTATAACCTCTTTCGCTTTAATTTCAATTCTTTAAGTAATTGACAAAATGAATTTAGAGGAAAGAGGGTAATAATGCATTATTATCATTTGATGATATAATTAATATTATTCTCCAAATGATCTGCATGTATTTGCCTAATAAACATGGTCTTGCTAATTTTCCTTCACTTTTATCTAGTCTGTCTACTGAAAATTATTTAAACCATAAAAAACTAATCATCTCTAAGCAGTTAAATTCAAGATTTTTAAAATTAAAATTTCTCCTTAATAATATTAAAATTGTGTTTATTTAAAGTATTTTAAACTTTAAAAAATAACCCAACTCAGCATTTGTTTTTAGCTTTTGTAATAGCTTTCTGTTAAAATTGTTTTGTCTTAGTCTAAATAACTTAAATAACAATACTAGAGGTAGGATTGCATTTAAGAACATTCTAATATTTAATGATTGTATAAAGTGATTTGAATTAAAAAACCTTGGATTCAGTAGCTTAAGGGTTTAAGTTCTTACAGTGAATTAGAGCTATTATGTTCTTGATTTTTATTTAATTAGAAGTGATCTAGATAAAAATAGATAATTATATCTACTTTATCATTTTTTGTCTTTTTAATTCTATTTAAATATTTGACACGGTCTTCATTTGCCTAATAAAATGCATAAATATTTTTTAACGATGATAACCATTCTGGATAAAAATTATTTATGAATTCTAATTCATTTAAAACAAGATTACATCTGGTGATACTAGTTTAAATAATGATTAATCATAGATATTATATTTCCATAGGTGAATAATTTTGCACACACTTTTGTGTCTTGATATAAATATTTATTTATTTTAATAGAATCAAACAGATTGTTGAACTTCGCCTTATTCAAAATAATTGGTTTCCTCATTATTAGTTTCAACCTCTGGTTGAGTTGTAGTCTCAACTGGTTCTTCTGTTACGGTCTCAACTACCTCTTCAGTAGTACTTTCTTGTGCTCCTTCAGTAACAGATTCCTCTACTTCTTCAGTGGATTCAGCTTCAGCTTCTTCGCTTTCTGATTCACTTCCACCTTCGAAAGCACCTGACTCTGGTTCTTCTTCAACTACTGGAACTTCAACTGGAGTAGCAACACCACTCACTAGATCATCTACGTATTATTCGAAATTATTCTCTTTGTCACCATAGAGGTCAGTTAGTGATCTATTTAATAGATAGCATATAAATACCTTTTATCAAAATCAGCAGTTTTATCAAAGACTCCATCTTCAACATAATCATCAATTCTGATCTTATAGGTTTCTCCAATTTTATTGAAAGCATTTTAATATTCAACAATCAATTAGGCAACTAAGTCCTTTTACTCTAAGAAACGAGCTTATCTGGATTCATTATGAATAATTTATTCACTTACGTGATTTCTGAATTCTTTGGCTTCTTCAATTTTAGCATTGATTCCACTTTCACATGTGTCCAATTCCTTCTATCTTTGTTTTACTGTTTCTTCTGGTGAATCTCCCCAAGCCTCATTGAGTTTGGCAACCTCATTCTCATACCAAGCGATCTCTTATTTGAGCTAATGTAAATAATCAGCAATTCTTGAAGTTGAAAGAATCTACATAATAGTGATTAATTACTTCATCAGTTTAACTTGTATTGATCTTGGCTTTGATGGATTCTTCAATCTAATCAAGCAATTATAATAATTCTTATCTAACTGGAGTGATTGCTCTTGATTTACTAACTGCTTGAAGAGAGTTCAATAGTTCATTATCATCGACTTCTTTGCTTAGTGTCTCCAACATCACTGAGAAGTTTTAGATCTCAGCGAATGATCCATAATTCTAAATGGCTCTTCTTAAAAACTCAATCAAATTAAGGATGTATTTGCTTGATTTGATGAAATTCAACCAATTCTTGCTTTATTAGCAACGAAGCTCTTCAAGCACTTGAATTCTACGATTGTCTTTTACGATTTCATTTCTGAAGTATGCTGTGTCATCTCCATGTAATTCAATTTATTATTTGAGCAAGGCCAAGTCGTCAGACATCACCATACAAGTGTTTTAAAGATCGTAAAGTTATTACTCTTTTGAAGCCACTTAATCTTTTAATTGTTGTTATTCAGCTTCATTCTCTTGGATGACTTGCTCATATTACTATTCTGTTGTAGCAAGAAGTTGTTCCAATAGATCAACTCCATCGTCTATCACATTTTCAGTTCTTGCCTACAATTCCACCAATAGTTAAGGCGATGTTATGCTTGTACTCAAAGCCAAGCTTAGCATTAATGCTAATACGACTAGCTATTTCATCTAAAATTAATTAATGAGTATCCGTTTTAAGCAATGCAATATATAATTTATTATTCATCATATAAATACATTTACAAACTAACTACTAATATCATGTTGTTCCTTTATAATATATATTAAATCTCTACTATATATATTTAATTTTATAATAATCAGTCAAAATTATGCATTCACCCTCACATATAATAAAACTATCTTTTAAGTTGATTTTTATAATTATTGATAAAATAGTTAATTTCATTCAATGTTAAGTTGACTCTCCTTTTGGAGTATCAATATTTTGATTAAAATTCTTTTTTTTAAGAACAATTATAATAATTATAATATCATTCTTGAACGATCTCATCATCATTCAAAGACTTGCTTTCCAAACTCTTCAGGCTAGTCTTGGCTACCTGAATTTCTTAATTCACCTTGTCGATTTCCTCTTAATATTGCTTGATTTTGCTCTCTTGCTATAGATTGATTAATGAAATTCATTTACCATCAACAAATCATCAACAAGTTAATTAATTTTTTTTGCGTGCTCATGTGTTTTATAGATTATTTCAACAATATCAAATATTTTCAATAGTACCCACTACAGTTCCTCAGGTTTACTATTTTGTTCTAAAATTGGTTTTTTTAAATTTAACAAATATTTTGTTTTCTCTCCTTCCAATTAGGTTATGTGAATAACACTTTGATATCCCAAACGATTGCGAAGGTCTTGACCATTGTCCTTTTCAAGAACTTTTTTCTAATAAAATCTAAACTCATTCTTACTTTAAACTCCGACCAATTATATATTTCAGGATTCTCCTTATAAAGTATTAGCATGCACCATCTAAAGAGACTGTGAACAGGGTTGTTGTTGTCTTTCGCTGAAACCTTCAACTTCACTTATTAATTAACATTAATATTGTACATAATTCTTGCATCTTTAGAGCATCTGCTATTCCCCTCCTAATGATGGTTTGCACCTTAATGTTATATTTCTAATCCTCAATTTCTTGCTTGATGTTAAACTCAGGATTATCAAGAGTCAACTGTTTTCGCTTTTTGCGCCCCAATTCAATGCTTTTGTTTAGATCCTCTTTCAAACTATTTGTATCTAAATTTTCAAGGGATCGAGAGAACCCAATGGAATTAGTTTCTGTCTGAGCTCTTTATTAAGAATACGCCATAGGATCATTCATTTCTAAAAATAAACTTTTATTATAAAAATGAAATGAATACAATTAGCTTTAAAATTATCAGTTCTGCGGTATAACCATAATTTCTGATAATATATATTTTTATATTAGAAGTTAAACAATAAGCATGGAAATTCCATTGGCATGTATGTTTCTTAACTCAATATTTAGGAGCAACCATCATTTTAATAATCTATATCAAGTAAAAATTACTAATTTTATTCAAAATATTATAGTGTTTAATATGGAGTTCATTAAGTATATAAATACTTTTTCAAAGTGTCATTAATTATAATTCATTCATTTTTTGAATTATGTTAGGATTTTATATCTTTTGAAAATTATTATCTTTTATTTTACAAGCAAATTAACCAATTTACATCCCTCTGTGGAATAAAAATAAATTTTGATTATCTTCACTTTTGATCCATAAATTACAAAGAATGATTGTGCATTAAAATTTACATGTTGTGATTTCATCTCAAGTAATATGTATCAGTGTTCTGAATGATTTAGGAACTAGGAAAATATCAAATCCTTTTTGTTTTTTAACTGAATAAAATAGTAAGAATAATTATTTTCTCAATGTCTTATTTGTTTAAATATCATTTAGTTATCAATATTAATTAATTAGTATTAACTTCTTTAAGGAAATTTTTATATAAAGTTATTAAAAATATTATTAATAAATTTAGGAATATAAAAAAATTTAAGTAGTTTAAGCATTTACATAACAATATAAGAAACATTTATTGAAATTCAAGAAATAATTTGAAATAAATCTATGTCATAAAGCATTTTCATGATTTTTAACTTTTTTATTATAAAAATAGATTTATTTAATTTCGATTACATATAAAATTGTTTTTATAATTTCTTGTAATGTTGGAGAAAACAGAAAAATAAATTCAAAATAAAAATGAAGATTTACAACCAAAGAATGAAATCACAAAGAAAAGCTTCAATTTTAAAGGATAAAAATAAAACAATCCAGCAGAATAGTATGAGCCAATAGAAACAATGTTGGATTCCGCATTTTATAAAGTGGATGTTATTGAGTTGGCTTAGAAATTGATTGGTAAAATTATAGTAAGAACCCTTCCATAGGGAGAGGTAAGAGCATTGATTGTTGAAGCAGAAGCCTATAAAGGTAAATAGTTTAATAAAACTAGCGCCTGAGGATAAGGCCTGCCATGCATATAATAATAAAAAGACAGAAAGGACACAATATTTTTGGCAAGATGGTGGACATTTGTATATCTATTCAATTTATGGGAATAATTATTGCTTCAATATCACAGCAGCCACAAAGAATGACCCTGAAGCTGTTCTCATTAGAGCTATTCAACCTTTTAAGTTTGATATCGTTAAAGATATCAGGAAGATAAAGTCATTTAAATTGTAAGAACTATCTAATGGCCCTGGAAAATGTGGAGAATGCTTGCAACTTGACAAGAGTCATAATGGATTAAACCTATGTGATAAGAACAGTGGAATGTATCTAATTGATAACTCAACGAAATATGACATAGGGATTTCTAGTCGAATAAATATTGATTATGCAGAAGAATACAAGGATAAACCTTGGAGATTTTATATCAAAAATAATAGTTTTGTTTCAAAAAAAGGATGATTGTTATTATCATTATGTAATTAAATCATGCATCTAAGTATTCCTCCTCCCCTGGAGCATATGTTTATTAATGTTTGGAGAATCTCTTCAAGATGTAAGAAATAAAGGCAAGACCCAAAATGATGAAAATGATCCCATTGACCTGATTCATTAATAATTTAATACCAGCATGAATACTTCCAAAAAGAGGTAAAGCACAGGAGCCTCAACTGCACAATCGTTCTGTGAGGAATAGAGTTGGTATCCATAAATTAACAAAAAGGTGATGTAAATTGCAAAACAGATGTCCAAGAAATTGAAGAACAAGTTTATTGCAGGATTTTTGTATCTATATAAATGAGATTGCAAACCTGGGTATCAAAGTTATCAAAATGTAAGTTCCCCAAATAATCAATCCATAGAAAACCAAATGAATAAACAAAGCTAAATTCTAATTACATTTCTGATCAATAAATTATGTCTCTATTATGCCAGAAGCACTAAGGAAGATCAAAGTGTAAAAGAAGTGAGCTCCTTCACTTGCTTTCAATTATTTCTTAGCTTCAATTTCCTGCATTTACGATAAATAAATTTATTATACAAACATAGCCTTAATTGTGATAATTTGAACAAAAAGAAGCATAGTCCCACATATGTCACCCAAGAAATTTATAATATTTCATATTTATTAAAAGGATGGATGTTACAAATCATTTCTTTTCCTTCTCCTCTTTTTTAGTGGTGTTTCTGAAATCGGCATTGAAAATTGGGAAAGACTGCTTAACTCCATATCCCCAATTCACATTGTCAATGGGTTCTCTCCATCCAATTTCCGCTGAGCTTGCAAATTTTAAAATATTCTTACCTTACTATAGGAAATTGGAATTGGTCCTTGACGGTGTTGTGAGTACCCTTCTTATGAGGACAGAATCCCTTATCCTTCTTGCATTTTTAGCAGTACTCATTCTCTACTATTCCCAATCTATCTAATGGATGCTAACAGTTACGATGAAATGTTACAGAATATGCTACAGCTGTACTATTGTCTGTCTTTCCTGCATCCTTCTTGAACATTCCAACATAGTTATTATTTTAGGTGAAGTAAGGTTCTAATTTTTCTAAATCTAATTTGGTTTTAGGTCCCAGAATTTTCTTTTCTTTCTATCTTATAGATTTCAAATATTTACAGCATCTTGTTGTCTATATGTCTCAGTTTGTTCGGTTGTTTCATATTTAGATCTTGCACCTTTTTATTGACCTTTGGTTTCTTTTGGCATTTTAATAAAAAAAATTAAGAAACTATTTCCTCTAAAATTCAAACTAAAGTATTATAAAATAAGCGTAAGCAATAGAATCATGAATATAGAATAATAAATTAATAAGTATTTAGTATTAACAATGTAAAAAGAAGAATGAATTTTAATTAAAGAATCCTTTGGAATTTCAATTATAATTTTAAAAGAATCTTTTATTATTGTTATCGATAACTGTAGTAATTAGCAAGCTAAAACAATAAACCTTTCATTTTTCTGTAGATATTCATGACAGAGTATTATCAAAAATTAATTCCTATAGATAAACTTTGGAACTGAAGTATAATAGAGTTGTTAATTTAGTTCTACAATTTAAGAATAGGTTCATGAGTTTTTTAATGAATTACCTGAGAAATAAATGTAATAATCGATTTTATCAATGATTCCATTTTAAAAGGAGAGTTTCTTGAAATAAATATATTGATATTTTGTGGAAAAATACATTGAAAATTATTAATAACCACATCTTAATAAAGGAAGATTCTAATCAAAAGTCATTTTTCACTATACGTTAGTGATAAATTAATAATCATAGAAAGGCAACTTATAGAAATAAATTAATAAATGTAAAAGTTAATGGCAGGGAGCAATGGGCATCTTAATGAGAAGCTAAAACTAAACGAAATTGCTTATGTAGGTGCTCATAATTGTGCAATGTCGAAAGAGTATGGGTGGGCTTATGCATAATAAAATGTTACTATTACTGATTAATTTGAAAAATATGGAGCGCGACACTTTAAGGTACCTTTGCATTGGTATTAGGAAGGTTACAGTCCTGAAGTAGATTAATTTATTGTTTCTAGATATCAGTTGCTCATGAACCTGATGGACGTTCTAATTGTAAATTGACTGTATTGTAGAGAGGATTCAAAAAGCCAGAAAAAGCAAGTGTGCGTTTAAAAGAGATTGTAGATTTGTCTTTTAAAAACCCTTATGAAATTATAATATTAAAAATCGAAAGCAAATTAATGTGCAAAAGTAAAAGAAATGGGACAAAGTTTTGGGATCCCCTTTTAGTGAGTATTATGTTGCATAATTTATTTGTTCAAATAAGAGCAGATCAAAGGGCGATTAGGATTGACAAAGATGGTGAGATTCCCACTTTAGGTTGGTGCAGAGAGAACCAATAGACTTTGTTAATTTGCATAGAACCAAAAGAATAAATATTTGGAGAACTATAAAAATACACTTATTATTCATATTCATTGAGTGCGTAAGTTGATTGGGAATTGGATCCTCTTAAGGATGTAAAAGATGGTGAAGTAGCAAGAGGCAAAACAAATGAAGATACTGGGGAAATATTGTCTCCCTTTTTGGAGATTCATTATTGCCCAGAAAATTCATTAAAGTAAGATGATATTAAATATGAAGGTTAGATTCTTCGTATAAGAAGAAGTACAACTCATACAATCATGGGAGATAGAGATTTTTATAATATTATTTCAAATGCTCGAAAATGCCAAACTTTTTAGTAGCTGATTTTATAGATTAAGGAAGATTATCTGATATTGTAGATGATGTGAATTTAATAATAAACTCTAATGGCTTATTCTAGCCAGAATTGTTTTAAGTATTATGATTGTTAACTTATTTTAAATAACCTCAAAATTGATTTGGATTGTAGATTAAATTCACATCAATAATTTTAAAGTTCTCGATCTGAAACATTTTTTAGAGACTTGCTATTCGATTAATTTTATCATAGTCTAAAGAATATAGTGCATATAATATACCATTTTAATCAAATTTGTTTCTGTAAGGCACTGCTTAGATGTTCATCAAATCATTTAGTTCATCAAAAAAGATACTACAATCGATATTTTTGTCATCTGATTATAGTATTACATTGAGTTTTGCATTTAAAATTTAGTATTCTTATTTTATTTTTTGAGATTCTTTCAAGTTTGAGTTCATTTATATAAGTTAATTGACTTCTGTTCTAAGTTGAGGTCCTAATGAATGAAATGTTTTTCTAATTGTTTAATTCATTTGCAAATATTTCTCTACCTGCTCTTCTTTTAAATACTCCTTTACCATGTTTTAAAAACGTATTAATGTAGTAAATTATTTGTAAATCTCATTTTCCAAACCAGCATGAGTGAAAATAATTAGAGAAAGTGCATATTTTATTTAATAAAATCCAATATAGCGAATTAATACTTAAATTGTTAGCAGATATTGATCTGGAGATTAAAATTTTTATTTCAAATGGTCTACAACATCTTGACATAATAGAGATTTACGATAGTAAATATCTAATATTTTATAGATTTGCTCCTTCTCTTATTGTTAGATTTAACTATTCAATGCTTCATTTTCAATTTTACTTCTTCTATTAAAATTTGGCGCGTAGATAGAAGTTTGTGATATTTCCACTTTCAATTTCATAATTTCAAGTTGCTATAATTCTTCAAAATTAATCCTTTCCTCTTCAGAATATACAATCATTCTCTCAACAAGCCTGGTCATTAGACTTCCATATTTCCTATCAAGTTTTTTGCATTCAAAATTTTTCTTTTTGATTTCTTCAAAATGCTTCATTTAACCTTCTTTTTCATTAAATGGTAGTGCTCCATTAAATAATATTTGATGGAAGAGTAAACCATAAGAGTAAATATCACACTTTGATGAAAATTGTGCAAGATTATAGATTTCAGGGGCATAATAGTTAAAGGAACCAACTAAGGTAAGATTTGCTTTTTAATACATATTATCTACAGTTCTAGAAAGGCTGAAATCTGCTAGCTAGATTATTTATTGTATTTGTTACTTTATAAACTTTCCTTAATCTATTATTTTCATCCCTCTCATATTTAACAAGTATGTTAGAAGGCTTGATGTCTCTATGAATTATATTATTTTCTTTTAAAAAGCATGCTCCCTTTGTAATTTATTGAATCATATCTATTTATTACTCAGGAGTATACCAATTTTTGTTTTCCTTTAGAAATTGAAACTCTTTCTATAGGTCAGAGTCACAGAGTTCCATAACCAAAAACATAAATTCATTATTTTCTTCTTTTTTAATAAGTTTTACTACATTTTCACATTAAACATCTGACAATATGTTATACATATTTCTCTCATTCTACATTGATTTTTATAGTTAATCATCTCTCAAATAAATGTTATTTTTAGGAATTATTTTTGCACAATACCTTTCATCAGGTTTTTAATCTTTTTTATAACAAGGTATAACTAATCCATAAGTTCCTTTTCCTAATTCAACAGAGCAATCAAAAGTCCAATCTCCAATCCTCAATTAGGTGTCTTATTGCATAATTATAATTCGATCTTATTATGACAATATATTATATATATTATTTTAAAATAATCAAATTTAACAGCAGCATATCCCAAGTAAATTTCTACGCTAAGCTTCCACTATCTATTAAGGATAATCATTAACTTATTATTGTTGCACATAGTGTTTAAATATTTAATCCAAAGTTGCCTACTAAATTTCAAAATCTTCAATTAGATTGTCTACTGCCCTTATTTAACAAAATCTAAATAGTTATGAAAACTTTATTGACTAATCATCCACAAATACAGTCAAGTTATCTCCACTCAGTCCCAAAGGTTCAAAAATATGCTTAGTTAAATTTTACACAATTAATTCCCGCAATTAATCTTTATCTTCTTTATTTTTAAGATGGAAACTTAATTATATTCTATTATCGTATTATTATCTTAATTGGTTTAAAGTTCCTTTAAATTTCAACTAACCGTTAATGATAATCCCTAGTACTTCACAAATTCTTTAAGCCTCTACCATTGAATGAGTAGTAATCAAAATTGAACTTTTATTTTATTGGCAATTCCTTAATATTAATTGTTGAAATTGCTAACGAAAAACGGGATCCACTCCACTAGTAGGTTCATCCATTAATAAAATTGAAGAATTTCCAATCAATGCTATGCCCATTTAAACTTTCCTTCTTTCACCTCCACTCAACACCTTAACTTTTTTATCTCTGATTTTTTTCAAATCCATATATGAAGTGTAGCTATCAATGAAATTATCAATCCTCCAATCCTCTAAGCCTTTTAATTTACCATATATTTTAAGATGTTAGACCAATGACAGATCTTCATGGAGAGGCGAAAAGGACGGAACCAATCCAACCTAAGTAGACTCATTTTTTATTTCAACAAGCCCTGAACTAGGTTTTTCTTCCCTTGTTATCATCTTGAAAGTGCTTGTCTTTCCTGCTCCATTACTATAATATGAATAAATAAATACGGTCCTAAAAGTCCAAAAATCTCACTGGATTCAATTGAAAAACTAACATTCTGCAAGATGGGTCTATTTCCGATATTATAGTTCACTTAATTTAATTCTACATTTCCTTAAAAATTGGAAGGATTTGATTTCCTGCTGATCAATCGATTTTCTAGGTAATTTATAAGGAAGAAGAAGACTACGATTGATATGAGAGACGGAAGCTGTGTTTCCAGATAGGTACGATCGTATTTTTCTGAAAAGATCCAATAATACCCATTACCAAGTGAAACTAGAGGGATAATGACTCCTATGATCTCATTCCATTGAAATAGTATTGTAAATATAACCAATCCTAAATATTAAAAGGTCAGGATAAGGAATGGCAATTAAACATTTGATGAGGATGTACTCTTAAAGAAGTATGTTGCAACGTATGTCTGACAATTGAGTGCAATTGAGAATATAGTATTTACTAATATGATGCTGAAATAAACGCCTAAGTTATATTGTCTGTATTGTCTTTGGCCATCGATCTATTTGGCTATTAGAAGCAATGCTATAAATATAAACTATTCAAAAACGATAACAACAATATCAAACAACATTACTGATGTCCAATATGAAATTATTTTAGCTCCATGAGTTACATAAGAGTCTTTGATCTTGTGTTATTTCTCGTAGATAGGGTAGTAGGATTGCTGACTGATAAATATCAACTTGATCAAAACGTATAAGGAGATGATGATTTCTTGATTGATGTTCTTGAAGCCGAATAGACATCCTAACAATAAGATCCAAGAAATTAAAAACATAGCATACTGCCATTTATTCTGTCCAGCTATCCAGACTCTTCTCATAAATAGTCCTTTTACTTATTTATAAAAGCTAAAATGTGGAGTAAAATTAAAAAACATGTTATTAAAAAGAGCATTATTATTTGTTTCAATTTGATTATTGCCCCAATCAGATTAAGAATGGATTTTAATGTAAGCATCCTCAAGAGTTGTCATTTCAAATGATATATTAATATTCTATACAGTTTCCAAATATTCCAAAGCAGATGCTACATTTGCACTATTGCTTAAGGGAATATTTAACTTGAGATTTCTATTTTGGGGAATGAACTAAATATCGTTTTTGCAAATTAATAGCAATGTTGATTAAATTTAATCCAATATTTGTTTCTAATGCAATTCATTTTGACATTCAATTAGAATATTATAACCAACAGAGAACTGTCTTTTTATGGAATCGACGGTTCCAAAAGCAGTCATTTTCCCTTATTAAATGATGCCAACATAATCTGAAAGTTCTTATGCTTCATCCAAATAATGAGTTGTCAAAATAACACATCGATCTTATTTGATTTCCTTCAAAATATTCCATATTTGCTATCTACTAATAGGATCCAAGCCTGTGGTCGGTTCATCTAAAAGAAGAACCTATGAATTGCCTATCAAAGCAATAGCCAAACATAGTTTTCTCTTGCCTCCACCACTGAGATACATAGCAAGTTGATGTTTCTCTTATTGAAGATAACACATATCCAACACAGTCTCAATCTGCCCTGACAACTACAGCTGATTAATTAATTTCAAACGACCATAAAATTAGAGATGATCATAAACACTCATCTCCCCATAAAGCACATCCTTCTATGAACAATAACCCAAAATCTATCTGATTTCATCTAACTTTTTGTCAATATCATATCCATTGATATTAATTTACCCACTTGTTTTCTGAATTAAACCACAAATCATGTTAACTGTGGTAGATTTGCCTGCTCCATTATGACCCAACAAACTAAAGATCGTATTTTTGTTCAGATTCAAACTAATATTATTCACAACTGCTTATCCATTGTACACTTTGGTTAATTGAGTCAATTTTAATACTTAATTTTCATTAGCCTCTATTGGTTAGATTTGATCTTGAGGATTTAACAATTCAGATCCCAAATTATTCTATTATTATAGTTCTAAGTCTAATTCGAATTGATCTACCTAGTTTCTCTTTTTCCTCAACAAACATTAGCAGATGAAGAAAGGAGACTTGTGTGTCCCAATCTCATCAGGAATCACTTAATCTAAGTACACATATAGAAGAATTCCCATTGTCCCTTGAATACTAAATATGATTAGAGTATAAATGTAATTCATTGATATGGCACTGAAGGTGATTTTTTAAAACCAGAAATAAACTATCAGGTTTTATGGAAAAATAGACAAAAGCAATTCTGAATACTCACTTTTATTGGACCAATCTGTGAAATAATAGAGATACACTATGATCATGTAAATTACTGCATAAACATCAGTAGCCTTCCTTCCATCTGAAAATAGACTGCTAATCATCAGCATTTATCCAACAACTGCATATGAATAAAACATGTATTGAACATAAAAGATTGCATATTAATAAAATGCAAAGTAGTGCCAATGCAATGCCACAAAACTTGCAATCATGATAATATAAATCGATGCACATATGCAGGTCCATATTACACATGATAGAATCCATCCTGTGTAATAGGCACTTAGTTTCAGCCCCATTATCAATTAGTTTTCTTTCTACCTTTCCTTCTTCTCATTTACTATCATCATCATAAAACTTCTAATAACTCCACAAACAGCCAAAGGCATGTAACTTAAAATGACATGAAAATAAATTACAATGTTTATGAGTATTTTAAAAAGTCCAATGAATTAAAGTAAGATAGCCACAATATTAATCCACATAAAAATGGCACTAATATATTTGGAATTAACCTATTATTCCTTAGGTGCAAATGGAAGCTCTTTAGGAATACGCTTTGTGTTTGAATTAGGTATTTTTCCATTTATATTAATAATATTTGTAAAACATGATTAAAGTCAAGATAATTTATTATTATTTCTGCTTTAAAAGATACAATCATTTTTGTAGAGATACATATGGTATTTCTGCCATTCCTTACAATTTTAATTTCATCCTAATAGAAAATAAATAGAAAAATATATTGTTTAAATCATTGCCATTATTATTGTAAAATAAGGAATTTTTAATGATGCCTCGATGAGTCATAATGGACAAGATTTCCAAGATGTTTTCAGGAGTATTTAATATTTGTAAACCAATGAGTTTTTAGAAATTTATATTATTATTAAATTATGCTTTAATTAGGTTCGGATTTCACTTTTTGGTTAGGAACCTTTAAATAAGGGCAATATGTTTAAGAAGTTATTGGTATGTTTGCAAATTGACAATTAAGGATCATTTTCTACTGCAGAAGATTTTTGGGCATATTATTAACATATTGTTAGGCCAGAATAATAACCAGAGGGCAATTAAATATTTTTATTCAAAAAGAACATCACACCTGTTTGGGAAGATCCATAAAATAAATTCGGAGGGAGATTCATCTTCAAAGTCAGAAAAAGTCTTGGTAATTAAATTCTTGAGGAATTGTTGCTCTCATTTGTTGGGGCGGATTGTGATTATGATGAATTTATAAATGGCATAGTTTGCCATACAAAGAAAGGATTCATTTAAATGGCTTTGTGGGTGAAGGACATCAAACATAACATGGATGCTTTTACTACTATTGAGAAGTGGTTGAAGGAGTCCATACTCCAATTGAAAGAGGATAGAGACATTGAATTCGCATTCCATCCTCTGACCTGATTAGAATATATAATAGTAATATTTTTATTGTTTTTTTTCTCTATTCTTAAAATGATTTAATTAGAAAAGCAAAATGGTGAATCATGAATTTATATACAAATAAAAATGTCACTATTATGTCGATTACTCTTAAGAATCTTCCTTACTTTCAAAATTCTCCTTATTACTCAAATTGTAATATTATCTAAAGTCAATTGCCCATTGTGGTGTTCCATTTGAGTCATTTTGATTAGTGTTAATTAATTTGTTAGTTGATTTTGATTATCTTCGACAGAGGAAGTATTGGGGCTATTTCTTATTGCTGGTGTTGCTTTGATCTAAGAATTTATCTGAATAGTGATTGGGGGTTCGATTTTTAAATGGGGACTCAAATCTCTAATTACAACTGAATTTTCTAATATTGGGTAGAATAGAGCTTTCGTCTGTTTAAGTAATGGCTCTGCTAAATCTTTACTGCAATTATGTAGTGTTTAGTTTAGCTCTAAGGTTATGGATGAAAATTACTGTTAGATCATGTTCATTAATTCTTTTTCTTCATTTTCCAATACAGAGATGTGTTCAAGCTTCCTCAGAACTGTTGACTTGTTGATTTCAACTTCTGTGATATTTCTTTAGCGAATTTCAGTAACCTTTTTCTCTTTAAACTCAGCTACTCTTCTGATTGCGTCAGCATCGAATTATTCAATTTATCGAGCCCTAATTTTTTTCTGTTAAATTTCATTCAACTTTGATTACATCATGAATTGTTCTGACTTAAACCTCTCATTTCTAATGTAGATTGCCTCTTTCGCAATTATTGGTTTGAATAGTTCTATTACTTATCTTCTATCGAAGTGTAAATTCTCTTGCAATTAAGAAACAGGTGATTTTGTAGGGTCTAAGTTAGCTCTGTTAACGTCCTTTATTTTTTATTGCAGAACTGTGTTCTTCTGTCCCAGAGCTTTGAGTTGAAATTTAAGAGATTTGACTCTTTTTTAGATCATCTCTTCTTAAGCATTAGCAATTACAAAACTAAGTTAACTCATTTAATTAATTTACGCTTATGATCTTTTTGAGTTTAATTTGACTTTTAAATGGGATTTGATTAGGTGAGAACTAGCCTATTATTAAAAATTAATTAGCCATTGTTTTCTTTCTTTATTGTCAAGATAGAAATTTGCTTATCAAAATTGCCAATATTTACTGAAGTCTTTTGATAATCTGAAAAGAATGCAAATTATAAAAATTAAAACGATTCATTATTATTATTATTTTATTATAAAATCATAGCACTTAAAGTGGTTTCATCAATCGTACTTTAAGTAACTATAATCATATCATTTTATTTTGTAAGAAATAAATTATTATATTAAATTTGGCAAATGATGAATCGGAACACAAAAAAACATCAAACTCAGCTCCAAACCAATTCCGCCTCCCATCTTCATTCAGGAACCATCATTGCAGACAAGTTTATATTGATGGAAAAAGTGGGCCAAGGTAGCTTTGGATATATCTTTAAAACCGAGAATAGTGAAACGAAAGAAATAGTGGCTACGAAATTCGAGAAAAGAGAGAATCGCAGCAATGGCACTGCTAGCATGCTGGTCAGAGAAATCAAGGTATTGCTAGAATTAAGTGGAGTCGATGGTATCATAATTATATAATTATTATCAAGGCTTTCCTTAGATCCAATATTATGGAAGAGACGAAAATTACAATTATTGCATGATCACATATTTGGGTCATAATTTAGAATACCTACTAAGGAGAAGCAAAGGCTTTTCTTAATTGTCTTGCCTTAAATTATCTCTTTAATTAATTGAAAGGTTGGAATCTCTGCATAACAAAAACATCATTCATAGAGATCTAAAACCTGAAAACATGGTTATTGGGTACATCGACAGTCATGTTGTCTATCTGATTGATTTTGGATTGGCTAAATATTTTAAAGATAGTAATGGATAACATATACCTTTATCTGATAAAAAGGGAATCATCGGAACTGCTAGGTACGCTAGTATAGCGGCTCATTAAGGATTTGAGCAATCTAGAAAAGATGATTTAGAAAGCTTAGCCTATGTCTTGATTTATTTAAACTTGGGAAAGCTTCCATGGATGAATCTATAAATAGCTGATAAGCACGAGAAATATTAAACTATATTGGAGATGAAGAAAAACACAAAATTAGAAGAATTGACTGAAGGACTCCCTCAGGTAATTGAATATATTATTTAGTGCTATTTATTATTGTTGTAACATGCAAAATCGAGGGAATTTTCAGAATCTCCTAATTACGCATTTCTTAAGGATTAATTCAGAAAAGCCATTAATGAAAAAGAGTGTGAGGAATCATTCTATATGTTTGATTGGGAGAAATTAGCCGAAGTTAAGAACAAAAAATAGACTCTCCAAAATTAATTAGGTAATCCTCCAGTTGTAAGAAGTACTATTAAAAGATCCTCTGCTGTTGTTGATTATCCTAAAAAGCAGCCTTCCACTCATTTAGTCATTCCTGAACCTGAAAATTTGGAAAATCGAAGTCGAAATGTAAAAATTGCTCCTTTTCATTTCTTTAGGGAGTCAGCATGCATACCTAAGGAACTTCTAAAATGATAAATTATCAATAAAGTCAAAAAAATATCGTTGAGGTCGATAAGTATCGGAGGTTTATGCAATAATAATTACCCAGAAATCAAAAGAAAAGCCAAACAGTAATGCAGAAACAATAATCAACATTCTGCAAAGAGACTAGTAAACATTTTCATGAAAGGATGAAAACCATCGAATAAGTAGAACAAGAGTTTGAATCATTCAATGATTTAGATCTATTAGCATAAGATGATGCAAATTTACACTTCAATAATATTGAAGCATTCTCTTTTAAACACTAATTGTAACATTGATCTAATTAATTATTTTGTAATATTTTTAAGAATATGTATTTTGACATTCAAAAATATTTAATACATCATAAGTATTTTATATCATTATGTAATTCTATTCTAAAGTTTGGATGTAATTTATATTAAGAATCTCAACTTCTCAAAAATAGAATCAAATTTCAATAATATATATATTATAATTGAATGATCATCCGATTTTATCTATTCTAGTTTTAGTTTTCTATATATTTATCAAACTCAAGTTTAGATAATTTTATCAACTGGTCAATTATTTTAAAAAATAAATTTATTTATAATGGAATTGAGAGATTTCAAATAGTAAACCAGTTTAATTTTAAGTTAATAAGATGATTAAACTTTTTGCTATATATGCAAGAAAAAAATATGAGTACTTTCTAATTACTATTTATTCATCTTTCAATTGAGATAAGTCAATGTTAGCGATATTTTCTGCTATCTTTAAAAATACCCAAGGAATTAAGTTTAATGATGATGTAATTTCGAAATCACATCTAATTATAATCGATTATTCACAATAGAATAGTTATTTTGACAATCCTTGAATTGTAATATGTCTTTTATTTCATTTAATTATTAATAAAAACAATTGATAATGATGAATACAAGAAATTATAAAAAGGATATATCAGATTAAGGGTCAGTGAAAGGATAAACTAATTAAAACTTTGGATATTCATAACCTCAGCAATTTTAGGATGGAATTTCACGGATTTAAGAAGAGATGATGGATCCAAGAAATATATAGCCTGATTCGATGTTTTTGAATTTTAGTGGAGTTCTTGAATGTGGCGAAGTAAAATGATATTTTGATAAATAAAGTGCGAAGATGAGGAATCATTAAGAATTGAATATGCTGTGAAATATGGAGGCGATGATTGGACATATTTGAAAACTAGTGTATGATTAAGAATAAAATTAGAATAATGCTGATGATGCAGAACCAAGTGGGATATCCTAATTAAGTACATCCAGAAATTTGCATTCAAGGAACATTGTTTGGAATTTCCCTTTTGAATGCAATTTTTAAACTAAAAACATTTTCGGGTGGCCTTAGGTAGTAGTAAGACTTTCAGGTCCCGATTTTATGGGAAGAAGCGTTGCTAAAGGTTATGGATCTGTTCATGTTCCAACTCAACCAGGATAGTATGAATTGCCCATAATATTTCAAGTCACGAAAGAGTAATTCGAATATTCAAGCCTCTTCCAATCTCAGGATTCACAGGATTCTTAGGTTATCTGTTGGGAAACACTGCTGAGCTCAAAAACTTCGACAAAGTAATTTCCTCAGGTGAAGGAAGAGAGGTGACTCGAGTGAAATCAGTAGGATATGTAAAAGTTAAGTTTCATGTAACATTAGTAAATTTTGATAAATTTGGTTATTTATGAATTACATAAATCAAATTAATTAGTTTTAATGTTATTAACCCTAATCATTGCAATGATTCATCTTCAATTTTTTAATTTCCAATGGAACAAATAATTTTGAGTCAATGATTCTGAAGAGAAGAATATTTGTAATTTTTTTAAATAAAGTAACAATTTTTCATATTTCAAAAGTATTATATGTTTTTATAAAATAATGAAACTAGCACACTTAAAAATCACTGTAGCATCACTTGATTAATGATTATTTGATAGAATTTGACAATCGGCTGACTCTTTCTGTTAAGTTCTTTTTTCATGTCGAAATAAGGGTGAGTATATGACCTATTATGAATCATATAATTATTTTATTAAAATATGAACTCATAAAATGACCAAGAAAAGTTGGGTTAAGAGGATTAAGGTTTAGGAGAAGTATTTGTACCAGCTTAGGTTGTAAAGAATTTTAATCAAATGGTTGCTGAACCTCATCCTGTATTTTTCACTTTATAATATAGCTACAGTTACCATCTGATAGATCAGTTAAGCCCCCATCAGAAAATAATGCGTAAAACTAAGCTCCTCTGGTACATATATGAATATATGTAGTTAACTGATAAATAGCAAGCTTAACCTTTAATTAAGAAGCCTGATCAAGCAGCCGATGAATCAAAATAATAACCAAGACCTATGTAAGGGTCTGCCCACCATAGTTAAGATGATATCTCTGTTAAGAGTTCAGGAGGAGGCACCAAATCTCCTCATCATTCATGTACATGTGTTATTAATTTATAAGAAACCCAATAGAAACGCATTAAAAGAATGAACAGTAGAGTTAAGAGTCGACTCTCTTAATAAAAGCAGCAGTCAGATATATCAAAAAAGATACTGAAAATTACAGAAAACACCCTATTCTCAATAGTCATGGCCATTGTCACTATATATGCATTATTTGGAGATGATATTAGAATATTGTCAGTGGATAAGCAAGGAGATGATGTCTTTTTTGTACTAACTGTTATATGCATGGTTGCATTTATAATCGAAATTACCTTAACCAGTATTGCTAAACCAGAATATATTTTGAATGTAATTAATATCAATTTTTTTAGTTTTATTTTATATTGGATGTTATTTCTACATTAACAATGATTTTAGATTTAGGTTGGATAACTGATACTTGGTATTCAGGAGATTTAACAAGTGCTTCATAGATTAAATCTATTGGTACAGCATCTAGAGCTGCAAGAAAGGCTGCTAGGGTTATAAGAGTTATAAGACTTGTGAGATTGGTTAAACTCTATAAACATGCTCGTTAGTAAATGGAAAGGGAATAATAAAAAAAGTTACTTCAAGAATTATTAAGACAAGCTTAATAAAGTAAGAGTTAGGATTAATAATAATAATAATAATAATAATAATAATAATAATAATAATAATAGTAATAATAATAATAATAATAATAAGAGTAAAATTTATCCATCTAATAAATTATACCATAAAATGATGAATCTAGAAATAATTCTCAAAATGAAATTGAAGCTGCCAAAACACCAGATAGAAGTTCTAACTCTCAATTAAAATCATCTTAAGTTTCTTCTTAAGCAGAAAACTAAATTAAAGAATCTATTGTAGGAGCTTAATTATCAGATCTTGTTATGAGAAGAGTAATTACAATTATTTTAGCTATCTTAATAAGTATTCCTGTTCTTTCCTTAGATACTTATTAAGAAACAATCAGTAGCTACGATTCAGGAATTTATAGAATTTATTAATTCAAAGACAATTCTGAGGTAATGAAATCCCTTTTGTATCAATACTCTCAATTCCATATAGGGGAGATTTATCCAATTTATAGTGTGAATGTTAATTTAAAAGGAGGCAGCAATACAGATCTTGATGAATGGAGTTATAACACTAATCCAGAAATCTTTGAAGTGCCTGCCTATGAAACAAAAGACTAATATAGATTTTCAGATTTGCAATATTATGTTAAATCGGATGGATCATATCTACAAATTTACGCATCAGCTGACTTGGTGGCCTATAATCAAACTAATGCAATTTTATCCATATTTTAAACAATCTTTGTGTGTATAGTGTTGGCAGTGTCAGCTCTGATGTTTAATAAAGATGTTTCTGACTTAGTTATCGATCCGATTGAAGGAATGATGTAGAAGATAGAAATGATAGCAGCAAATCCAC
This sequence comes from Paramecium octaurelia, assembly GCA_905182995.1. Lineage (NCBI taxonomy): Eukaryota > Ciliophora > Oligohymenophorea > Peniculida > Parameciidae > Paramecium > Paramecium octaurelia. Next base: position 296,599 of record CAJJDP010000129.1, read on the forward strand.
TTGAGGCAGTGAATATAGAAGAATAGGAAGATCTCATTATGGAGGAATTAGAGAAATCTTAGGATGTGGAAAAATTAAAATAGAAAGAGATCGAAAAACACATGGAAACATATGTTCTTTAAAGGTTAATAATGAAGGTAGGTGCTTTGTTAGCTGTTGGGTTTGGTGAAGCAGGTTCTGAAATTATAGCTGAAAACATTAAAAAAGGTGGTAGTGTTGATCCCATGATACCTGGCAAGAAAATATTGGCAATTTTTGGATTTTGTGATATAAGAAACTTTACTGATGTAAAAAAAATGTAATAAATATATAGGCAACTGAAGTATTATAATAAGGAGTCATGGTTTTTGTCAATGAAATTGCTGAAATTGTCCATTCGACTGTTGATTCTATGAGTGGATCAGCTAATAAAAATATCGGTGATGCCTTTTTACTTGTTTGGAAGTATTCTCCCAATGATTATCATCCTGACCCTGACAACCCTAGAAACTTGAAACTCAAAACCGATAGGTACATTAAATAGAAAGGAGACATGGCAGTGATGGCATTTCTCAAAATTATCACAGCAATCTCTATCTCTAAAAAGCTTGAGAAGTATAAGAAGCATGAGGGACTCAATGCAAGAATGAAGGACTACTCTGTGAAAATGGGATTCGGTTTACATATGGGTTGGGGAATTGAAGGAGCCATAGGTTCTGGATTTAAAATCGATGCCTCTTATCTCAGTCCTAATGTTAATATGGCATCAAGACTGGAAGCAGCAACAAAATAATTTGGAGCTCTTATTCTCGTTAGTGGTATTCTAAAGTAATATTTGACTGATGAATGTTAAAAATAGATGAGAATGATTGATATTGTTACAGTGAAGGGAAGTATTGTTCCTCTAGGTATGAAATCACATTATTTTTAGAACTACACACTGTGGATATGTCTATCAAAAACTTATAAGCAAAGATCAAGACTCTTAGAGATAAATTTGACGTTTCTACAATGACCTAAAAGGAATCAAAGAAATTTAGAGTTGTGAATAGATTCAAGAGAGATCAATAGATGAAGCAAGTGATGAATAATTAGATTAGTATTACTGATCTTTTTGAAAAGGATGATGAATTGTCAGCTGCTAGAGAACCATACACTTAAGTAAACTATGAAAAATATTGATTTTAGTAATTCTACGAGACTTGGAAGTAAGGATTTGATTAATACATAAAAGGAAATTGGGGAGAAGCATAATCCATATTCTAAAAGACATTAGTAAATAATATATGCTATATTTTAGACTATGATACCTGAACATAAGGATGGACCATCCAATACTCTTTTAGAGGTTATTCATTCTTGTGGCGGAAAAGCTCCCAAAGATTGGAAAGGTTATAGAGAGCTTACAGAAAAATGATCTAACAAAATCTTTGTTTGTCTTAAAAATTTATCATATAAATATATAAAATTACAGATAACAATCTAATCACTTCCTTAATAGAAGATTGGTGCGTATGATAACAAATACTCCTACTAATTATAAATAATTAAATTGTCTTTGATTAACAACAATATAATCAATTGATGTGATAAAAGGACATTTGATATATTTCTACTTCATCATCCGACCCCATTAATATGAATTGTTTGAATTAAAGCTGCATGTTTGACACAAAAAATCTGGAGCCATTCAATTGTTTAGATATTTCAATATAAATACTGTTATCAGCATAATCATAAAAACTAAGAGTACCATCAAAATGAATCATACAAATCTCAAACTCTTCACTCTAATTCTAAGAAACATCACATTTTTTTGGTTCTATATCAAATGCTGTAATCATAGATTTGTTATTATTTTGATACTTTATTACATTCCATTTAGTCAATCCATAATTTCCTATTTCAAGATATTACAGCATCTCTCCGTTTTATATGGGAACCATTAAGCTGGCTTTGTTGTGCTAAAAATACAGTTTAGGAGGTGAGGTTATTCTATTAATATTATGAACATGATGTTGAATGTTAAAAAAGAGATCGATTGACAAAATTGAAATAATTCCATTATAGGAAGTCAACGCTATGTAATAGATTTGATTATGAGTTGAAATGTCATTGAATATAATCAATTGTTCAAAATTGAATTCATGCAGCAATTTAATTTATTTATTCTTGATGTCAATCTCGAAAAGACCGACACTTGAATCATTGAAACCAACTATTAATATAATAACCTCTTATAAGTATCTTGAATTCATCCAGATTATTCTCTTGGTGATTTGCACATTGATGGTAATCTCTTTGGATTGATCATCAAATAAGTTGATTTGCTACCCATTTTTGCCACTACTCACCACTAATATACCAGTGCTTAAAGGTAATATTCTTTGGGGATTCTGAAACTCATTTGGCAATGGGAAAGCAGTTAAGCATTCCAAAGGACATTGGTATTTTGTTAAATCAATACATAATTATTAATGCACAAAATCTGGCTACTTAAGCTCGATAGTAAATATTTATTAGCCCCCGATATAAATAAAACACTCACCTTCTATAAATTATTCCTCATCAGTCGAATCTCGATGCTGAGATACTGTTTCTTCTTAAACTAAACCACTTGCATATTGAGGATAAACAATTCTCTAAATAGAGTAACGATTGGTGCCATTATGAGAATAATGTTGAAATTGAGTTAAATTTCTACTTTCCATAGATTATAAAATAAAAATTCTTAAAATATAATAATTAGGAACACTAGAGAACAATTTATTAACATCTAAAATATTTGATATTATTCTTAATCACTTTTTTAAGGCTAACAATAACCATCCGAAGATCATGGCAAAACCTCCAAATGGGGGTAAGTAATTTGACAATGTCTTTTTCCCAGTAAAGCTTTTGTGATAAAGAGGACCACAGAAAAGCAAGACTCCAGTTCCAAAAAGGGAAAATGGCAATACGCTAACCCCTTGAACTGATGATATAATCATTCCAATCCCATTTAAGAAATGGAACATCAACCCTCTATCGAAGATTAGTTTTTGCTCAACCGGCCAAGGTTTATGTCCACCAGCAGCTCCGATTATTATACCAGACGCAATTGTTAAGCAACTAGGTAAGTAGTGAATGTCATTAATACCCTGTTTTGAATCCCCAATTTTTCTACATTAAATAATAATATGATATCTAATTAGATAAAACAACAACCAATAATAATTTATAATTAAAATTGTCAGTAGTAAATGAAATAATCTTTAAGGTAGACTAATGTTATCTGCATTCTAAATGATGGTTTGTAGCATATAATCATTTATAAGATATTCAATGAATATAGCATCATAACATAATTAAAACTCCTAGAATGTTTCCCAAAATTAAATTTCCTGATTCGTCTACATCCAAAAAATGATACCCTTAACTCCAATCATAGTACTAGTTTTAATATCAAAGAAGTACTTGAATAGATTTTTTATAGCTTCCTGAAGTTTTCGAAGTAATGTATGAAATTGTATTATTTTCTAAAAGAACTTAACCAAAGTGAACTACTGCTGATTAATACGTTTGCTTCTTCTCTTTTTTAATAGCCTATTTTCTAATTTGCTCAATATCAGCTCCATAGATGGTTCCATTCTATGAGGCAAAGTAGATTTTATGGTGGAATGGATTATATGCACAGCTCTATATAATATTACATATTTACTTGAGTCTCATCATCCCCAGTTAATGGTTGGATGAGTCGTTTTTCAACGTTTTGTAAAACTTGAATTGAATCCTTTTTTATAATAGAAAAGAAGCAAAACATTAAAGCCTTTTGGTTTGGATCATCATTGATGCATAAAATGAATTTTCCACCTCTATCCCATTTTACTTATGATATTCCCTTTGAAGTAATGTGTCTGTTAAATATTTCTTAAGAATTGGAAGGGTTAATAATCTTAAGGTTGCCATCATAACCACCACTTAGCAATAAAGGAGAATTGTTATCATTGTGAATATAAAACTATAAATCTTTGATGATTCCCATGTGATATGATTCAAGGAAATTGACAATCACAAAGTCTTCTCCTTTTATTTCTATAATGTAGATGTTCCCTTGTTAATCTCCAATCGATATTTTCTATTCTTTGCAAGGACACCAATCGAAACAATTTAGAATTTGATTAGGAATATCGATCTTGCATAGTATTTTCAATTTATCAGATATTGTGTTGACTAAGGAAAGCATTGTGAAGCTGCCCTTTGCATTGATGGTGCCTATTGTGGTTATTGATTAAGGGTAGAATTTGATTTGAGTAATGGCACCTTCATTATGATGCATGTATCTAATTTTTTATTATTATATGATTCCCAATACTCCATCGCCTTCGTATGTCTTGCCATATAAATGCAACTAGCTAAACTATTGGTTGTCATATTAATTCATTTAGATACTCACTAAAATGACACCTTTGTTTATTGCTATATTTAATAGGGAACAACCAAAATAAAGTAAGTAGCCCTTCTCCAACTTGTGAAATTGACCGCTTTCAACAGGAAGGGAGTCAACCAAAATTTCTTTTTTGTTTAATTTAAATTCATTTCTTTGTATTAGATCGATGCTGTCTTATTTGGCGGAATTATTGGATATGGATTTGATTAGGTTTTCATCCAAATTGCTTTCATTGTTGTAGAGGAAAGATTTCTTAAAAACATGAATGCGTGTCATTAATTTTTGAGGAACCTTTTTTATTTTCTTTTCTACATTTTCTACTAGAGTGAGACCAGAAAATTACCTTTGGTTTAGTTTTCAGTTATCTTCTTAAAAAAGTCAATGGTGTTATTTTTGGATTGCGTGAAGGAGATTTTATTGACAAATGTGTTTTCATGATTGCAATTCTTACAAATTTTTTAGTGGATGTGAAGTTCGAATCCACAAGACTTACAGGCTTTGAATCCTCTTCTCACTATGTTATAATTCGATAATACTCTTTTTTTAATCCTTTTTTGACGTCTCCTTTTGAGATGACTATTTCTTTAACTTCATAATTAATTTATTCAAAATATTAATAAAAAAATGCAAACTTCGGTTAATGCAATTGAAAAGGCAAATGTGCTTAGGAAGGAATTTTTGGAAATCGAAATAAATCATGATGAATTGTTATCGATTGAGTAATTTTATAGATGCCTTGATAAGAAGGTATAAACTGCTTCAAAATTTAGTTAAGAAGACAATTTGATAGAGAATTGGGAGATCAATTATATCAAAGAATGAACAAAAGTTTTAATAACAAAATCACTGTGGATGAATTTATCAAGGTGTTTCTCCAAGCAGAGGAGATCTTAAAGAATAAAATCGAAGGTTGTAAAAAGCAGATTATGGATTATAATAAATAAAGAAAATATGTATCAAACCAATTTGATGTATGAATTTGAAAATAATTAAGTCAATAAAAGATAGCGAAAGAGTTAATTAATATGGAATAAAGGAGGACAGCCACTTGACTGTTGAATTGTTGGAAGGAATCAATTTTCCAGCTCAAAATGTATCAGTAATTTTAAAATTGGAAAATTAAAAATAAGAAATCCAATAACAAAATGGACCATCACCTCAATGGAACAAGACCCTTCATTTGTAATACTTTGTTTGTCATATTCTTATAGTAAAATTTCAACTGGCCTCGAAGAACTACAATTGTTTTTCTACACCATCAACCATCCAAACATACCACAATTACTGGGAACTGTGACTTTGTCCTTGTCCCATTTGACCAATCAAACTAAAATTGAAGATTGTTGTCAATTATTTGATAAAAATGGATAGCAAACAAACACCAAAATTAAATTGAGATCATAATGGATCTTTAACGATTCAAAATCATTGAGTCATTAAATCGAAGTCTGGAATGAGTAAATAAAAACTGCCTAAGATGACCTAATTGATTTTGAGAAAGATCTAGCTACACTCTATGAACCATTTCCAAATTACGTCCAACTTATTCGCAGTATAGAAAAAGAAGACCTGGCTATAAACCATTAACCGCCTAACACTTTAGTGATGACACCAATCAATAATATTAGTTCTCAATATGATTACAAATTATACACTCGACTGAGTATCTTAATTGTAATGGGACTTAGTGTATTTATTTGTTTTGGAAAAACTCAATTTTTGGATGTAAAAATTGTTTATATCCAAAATAGTTAATTATATGCTTCTTCTTCATTATAGAATTTGAATTCAATAGACTCTACAAATAGCGGTTAATATACTATTCTGTAGCTGTGGGTATCTCATTGTTATGCGATTTGGTGTGGGCAATCAAGTATTCTAGAGGATTTTGGGGTAGTGAAGCAACTGAAACTGATAAATATTATGCCATAGAGAACGGACCCAATAGATTAGCCTTAATTTTACTTTATGTGTCTTTCGTATTTAAGGTAGTTTATATAGTGACTATGATAGTTAATTTTATGCGCACTTTTAGGAGCATTAAGTCAAGAGATGCCAGAGCAATTGGAGGAACAGTTGCCGAATAAGAATAAATAAGTGAAATAATAATTGTTGTATTAAAAAAACAAGACTGCTTAATTTGGTGAGGATAACAGCACATTTTACAATTATTGATTTGATTTCTTTATTATTAAAAAAAATGTAATTTAATTATGAAATACTTTAAGAAATATATTCAAGTGGTCGAGTGAGGGTTGAGAAGGTGAGATCATTGGCAGACAATTAGACCTACATTTAGAAAACTTACCTGTCCAATAAGAATGAAGGTATGTGTCAAAATGGATTATTGATTAGGTTTGAATGCTATAAAGATGTTGGCTCAAATAAAAAATTAGTTTCTATTGTAAGTTATTGAATACATGGAAAATGAAGAATAACAATTAGTAATCATTTAAGAATATTGTGATTAAGGAGATCTGAAAACTTTCACATTATAACATATCGGTTACAAAATGCAAGAGAGCATAATATGGTCACTATTTCTTTAAATGGCTTACGCTCTATTACAACTTAATGAGTTAGGTATACAACACAGGGTTCTCATACCAGAAAACATACTATTATTGGCAAGAACTGAAGGGTATTAGATCAGAATAACTGATTTTCATAAGTCATCGAGATAGACATTATGTTAATTGCCCTGTCCAGCAATCTACTTGCCACATGAATACTTTTTTGATGGCCAGTACACCCAAAAGTCTCACATTTGGTAGATTGGCCACATTCTATATTTTATGGTCTCTCAGAAATTGCTATTTCCCTAATCAACTCCGGAGAACCAAATTAAGGAGTAATTGCGTCGAGGAAGAATCCAAATAAATATTTCAGACTTTTACTCGCCTGGCTTGGTCAAATTGATTAATGTTTGTTTGATTATCAGAGAAAATCAGAGACCAAATATTCTATAGATTTTAAGGATGAAGGAGGTGAAGGAGGCCATCAATCGACCTTATTACGAATTTTCATTAGAATAGAAAAGACATTTAATGTATTGGATTAATAGTTCAGAGACTACTATTTCATATCCAGTTTAATATTCATTTAATGAATTTGATTTACATTCACCCAAATAGATATCAAAGGAAATTGTTGTAAAAAAGAATTTTTAAAATTCAAAATTACCAGAAATATTTTAATAAAAATAAAAAACCAAAAAATCTTCTTCAGAAAGAAAACTTGATTCTGAAAATCTCAAGACTGAAATAAAAAGAAAAGAGGACATCTACTTATAATAATAACTTCTTTCGTAAACTTATACAAACAAATATTTTGTTGGAGTTGTAAAACCTATCAGTTATCATAAAAAATAATAATAATAATAAGTTAAAATTGAGGCTCCAGCAAGATTCTCTATTCCTTATGAGAAACAGCTGGACTCCATTTTTTAAAATCTATTGGATAGCAAGAAATAACTTTGTAGCGAGTGGATTGGAGATTCAGAATACATGTTTTTGAAATCTCAGATAAAATTAAATGTAAGGATCATCCATTTATTTTTTTTAGAAAACAGATAAATTGATGAACTATATGTAATACAGATACCCCAAAGTTAATAGCAGTGTAATCTTGAAATAAATTAATGATATTGCTGATTTGGAACAACAAAGATCTTACAGCAAAACTAAATAATGACTGTATTGTAATTTTAATATTTTGTTTGAAGCAGTTAAAATAACTTTTTTATTAATTTATATATAATTTAATGTCTCAAAGGCTTTTGAGAAAATCAAGAACTAATCAGAATGATTAAAGTCAATGCTAAAGCCAAGGGCATGCTTCTCCAGTCCTCAATGATGAGCAAATGAGAAATTTTAAAATCGAATTCTCCGACCTATCAAGGAAAAGATTGAGTGACAGTGGAGAAGTCAAAGATCCAACAATTTATAGTTAACGTAAATCCAGACTCTCCTAATTTTCTCAAATCAATCATCGGCAACGGGATTTAAGCGAACACAACCCCAGCCTTCCATAATGTACAGCTACCACTAAATAATATTATTAATTAAAATGGAAGGAATTAAATGGGCTACCAAAGCAAACTGACATACAGTAAATTATCAGGACATTTCTGTAGAAACTTAAAAGAAATGCAAACATAGTGGAATCTCCTGTTTCCAACACTTACTTCAAAGAAAACTACTTGAAACAAGAGGTGTAACTCTAACCCTCCTACCTTTTACACTTGAGACAATTTTTTCAATACACTAGATTGCTATCTTATATCCTAGTTCCATTGTAAGCCGGAACCAATTCAGTGTAATTATGGGTCTTAGGTTTAATCCTCTTATTGTTACTAATCGAATAAATTGATTATATTTTTAAACTAAAACTGGAAAGAGTGAATATCACTTGCAATTTTGTTTATATAGCAAGCACGTTATTAATTAATTTTGATTTCGGCAATACAGGGAAATTAGTATTGTTACTCCTCTTACTGACTGGGATCAAATACTAGTTCCATTGGAATGCAATCACGTTTTCCTTTATATTTTTGATCTACATCAACTACATCGCCAATCTTTGGCTGTTACTCCAAGACGACGAGTTCGGTTACATCGAATCAGTGATTTGGACAATGAACAATTGTGTATAACATTAACTATAATTAGAAAGTTGCCCTTCCATAATATTGAGTCGCACCATCAATCCAACCAGGTCTACACAATACTAGTCCAGATTGCATCCTACTATTTTTAATTGCTATTTTTGACCTCTTTCATTAAATTCTTGTTCTCCACAAATGAGTACTGTTTTAAGTTAATTCTAGAATGAAGATGTTTTCAGACTTCTTAGAGAACAATAAGGTTGATCACAGAATGATATAGGATACAAGGGAAGTGTTGAAGGAAAATCAATATTCAAACACATTGGCAACTGTAACTAAGAGTTCGATTTATATTAGGTTAACAACTTGATGCAATCGCTTCCAATTAATTTATAGAAGCCTTTGTTTTTCTTAATGAAGAGCAAGAAATTATAGCAGATCAGTTTTTTTAAGTAGTATTTTTCTAAGTAATCTTTGGATCAGATTGGATATGAATCAACTCTCAAGTTTTATAAAACCAATGAAATAATTGTTGAGAAAGGCCAATTAGATGAGTACATGTATGTAGTGCTTCAAGGAGAAATAGGGATATACGATAAGAATATTTATTTGCAAAATTTACCTGCAAACTAAGCTATTGGAATAGAAAATTTGCTTATGAGTCAAGGACATAATCTAACAATGAGAAGTAAGGGTAATTCTATACTTATTTAAATAAAACACTCATTATTTTGGGATACGATAAAAAAGATTAATAGCGATTTAGAAATATTGCATTCCATAAAAAATGAAGTGCTATTTATGAATAAAATAGAATTATTGTTACAAAATTGTTATGTCTGTGGATCATAATATCATCTGAGTTCAGGATGTAATAAAGTGCATTCGGTTTTAAACAAAAACATAGTTATCAGTAGATATTTATATTCAGTCCCACAAAAAAGAGAGAAATTTGAAAGGAAATGGGATTGGAGAGTGAACTCTTTATACAATTTTAAACTAGTACGAAGTTGTGGAAGGAGATTGAAAAGGAATTATGGATTCATGTTTCAAGAACCAGAAATAAATAATCGAATAGATTATTATGATGAGGAAGAAGAAGAGGAGGATGAAGATGAAGATGATGAAGAAATTCAATTAGGTAGATAATCATACAAAGATTTAACCAACCCATCAAGAGTATATTTATATATCTACTTTAGAAAAGTGTTGAAATGATTTCAGGTCAAACTTTGAGGGACATCATCTATCATGATCATATTGATAACGAAGAATAGTTGTAATATTACTAATAATAATGGCAATCACAATAACAACAACAGGAAATTAATAGACATTAAGTCAATAAGTAAACCCTACAAACTGCTGGTTTCCAAACAGGTGAGGATTTGTATTTTGGAGATTCAATCAACATTCCATTACAACACAAATAGTTTACTTAAAATAGCAATACTTTCAGATCATCAAGTGGATAAAATACTTATTAGAGTCAAAAGAGTTAGTAATTAAAACAATAACAATATCAGCAAACCTAATAACAAACACAGTAATCTTTATATTAATCGAAAACATATGCTTAAAGTCCCCTTGGAACAAATCAACTGTTAGTTAGTAGTAGCAGAAATGCTCAACCAAAATTAACATTTTCATATGATCCATTCTATCATGAATAAAATTCTAAATAAGTATTGGCTGCTCCATAGCCCGAATATTAGGCGATGTCCAGACCCTAATATAGATCCTCTACTAATTACGTTCCAAGTGTATAAAATCAATTGCCAATAGTCTCAGAAGAGAGCAACTCATTATTGAATATCCCAATAGCAAATAATCCATATCAATCTGCAATGTCAATCAGCTCTGTTGGTATGTCCAGCATTGATGAAGTTCAAAGGAGAGACGGAAATAATCCGTCTACTATTGTTAGGCGAACTACTCAAAAATAAACGAATACAGTCTCTAGTGCTGTTAGTCCTGATATTAAGAAGAAGTCCATTTCAGCATCTAACTCTAGATCATACTCAGCTTTGTCTTCTAGATAAAACTAACACTATAGTGACTTAGATAATGTCTTATATAAGTAAGATCTTAGGGATAACTTTGATATTGATTAAATCGGAATATATTAATAGTTTAAACCTTAGAATAATTATGATTGTGTTGTAAACTAAATCAAGATACAGTCTAAGAAACTTATCAAGAAAAAGAAACTCAAATGATAAAATATATATTATTTACAATGACAATAATATTTTATATTAAATTTATGTTCATACCATACAAAAAAAATAAAGGGTACAAAATCCCTGTTATATTTGAATTCGGACAATAAAATACAAGAGTAGGATATGCAGGAACTGATGGACCAGAAGTTGTTTTGCCTTCTGATTTGTTAATGGATAGCGAGGGAAACATGAAGTTTATTGAATAAAATAGCACATATTAACCAATTGGATTTGATGTTAAGAATATCCTTCAAGGAGGCCAGATAGTTGATTTCGATATATGGAAAGAATATGTAGAACACATTCTCAATAATGTTTTATTTTAAGAGAAACAATTCCCCTTTTTCTTTGTTGAAAATGGAAATGTCAAAAAGGAAACCAGAAACAAAATCATTGAAATGCTTTTTGAAGAAATTGATGTTTCCTCTGTGTTCTTTCACAGAAACACAATGCTAGCATAATATATAGTAGGAAAAGATAATGTACTAGTAGTAGATTGTGGAGCATCGCATACAACAATTACTCCTATATTAGATGGAAATGTTATAGAAAAAGGTAATCTAAATGATATAAAATTTCAGGTATTCTTAGAGGTGACATAGGAGGGGAGTACATAACTAATAAACTATATGAGGTTTGGAAATAATAGGGATTGGCCTTTTCTAGATTTAAAAATTATAGTCAGCTCTCACCCTCTCTGTAAATGTATGGAGATTTGGAGATAGTTAGAGAAATCAAGCATTAGTGTGTTAAACTATATGATCAACCTATAGAGAATTTGTAATTTTACATATTTACTAATTTTAAGAAAATTCAATCCAACTGTTGACAATCAAGCTTACGAATTACCAGACTAAACTAAATTGTTAATCTCTGAAGAAATGTACAAGTATCCAGAATTCTTATATGAACCAACTGAAAATTTTGAAGGATTGGATAAAGCATTAGAAACAAGTTTGGAGAAAATTGATTCGGATTATAGAAAGGAACTTGTTCAGAATGTTATTCTGATAGGAGGAGCAAGTTGCACAGTTAATATGGTTGAAAGATTTTAAAGAGCTATCAATAATCTTAAAATTTTTGGATTATCTTCGAGAAGCAAAGTGCAAACCCTACCCAAATTTTTTGATCGTTAACATGCATCTTGGTTGGGAGCTTCCATTGTGGCAAGTTCATAGATATATGATCAATGGACCTTAAATAAATCAGACTATGATGAACATGGATCGTCTCTAATTGAAAAAAAGATGTTTTATTGATATTGAATTATCATTTATACCACATATGAGATTTCCTGTTCTCTAAATTCATTTTTAGTCATGACATAATGTCTAAACAATTAAATGAATTAATTCTAAAGTTTGATAAAATATATAAATTTTATTTCTTTTTTTAATGCTACTATTTCCTGAAAGTCGCTATCCTATTGAAAACAGGAAAAAGTCATAAACATATTATTAAGAGTCTAAAATTAAAGAGTTGTTATCAAATTCAGTAGGAGAGGCTATCAAGTACAAACCATCGAAACCAATTAACTCTAAATTGGATTATGAGGAAAATTAATATTTGGCCAATAAGAATAAGCAAAGCTATTTGCAAAGCAATATTTTCCATGATACAAAAATTTAAATTAGAAATGATAAACAAGCACTCCAATATTAAAATAATAAAAAAAAGTAATCAGCCATCCTCTCATCCAGAGTTACAACTGAACCTCAATATTAACAGCCCTCATATGTAAGAGGTACTTTAAATGCAGAATTCAGAAAAGACGATATAAAAGTTGAAAATAAACAATCTTAGCAGAGTGTATTATTTAATACTCTTGGGAAATATTACGATGAGCACAAACATCCTGGTAAAACTAATTTTATGGCGTCTGATCTGACCTTTCTTAAACATGACTCTTTGAGGGACAAGAAATTAGAACATCAAGAAAGGTAGTTGGAGGCAGAATATTAGAAACAAAAGAGTTATTTATCGTAATATAATTCTACTTAGAGTCAATCAAGGAGGCAATCAAAATAAGAATAAGAAATAAATGTTAAATTGAATCAAATAGAAATACCTAAATAAGAGATTACAGGTTATGACATTGTTATAGAATCAAAAGGAAAAGGCTTTCTACCAAATTAATTTAAAAGCATCGTCAAGCACAATGGATTTCAAATAAAACAATAAGAGAATGATCATTATGTAATCTAACCTTTAGGAGGGACTAATAACATATAGTCTATTGTTAAATATTTAAAGAATTATGATAACAAAGCTAAAATAGAGAAGGTACCGTATTAATAACATTGAAAATTATTAATTTCAAAATAATTAATGCATTCATTTCTTCTTAAATGTAGATGAACTAGATGTTGTAGTCTATTTTTGAGGTTATTTAGTTTAGACTTGTTTTGTTTGGACTGTCTGTTTCTTAATGGATTAGGTCTAAGATGGTATGGTAGAAGGATTGTCAAAGGTTACTTTAATAACTTTGCCTTCATTTTATTCATCATCTCTATCAAATTATAGATCATCTAAATAAATTTTGAAATTACCTTGTTATACTAATTTCGATATTGACATATTTATGCTCTGATTTTCAGTAATTTCTGACAATTACTTCATTCCAACAATGGGGGCATCTTTCCAACGATGATCATTTGTTTCTAATCTATTTTGTTAGTGATAAGTGATATTTTTAGGAGGTGAATGCTATCTCTACCATTGATCTTTGCTTTCATTTAAAATCAATGTATCATTTAATTAATTAAATTATTAAGGTTAATGAAGAGTTGACTATTATTACTATGTAGTAGTTGATTACTAGAATGGATTCATTAATAAATTGGTGGCTAAGGAATCTAACTCCATTTATTGAGATGCCCCATTCAATACATTCATGGCTTCAAAATTGAGAGCACAAACTCCTCTCATAAAAGCCCTCTTTAAGTTCTCTTGCATTGATAATTTGATTTTGTTGGCTTCATCTAATTAAGATGTAGCTTCCAATAATTTCTACTCCAATAATTATTGTTCTTTTTGAAATTTAGCCATCAACAAATCCACATCATTTTAATGAGCCAATTTCATTTTTTCAGATTAATTAATTCTGATTTGAATATTGAACTGCTTCTTCCATAAATTAAAAATCCATCTTTATAAATACAGTTTGTAATGCTTAGTCCCTTTTTTTTAATTCTAAAATATTTATTTTATATTACATTTTTCTTCTTTAACGAATATTTAGCATACATCTTTAAACCTTTTAACACATTTGATAAGACTTATTATCTTCTTTTTGTATTCTTCATTTTACCACAATATAATGCAATTTTCTCAGATCTCTCAGTAATCTAATTACAAATTCTCATTTATTCAGCCAATTATTCTTTTGTTTATGATAATTCATTATTTTTCAATTCATACATTTACAGGTACTTTTCAGTGTCTTATTTGATTGTTTATTTTTAGTCCTCCAACATGGATCTCTTCATAGCCATAAATTCACTTGTGGCTTCAGTCTTAAATACATTTAAAATATGTTCCAATCTTATTTTAAATTGTTCTGTGTCCTCATCTATTATTTGAGGAGCATGATTTCTAATTTTGTTACTGTTCTTTTTTGCTTCTTCGTTATTCGGCACATAGTTTTCTAGAATACTATAATTAACAAAACCTTTATTCCATGGATTAGAAACACATTTACTAGAAGTGATATCAGATTCAGTTTTCGAAGGACTGGGCGATGGCTATTTTAATTATTCATTTTTGGTTTATTTCCACTTTTGACTTAATTTAGTAAAATCACATAGATCATCCAAATCGTTTACAAAACTCATTCAAATTTGAATTATTAACTATAAAATAATATAATAAATACATTATTAATAATTATGGTATATTCTCCATATTAGCCCTTAATAGACCCAAAGCACTACAGCAATTTATCAATTGTCTTAACATTTATTGGGTTTTGTTTCTTATCAGATTTTGTAATGTAACAACTCATATGCTAAATGATAGTTATTAATTTACTAAATAAAAAGAATAAAGAGCATTAACAAAAGAGTTGGCAATTGGGTTTTTTACAGCTCTGTTTTTATCCTCCGGCACAGTATTCACATTTTTAGCTTTAGGGTTGTATTTTTGAGTATCAATTATAAACATTTAATATATATTAGACAATAATCATATATCATCTAAATCCCAACCTGATTCTGCATTCTCCCCTTACTTTTACTACTCTGCCCATGGATCAATTTCTTCTAATTCATCCTCAAAATCCAACTAACCTTGACTGACCCTTTCCGCATTTTTCACGGGTGGGTTATTATTAACTTCTTAATTATCTTGATCGTCATCAAATTACACATCAGGAGTTTCTTCTTCAAATTATTAGTTTACCTTCTAATTTTCAAGTGGTTCCTATTGTTCTTCCCCATTCTCTTTCTAATTTTACGATGAATTATTAATATTCGTTTCAATAATTTATTTATTGCTCTCCTCATTTGCTTGCACTTGCGGATTTTCTATTTCATTGTCAAAATCAATATCATCATCCACATTCCATTGATTTCCTCCATCTTCATCTGGATGCTCATTCTCATCAACATCTAAATTTTTAACTTGTTATTCGCTTAACTTTACTTCCACCTCATAATGTTCTTAGACATTTTAAATTTCATCCTCTTAATCATTTACACTCTTTTCCTAAGACCTTGGATCAGAAAATAAAACTGGTTTTGAAATAACTTCTTAAACACCTATATCCTGATAGGAATGAGAAAGATCTTAAGAAGAAGGAGCATTCTTTTGAGAATTTACTTCGATGTTGTAATTATTCTCTAATTAATTCGAAGAATTAATAACAACTTTCTATTGAGCATCATGAATATGAGTATCTAGTGCATCCAAATCACCTAAACTCTTTTCTTTTACTTGATTTTCAAAATTCGAATTACTTACTGGTTCAACTACAAGCTAATATTATATTTCTAGCTACTCTTATTCCTTATTGATTTAATTTTATATCTCAACTTCTTCATTATTTTAGTTATTTTCTTAAGTATTGATATCTTCAGCAGCCAATTCATCATTGTTATTTATTACTTGCTGTAGTGATTCTTCTTATAAAGTATTTTAAACGTCCTGTTGACTTACATTAATGTCCTTGTCAGTATTTTCATATTCAACTTGATCCTATTTTGATAATTCTGTGTTATCATCAACTTATTATTGATTGGCTAATTGATCCTCTTCTCCTTCAATCTCTGATGAGGGTTCATTTTCATTATCATTTTGTTCATGATCTCCCTCTTATGAATTCAACTCTTCCCCTAAAGGATTTTTGTCAGATATATTTTATTGATCTTCTTAATGTTATTCATCTGAATTAATTTCTTATTCATCCTAATCATTATCAATTTCAACTTATTCTTCTTGATCTTGATTATCATCATTGTTTTATTCATCATCAATATAGTGTTTTTGATTTTGATTAAATTGCTATTCTTCAAAATCTTCTTCTTCTTATTCTTACTCCAATTCCTAATTTTTATTAAATTCTTCATTTAAATCATTTTCTTTTTATTCTTCATCTTAATCTTAATTTTATGATTCAATTTATTCATTTGATGACATTTAATCCTCTGGGCCTTCTTTATTTTAATCATCATTATTTTCTTAACTTTCATATTCAACATTTTAATATTCAGAATCCTCTTCCTCATTTTAAATTTCATCTTATTTTTAACTGTCTTCTTCTTCTTCTTCTTATTCATTTTAATTATTATCATCATCCAGGTTATTTTATTCTACATTCATCTATTATACTTCTACTTGATTATCTTAGGATGATTGTTATGACTCTTATTCTGGCAACACTTCATCATCATATGACTCTTCATTCTATTGATGATCCTAATCTATCTCAAGATCTTAATTTTCTTCAAGGTTTTCATAATTTTCTTCATCTTCTTCATCATAATTTTATAATAATCCTTCTCTTTCTGAGAGTTCCTCTGAATTCTTCTCTATATTTTATTGAATCTCTTCAATTTCATTTTAATTATCTTCTTATTCTTCGGATACATCATTTTATTAATGGATTTTATTGTCTGATTGATCATTTTATTTTGAATCATCCTACACATAATCATCATTCTATTATATTTCATCTTAAAAATCAGAACTTTCATCGACTTATTTTTCATAATCATCTTGTTTTACATTTTGTCCTTAGCCTAATTAGATATTTTAATACTCACCAGCTCCTTCATTAAGAATTTCTTACTAAAATACATAATATTATAAGATTACTTCTTAGATGTCAACATTGAGACTATCTTCAAATTCCCAAGCTCCATCCTCTCTTTATACTGCATTTTCCTCGTAATCGATTTATCTCAATTAATTAATTGCTCTTTGGGAATCTTCATCTGGCTATAAATTTTATTCACTCACCTTTTCTTCTTCATCTGAAAACTTTCTTTTTTCAATTGAAATTTGTTCTTCTAATTCTTAAATTCTTTCTTATCTTAATAATTTTGATTAATTTATACTATACTGCATTTTAAAAGTTCTTCTAATATTCTGTATCAACTAAACACATCTATAATTGATGCATCTATTCAACCTGAGCCTCTTACTTATGCTATTACTAGAGCATTCGAACCTCCATTTCCTTGAGCTAATATTTTAATTCATGATTTTCATTTCTATATTGAATCATTTATAACTCCACTAATACATTAATTCATAAATTACATTCATCATATTTTCTTTAAAAAGAATCATCCAATTCCCAACCTTTATCCTCTTACTTCCAAATATCATTCGAATCTACATTCTACTACTTAATCAATTCTTCATTTAATTCTTAGATTTATTGTTCCAAAACTATGATTTGTGCTTCTTTGTTCTCTAAACTACTCAATAAATTTCGCTTTTCTTCTTGAATAAGTGCCAACTGATTTTCTAACTTATTAATACTCTATTTGTCAACAGAGTTTCTTTTGAATTAGTCTATCTATTATTGTAAAGATGTAATGAATTGATTTAAATTAAATTTCTCTTTCTCATTTTCATTTCTCAAATCATTTAATTAATTTTAGAGTTCCAAGATCTGGTTCTCCTTATCCTCATTCTGAGCTTAGATTCTTTCATTTTCTTCTATTAGTTTATCCTCTGAGACTCTCAATTGTTTTATAATATATAAACTTGATTAATGTTCTTCCTTTAACTCATCAAATTCATCAACTTGTTGCATCAATCTTATATTCTCCTCTTTAAGAGAACTTATTTGTTTGGATTATTTAGAGGTTGTTTATAATGCATATTGCAATAGGTCCTGTTGTTTGGTGTTATAGTATTTTTAGAATTATGTCAGTTTATTTGTAACTAAAGTGTTTAGTTCTAATTTCTTAATAGTCATTAGCTAATTTTAGATTTGGGGAATCTCTACTCTCATCTTTTCTTTTGCATTTTAATACTTCGATTAGTATTTAATGAAGTGATTTTTGTAATACTCAATCTCTTACTACATTTATTCGATATTGTCTTCATAATCATTGATCTATTTTTCTTATGTTTCTATCAGTTTAGTGATGTCGTTGTTTAGGTTTTCATTTTCTTTGGTCAATTTACAAATAATGTCTTGATGATTATCTTGTGGCTCTATGAGCTCAGTCAATTTAAATAATTATTTGGCTTCCTTTAATTGTTGATTGAATTATTCCTTCTCGATTTGGAATTGCTTTATTTTATTTTCTAATTCCTCTTTTTGCTCTCTTAATTCATTTTGCTCTTAGATTCTTCTTAACTTCATTTGGTCTTCAAGTTCAGATCTAGATTATTATAATGCTTACTTTTCAAGTTCGAATAGTTTCTACATATCGATTACCTACTAAAGACTTGCGAATACTTTGCTATTTGATGTTTACTCCGGTGAAATAATAATATTATTGGATCCACTATTTTAGGATCCAAATATATTTTGAAAGGTTTGCTTCAGTTTTTAGGGTGCACTTTCTCTAATAAGTTTTTCAATTGTTTAAGTCTACTGGACAGTGCTTGTAATTTTTCCCCACATATCTACTTATTCTGGGGATTTTTATTCATCTTATTAAAATTAAGATTATTTTTCCTGTTTCAATTGGGTTTCTGCTGGTGTTTAGAAGGGATCATCAATATCATCATCGATTTCCCAATCATTCTTTTTTTAATTTTAATTTGGATTATCTCTAAAATTGTTTAATTATTACTGCTGATCTTAATTTCCATGATCAGAAGGAAAATCCTCATCCTCGATATCCCAACCATCCTGAGCCTTCTTTTATTCTCCTGTCAGTTCGTCACCAATAAAATTCTGCCCAAAACCAGCAAAACTCATTATAAATTATTTTTTTTTAATTATATACACGTAATTAGAAAATAAACATATTATCAATAGAATTATTCCATCTCATTAGATTTCCTATTTGACAGGTCATTCATCCTCTGCCTCTTGTATTCGCCAGAATTCTTCATCATCATCTACTCCTCAGGTTGATTCCTCCTGTGATCTACTGTTGTCACGCACATCGATTCAATGGAATTTTTACACATTGATTAAATAGTCGCATTTAAACGATTGATTTCTCTATAAAGTGCTGTGACATCTGGATTAGGAACCAAGATAGTAGGAGGTCTCTATTTAATAGTTTCCAATTCTTCGAAATACTTTTGACTCGCCTTTTCCAAGTTCCAATATTATTATTTCAAACAATCATAGTTCTTGGCCTTCTACTCTAGTTTATCTACTTTATCAATAAGATCTCTGTTTTCAGATTATAAATTGAGGATCACTTATTTTTATTGATTTATCACAACACTTTATTAAAATTCCTATTCCTAGTATCTTTGCTACTAAAGTTTTAAATCTTCGAGTTCCAAAAGATCCTCTGGATTAATCTTATGCTATTGCAGCTTGTAGTATTTCATTGACAATTCTTCAATGTGAGATTTCCATTGTTGTATCTCTATATTCAGTTCTTAAACCTTGTTTTTCAAATAGATATTTTCAGCCAGCTAATGTTTATAAGCAATAGGATTACTAATTGAGAGTGCTCAGTCATTTTGCTAAATAAAATTTATTAATTTTTATTATAACATTGTTAATTACAAAATGAGATCAAAAATATATTGCATTATAAATCATAATACATATACATTGTTAAGTAATTCATCCTCCATTTCTTCAACATTCTCTTTTAATGGTTGATCATATGTTTCTCGCAATTTATTCAAAGTTAGAATTCCAAATAACAATAAAAAGAACATACCTATGGATGTGTTCAACCCAAATGTATGACAAAAGACTACGTAAGTCTCTTAGAAAATGAATAGAAATTCCGTCAAGAAGACCATTCCAGAAAAACCATAATGTCTCAAAGATGTAGGGAATACTTCTAAGGCGTAGATCTAATTTTGATTGATTATTTTTACATTAATGAAGGCACACCCAAAACTCAAGACCAACCTGCTCATAATTAGAATCATCATGACTATTGTATGCATTAATCTATCATAAAAGGAGATCAAGGCTATGGCATTTGTACTTAATTGAAAAATTGGAAAAACTGCATATAGAAAATTGAACAAAGCACTAACTCCTAAAACAATCTTCAAGACGTCCTTCCTATTGTAGTTCAAACTTGCATATCCACTGATAAGATAGCCTGTTGTTGCTACAGTTGATAGCAATAACTCAGTCTTCTATCGATCCAATCTGGAAAAGGCATCTATTTCTTTGGAGGTTTGAAATTATCCAATGATGATCACTGAATACAAGTAAAGAAGACAGAACATTCTAACTCTGGTTGAATTATAACGGAAAATTGAACTATATTAATTGTAATTATAATTACGAGAAATTGTATGCTTTGGCCACATCCCTAACGCCAAATTATTAAGCAATTTCTTAAATCTTTCCTTTAAGTTCGTTTACTTTTAATTCATCTTCTAACATCCAATCCTAAGGCATTTCTCTCCCATTACATTAACTGATCAGTTGGAGCACTATTTTTGCCTCATGATATTTCTTTTTAATGACTAGCATTCTTGGGGATTCTTGCATAAACTTAATAAGAACTGAAAACATAACAGCTGGTCCCCCAAATAGAATTAACATACTCTATTGCCAATTTAGTTAAAATGAATCTATAATCACAGGTGATATAATAGTCCCAATCCCATAGGTTGTCAATAAAATTGAAGGACTTAATTTTTACAGATTTTCTGATGATATCTCAAAAAATAAAATCATAGAGGAATTCAAGAATCCTCTCAAAAAGAAATTAGCAAAAAACAAAGCAACACTTAATAAATACGCATTCGGTATTAAGATTGTCAGACAACAAGTGAAACCTAATAAAGCCAAAGTTTCAATCATAATTGATCTAATATTTATATCAATAAATACTATCTGCCTTGTCGAATTTCCATCTGCTCTCCATAATACAGAGAGCCGATACATCCACCCAAATAGTATGAAGTAACAAGTATTAATATAATAATTTTATCATTGCAAACTAATTAAAAGAATTGAATTATGTCTCCCAATTGGGATGCAAATGTGATTTTCTCTTTGTCTATGTCGTCTCTGTAATATTACTTGCAAAACTCGGCTTCATTGCATTAATAGAAGTTATATTGCTAATCGATGCATTTATATTGGGTTTGATGGAAATACAATTCCGTTATAGCAATATGAAACATTCCTGCTACCATATACTGCAAGCTCATTATAACGATGGCTCTGATTTAGAATTTGTGTCCATTTCCAGCTTTAATTAATGCTTGCTCCAATGTTAGTACATATCTAATTGGCATAGCAATTATTTATAATTTAGAAATATATAATAATCAGATAATTCAATGCTTTACTGCAGTCCTTTTTTCAACTATTCCATCATATCTTAAAACCAATTCTTTATGCTACTCTTCCTCGACCTTCAATTCAATTAATTTCTTTTCCAACACAGTCTCCAACTACCCTATCAATTACTCGTATTCCTTTTGCATTTGCATTATTTCATTATCAGTTTTCCTATTCACCTATTGTAAAATGACTTGTCTGGTTTAATTGTGAGCTAATTTCCTCCACTTCGTGAACACTTATCTTGGAAGTCGCTATCTATTTTTTCATATTAAATTGTACTTATAATGTTTTGTTGCATAAACCTTCATACTTCTAATGTATTTTTAAAATTTCACTTATTCTCTGAATATCTTGAACACTCTCTATTGAAGATTCTCCATGTAAAGTTTTCTTGCTATCGAATATCCAATACGAAGCTTATGTTGAATGTCTCCTTTTGTTTTTGTGTAATCTATAATTCACTTGAATAAGGGTACTTTTAAACAAGTTTTCCAAGATCAAGAGTTCTTCCTGAGTCTAATTGTACCCATCATCCACCATGGTCAAGTTTCCTTAATACATCTCCTCTGTAAATTTTCTGCATTACTCCAGGTATGCCTAAGCTGTTTTTTCAGACCATTCATCCAACAACTATTTATTCTTCTTAGTGAACTCATAGATCACTTTAGTCTTTAATTGAGTTGTGTCCATTAACGATTAATTTAAATAACTACTAATTTATATATAATTTCAAAAAAATGAAAATCGCATTGTTTATTGAACTTTATTTATGAATTCATTTTTATTCAAATTTGACAACTCCTTGTGAATATTCTTTTGCAATCTGACTCAGGATTCTCTTCTACTTAAATGCCAATCCTACAAAAAATCACAATATTTTGATACCTTCACTTGGAGCACAAGTCTAGATTCGTTTTATTGCCTCTTATGTGGCTTCAATTAACTTATCAATGCTCAACACATCCTTCTAACATTGATCTAGTCGTTATTTTGACGTAGTTTCAACTGGACTTTTATTGATTATCTTCATAATAGATTCATAATGAATTTATAATTGTTCTGTTTCCTTGTCTAATTATTAAATAAATTTAGTGATTTTATCCTAAACCCTCACTTCGTTAAGCTCCATCTAGTCATTATTTTGAGTCAGTAACTTTTCTAAAGCAAATATATTTTATTCAAAATCTCTTCTTGAGCTTTCACTTCTATCAATTGTCTATTATTTGAATGGTGATAGTTTGCATGATCGAATTTATTCTAAAATATATTGAACTGCAATTACCAGATAAAATTAGTAGTGCATCTTAATATTCGTTTTCAATTTGCATTTCTTAAATGAAGGTTTGGGTATCTTATAATTGGAGTAATTTCTAATCTCGACTTATCCAACTAACAAAAAATTAGTTTAATTTATTCACTCTGTTTTGTTCATTCATTGTCTCATAAAATGAAGAACTGCTTTGACATTTGATTTAATTAAGTTTTTCAACCCTATTCTGGTTTTATACAATACGAGATGTCAACCATGATGTAAACTTTTCATTTTTTTCCTTTCTTAATTATTATAAACTCTTTACTCATTAACGATAAAGTCTAACCCTCTTTATATGCGATCGCATTGTTGATTCTTTGCTCTTCTTTATTCTTTCATAATTTGCATTTGTCTTTCCATTTTTTTCATTTATTTTTCATAAGTCGGTTAATAGTTGGCTTACCAGTCGATCGATTTATGAAATACTTCTAAAAGTTCTAATTTGATGCACAAGGATACTGAAAATGCCAGAAATATAAGAAAATATTTCATTTTATTTTCGTTTTTTTATTAATAATATAAAAAGGCATAGTTAAAAGTGCAAAAAGTATATAATTATTATTCATTTATTAATTAAAATGATCATTACCCACATTCGAACTTGAACTCACAGTTTTTTATCTCAGTACCATCCTTGTTAGTAGCAGTTGCATATATACAAGTAGTTCCAAATAATAAGGTAACTTTCACAGTCTTGTCCTCAACAGATTGCAGAGGCTTCCCAATGTCAATGCACAATTCTCCTAACTATTAAACCCCCTATTCATCAACGAACTCCACCTCCCTCTTTTCAGTTACATAAAAAATGATCCTCATAATTGTTTGTCTGGATCTAACTGGACAATATATTTTTGTATGAACTTCATCGCAACTATATAATTATAGTATTAGAATTATACCCAACAGCATCTCCTTTCCTAACAAAAGCATCAAAAACATCCTCACTAAACTCCTCTCCTTCAATAATGACTTTTTTTTTAATAGGATGTCTTTCAGCATCAAAAGTTGTTAATGTATTAATTCCGTAAGTTTTCTTTGCTATTCTACTTGTAATTGATCTTGGACTCAACCCAAATAAACAAGCTCCTCTTATGACTGAAACTTAAGGTCTTCTTGGAACCAAAATCTAAATTGTATTATTTTCGAATCTTTTAATAATTTCTTATTTCAAGAATGGAGATTCACTAAAACCTCCAACCATAAATATAAAGTTTACTTTTTCTTTTTTCTATTCCACTTAAACCAATAATTAAGCTACTTTATTTTTAATATTTTCAAATAGAGTCTAAAAGAATGAAGCCATCAAAGCTGATGGAATCTCAACATTTGATAATCCTTTTAATTTCACTTGATACTCAGGAGGATGTTTTTAATTATGATCTTTAACTAACTATTACAATTTATTAGTATTCAAGTCTTCCCCCAAATATGAGAATTTTATCATACATTTTTCATCCTTGTTCCCTTTAAATTTCCTTTTGAGTATTTCAAAATCTCTTAAAATATCTAAACGAGCAATAGCATTTTGTTAATATTGTCTAAATAGTTTATCTCCCAAGAACTCCTTCAAGAATTCCTCAAAATATAGATCTACATATTTGGAACCCCACTCGCAACCACCAGATGATGGTATTAATTCATTGCATAAGAATTTCTCATTTGATTCGCATAATAATTTATGCACAGTGATATCAACAGTCCCACCTCCACAATCCAATACCATCACAACAGAGTTCTTTGCCATTTGTTCCTTTAGTGTTTGTTCAGCATCTTCTCTACATTGAATGGATGCACCTTCTGGTTCCAAACACAGTAATAAATTCGGAGAATTTAAGTGATCTACTATGCCTGCTTCGACAGCTGCCTTTCTCATAAATTATTTGTGTTCCTCACTCCATAAGGCTGGTACTGTTAAGACCCATCTGATTTTAGTGGGTATCACTTTACCTACTTGTTCCTTCAATTTCTAAATTGCTCTATTGCTTATATATTTTAATGTTTCTCTTATTATTAGCATCAATGAGAGCTCACGATTATCCAATGACCTGGCTTGATTATGCATATGATACAAATGCATTTTATACTAAGAATTTTATAATTATTTTTTACATTTTAAAACAAATAGGCTGTTTCACCATCATCCAACATGCTTGCATATTTTTAAAGTGCTTGAGATCCAAATTCAATAAATTAACCATTATTATCAAATAGAATTGCAGTTGGTGTTTTTTGGTCATCTGTGTCATCGCATGGATTGAATACCTCTATTCTAGGTTTGCCTTCCTTATCCAGGATTCTTGGAGCCAATCCAAATCTAAAATAATTCACTCTCACATTATACCCTGATGCTCCAGTCCCAAAATCTATTGCAATTACATGAGTAAATGCAGTATCGTCTTTTAATAAAGCCATTTTTATTAACTGTAAATTCTGATTTAAATTTAAATATAAAAAATAAATGTTTTAACAGCATAATTTAAATATGAAGAATAATTATGCCAAAGAAAATTACTAAAAACCTTAAGATTATTTGGATGGAACACAGGAAGAATTAAGAGGAAAAATAAAACTTTTAATGAACAAGTTGCAATTGACTAAAAAAGAAAAAGAGAATCTCACAAAAGAAAATTAAAATCTATAACATGAAATACTATAGATGCAATCTCATCTCAGATGCATGGTCTCTGGCTTTTCCAACACTAGCATACAATTTCCCATGGCAAATGAATTAAGTAATTCTATTGCGGAATTTTATAAATGTGAATGTTTTGATATATTTTTCGATGTGTTGACTTAAGAATTAAATCTCAAAGGTATTATTTATTTCTTTTCCACCTCAATGATTCGAATTGACAAAATCATACAAGAATACTTCCAACCACTATTCAAACATATTATGGAGGTAATATTATAAACAAATTCGTTTAGGTGGGATGTTTCACCAACATAGACGGACCCATACTAAACGTTATGCGAAAATCATTTCAAGGAAATTACAAATCAATCTACGAAAAATGCATGCGAAATCAAACATCCACAAGAATAGAGTTATAAAAATACCTAAAACTAAACAACAACGACTTGATCGAAGCCTTCTTCAACAAATTGGCAGAAATCATGTTTAACTGCTACATCAGTGATCCTACCTTGACCTTTGATATCCAATCAATTGGGCAGAAGATAGCATTCAATCAACAGAAACACGACCCCATTGATGGATTCATCAAGAACAAAGAAGAGTGCATAATATTAATGCCAGCGGTGTTTAAAAACCAAGAATTAATGACCAAATCATTAGTGATGTCCTATTCGTATTAATTAGAAAACAACTGAAAATTATAAAATAATTAAATAGTATAAGTCATTCTTCATTTATCTGATCTTATATTATGATTTACTCCTATTCCTGTTGCTGATTCATCTGTTACTCCAACTCCTCCTTGTCCTCTTGTTAAACCTAAAACTGCGATTATTCTTGATCCTCATTCTCCACTTCCTCCACCTTCGATAAATTGTGATGATGCTCAACTTTTGGCTATTCCATTTACTTCTGTAAATTCTTCATATTATTATCCAAATTGCCTAATAAATCCATTATCTATCTATTATTTTGATCGTAATGTTATTCACATGCAGTATTTTATTCATGAATTAATTACATTAGTTTTTCAAATGAATCGGAACTCATAAATTTTAATTATTATATTATTATTATGAATATCAGATATTAAATTTAGAAGTTTATATCATTTATATTAGAGTTTTCTTTGCTCTAAGAAACAGAATTTTAGGTTAATGATTTCGCTTTAATTATATTTACTACCCTAAGTTCATTAATACCAATGTCGTATTCTATTATACCTGCTGAGGGTTAATCAAGGAATAATATTTACTTTTAAATTTTAGGAAAAATAATAAGACCTCATTTATTTATTGAAGATACAGACCAAGGATATTCAATATTTCTATTTGTTATTTCTGGTGTGATAATTATGCATTACATTGTTTATTTTATTATATCGAAAAACAATATTGAAGATTTAAAATCGAATCTCTATTTATAGATTATTACTTTTTGTAATCAAATCTATGATATTTGGTTAATTAATATTATTTTGGAGATGTTACTAAAAAGAGCGGATGCTTTATCAATTTTAACTTTGCTCATTTATTTGGTGTTTTTGCTCTATCGCTTATTCATCACGAAGGTTTAGTTGTTCCTATAACAGAACACCTTCAATCTATCCAATTAGTCATTTCTAATATACATAGCCTAAATCCTAAATCTTGTTTAAATAGGCATCTTTAGTTTTAACACTTCAATTGATGGGATCATGACATTTTATCTGGGCATTATAGGCCTTTTGATCAATATAGCGATTTTCACAAATGCAATAATTTACTTCCCGTATTTGAATAAGAATATCTTCCTAATTGTTTTTGCCATCAACTTTAATTCTATAATTTACAATCTTTTTTTTCTGATATCTTTGGAAAGTAAAATGGAAATGGGATACATAGAATTGCTCTTTATTTTCTAGTTGCCCATGAATTTCAAAATAGCAACATACTTTTATTCTAAAAAACAATTACTCACAATTGGACAGTAATCCAATCCTTCTCAAATTGTCAACTTGATTTTAGAATTGAAATCCAAATTCTCCTACTCTAAGCAGCGTGTTCTCATCGAATCAATAGTGAGCAAGGGCATGAAAAAAGTGGACGTTGAACCATCGAGACTCACAGTTCTAAACCAGGAGGATATTTATGACTTTTATATTAGGTTGAGTTTAAAGCACTAAGAGGTAAAAAGTTCAAATTTGTGTTTAGTTGGTTCAAGAAGACTTCATCTCTCACTTATCCCTCCTCCTGAAATTGGAATTCTACTTCTAGGCTTTCTTATACATATCCAAATGGGAACACAAAAAAGGACAAACAATATTGAACAAAATCAAGTTCCTGATATGTGCTAGAAAGTGTAGACAGAAGTTGAATTATCACATGATGTAAAAGAACAACTTTGATACCGATAAAGATTTTGAGTTGAACATAAAGAAGTTCATGGATATAGAATCAAAAAATCTAGAATTATGTAAGCGAATTATTTTGTTGTGTTAGAAGAAGATAGAATACTTTAAAGAGTTCGATTACGATCAAATTGATAAGCTCTACTCCAAATCAAACACTTTAGTCTTGGAATTAGATACATTGAAGGAGTTTGTTCAAGATCTTTACAGACAATATCCGAGCAATAGGATGCAGAATATCTTGGCCTTTATTTATGCTGAATTACTTAATGATTACTTATCTGCTATGAAAGTATTTTGTTAAGCAGCCTTATAAGAAGATAAGGTTTATAAAAATGTCTCAAATCTTAAAATTGATCTCTATTCAACCAAAACTACATATTTGATGGTCAATTTAGATAACATGCAAATAATTAGGAATTCAAGCAATGCTTATGATTTCTTTTAAGTAGACTAATTAATTTTAGATGATCTAATACCCAATGGAATAAAAGACTATCATTCGAGTATGATAAAAACATTTATCAAGACTGGAAAATCCAAATTCTTTAGGAATGTTCAAGAAGGCTTGATTGCCAAAAAAGGATTTTGTGAAGGAGTGAATATTGTAACTGAAATTTTATTTGAGAAAAATTAACTCAACGCGTTAATCCTATTGTCTATTTAAGATGAAAATCAAATAATCATGGTGGTTGATAATTAGCACAAAATTGTAGGATTGAGTGAAGAATTTTTTGAAATTGTTGGAGGAACTCCAGATCAAATTGAATTAATTTATGGGATCCCAGTTGATTATGTTATTCCTAAATTCAAATTCCATATTGAAGACAACCAAGTTCAGTAAATATAACTTAGATTCCTAACCAAACCAAAATTATTTGATTTTGTCACACTACTAATTCATTATAAACAAAAAAGAAATATAACAGATCTTATGGATGGTTGTTGGCTAGATCAATATAATTTTGATACTTACTCCACTCACTGTTGCATTTAGAATAACGATGATAAATATTACATTGTTAGATTTAATTACTTAAAAAATGGAACCAGAAGAGGCAGTCAAAGTGCTTCTAGAACTTTAACACAAAAGTCATATTTCTAATAACATGGCAACAACATAAGTGAAATAGAAATGGATGAACAAATTGAAATGCTGATTCCCTATGAAGAGTCAGAACCAAAATACATCAATGATATAGTTATACTACAAAACCCAGATTTGCTATTATCTAATAGAGAATCACATAACAACGATGGTATTGGATTTTTAGTGGATGATTAATTTATTGGCAAAAATACTTCAAGGCAAAATGAATCGTAAAGTAAAACTTATTAACCTTTGTAATCCCTCTAATAACAACAAAAATACTTCATTGAAAAATCTAAAATTAATTAAAAATATTCGAAAAGCAATGATGATGATTCATAAGATGTTTAAATGGAAGGGTAATCGTCCTAGGTTAGTTAATTAAGTGGGTAGAAAAAGGCATTTTACTATAAAAAATACATTTTGATGGAAAAGATGTTGCAATCCCCTAATTCAAATCAGATCTAAAAAATATTTATGTTTTTTGTGATGTTACAATTAATAGTCTTCATAGCTTAGGTTGCTATTTCCTTATCTTCAAGTTCATCAACTTTAGATTATTACTTAACCAATATCGATCTTCTTTAGATCAAATATTATCTATTTCAACCAGTAGAATCATTTATTGTTACTAGATATACAATTATCAATTACAATGCTCAATACACAGCAAAGTCGTTAACAAAGAGTGAATTGGATAAATATCTAGAATTTCCAAACTCAAATTTAAATTTAGGATTCGATGATGTTTAATAGAATTAAGCAGCGATCTTAAATAGACTCACTCTATAAGATTTCTTAGCTTAATATTATGACTTTTATATTTACATTAAAACTGATGTAGGAGAACTTTATAATATCACCATGAGATAGTCATTAAGTATTCTAATCAACTATTAATACACTTTCAAAGCTGCCTATAAATACGATGGTAAAACTGTCTCAGATTCACCTTATATATTTTACTCTTACAGAAATCTACTTACTCTATATAATGCATTTGATCTTTTAAATTAATAATTATACGTTGAAAGTAATTTGAGAATCGAACTAGATTTGGATAAAGAATTAACGTTGTTTTATCCTTTTGTTATTTTAATTTTAATTATTGTTAGTTTGGAAATCTTTTGGTATCTGAAGAATCAAGGAAGAATTGCTTCATTATTAGGCTTTATGACTTTTAATGAAGCATATACAATTCAGTAAGACATTGATAGATTTACTCATTATGTTGAAAGCATATCTAAGAGTAGTGATACATTATTTAAATACCAATTCCAAATTGATAAAAAGGAGAATTAATTGAAATTGCAATAAAAATAATTATAGATTGAAACTTCCATTAAAAGATTATAATACCAGAAAAAATTGCTTTCGAATAAGTTTGGATTCTGCTTGATACTTATTTAATTCATTATTCTAATCTCCTTTTCGATTGCTAAATATTATGTTAATCTAAATTATTTTACTTAATTTAAACCAACCGCTTACTTTTATTAATAAATTACGGACCTTGGAACTAATATTCCAACAATTTATGCCATGAGGGAAGTGCTTTACTATAGATGGAGATATCCATTTTATAAGGACGATGATTTGGAGTAAATTCTAGAACAAATTATAGATTGTTTGGCTTAAGTGCAAAATGTAACTGCATATTTATAAAATCTATAAATGTATTTATATAAATTCAATTTTAGAAACTAGTATTTATTAAGTTCAGACTTTAGTGATTACATGTAAACAATATCCTCAACAAACATTTGTAACTTTTTAGATGATAGCATGAAAGAGAAATCCATGGCTTTGTGTTAGATAACTTTAGGTGGAAGTTTTCTAAATGGCCTAACTGGATCTTTAATTTATATATATACAAACATCTAAAATGAAATGTAGATTAATAAATTTCTAAATAAAACTGAAAATACTAGAAATGAATTAGAAGGAGCCTTTATTATAAGTCAAGTTATAAAATAAGTCAATACTTATATGAAGGCTGATCTAACAAATTAGACCAATAATATATTATCTAGCATCATAGTAAGATTTCTATATTTAGTTTTAGTACTTGTGTGTCTTTGCTTTTGTCTTCGTTGTAATATCAATCCTTTTTCTATTTTATATCATAAATCCCTTTCTTAAACGACAATATTATATTGCAAAAAGATATCTCTATTTAATACCTTAATAGACTTTGTTTCTAGATGATGCTTTTGAAAGATTAGCCAGATCCGTAATGTAAGATTAAGAAATAATGGCATGATAATCAAGTTTTTTTATTCATTTTTATGATTGACACAATTAAAATAATTTATAATTTTGATTTCAAATATTGTTGAAATATATTCAGCAGATAAAGAAATTGTGATAAATCAATATTACATCTATTAGAGTAGGTTATTAATTTTATAATCTTATTTAAAATCTTAGGATGTATAATGATTTTCTTTTTATATAAATTGATTAAGAACATAAATATGAATATATATTCTATTTTTCAGTAGTTATTTTTTAATATATTATAATTCCAGTCTCATAAGGATAATCAGAATCTTATTCTGTATCTAACATCCAGTAGTAATTCAATTGCATTCAATTCAATTAATTAATTTTATATAAATATTTATGTTCAATATTCAAAATTCTCCTAATCCTAGTGAAATAGGGTTTGGTTAAACTTTTTAGTTGTAAGCACCTTGTGTAACACATTAAGGCTAGAGTATAACTAATTTCTGTAAACAGCCTAGTTGCTTAATGCCTCTATGTCCAAAATGTATTCCTTAACATTTGGACAAACATCGATAATAAGGGTAATTTCCAGACTTAGTCACAGTCGATGAAATGCATGAAGAAACATTACAACTAATAAACACTCATTTAATAAATTTGAATTAAGCCATATAGTTATTATAATAATTCAAAGATTCAAAAACAGATGCTCATGGGTAATTGCATACGAAGCTTAGCAATGCAAAATTGAGAGTATAGTAAATGGTGGATTAATTTTTTGATGAATTGTTTAACGAATTAGATTAAGTCACAAAGACAGACAGAACAAATTTAGATGTTGAATTATAATAAATGGAAAGATCGTTAAATTTAAAAATTCAAGAATTTCAATAGATTGATTAAAAACTAAGGACTCCAAAGTATCTAAAGCAAATCATACAATTATAAACAACAAATTTCCTGTAACAAACACAACAATAACGAGTTGAATGTGAAGCATTTATTGAAGAAGTCTCAAAACATACTTTAGATATCTAAATTGATGAGTAGGAACTATACTTTCTTAAAATTTAATTGGGATAGTATACATCCATAAAAAATGCAGAATATTATAAGAATCAATAAATTCAACCTTCTTCATTAATTCCAAAAAACACAGCTTATAATCATCCATATTTGACAAGTGAAATTTAAACAGCTTAAATAGAACAATCACCATATAAAAGATTGGAACAATAATGTATAATATTTTGTTGAATAATGTAGTTTAACAAGTTGGTATCTCCAATTTTACCATAAATTTACCGGATTTCTATGATCCTCTTTGTAGTTAAAAATATTTGCATTATTTCACTGATAAATCAGTATTTTTCTTGAATTTAGAATGGGTTTAGAATCCCAGATGGCAAGAAGTTAGATTGAATTGTTAAGTACCAATAAAAAGTTCATCTGCGCGTTCACAATAAGGAGATATATTTGTGATTGGTGGTTATATTGGAAATTAATTGAGTTCTTAAATTTTCAAATTAGATTTGAAATAGCAGACCTTAATATCTACTGATCAACTATAATATCCTCGACATTCATCAGCCGGAGTATTCCTATAAAATAAATTATACGTTCTTGGAGGACAAAATCAGAACGAAGATTTAAATACAATAGAGAGTTTAGAATTACAAATGAGTAAGGCGAGGTCTGTTATTGAAACCAGAGTAAACCTGCCAAAAATGAATCAGGGTGGTGCTAATTTATCAGTATGTGCCTTTAGATAATATGTAATTAAAGCAACACCCTTGGAAGTATTTGATACTAAACTATTGAAATGGACCTCATTTAACATTAATATCAACAGAGGGGTAGGGTTAGTGGCTATAAATAATTCTAATGTATTAATCTTTGGAAATGGATAATATTAACTATTAAAAATGGTGGATTAATAAAATTTATAATTTACAACTGAGAATTTACCAAATCCTCCTTAAATTGCTTAAGTACAAAATGGCAGTTTGATTCATTTAGGAAAAATTTATGCTGTAACAAACAGTTGCAACTTCATTATAGGAACACCTGAAAGATGGATATTATGAGAATTATCAATTTATTAGAATACATATTTATAATTATTGTAATTTATAGTCAATCAACTAATATTCTAGCTAATGGCTGATAGAACTTATCTTTATCATATTACCATCTAGTACTGATGTCAAAATATTTAATAGGAGCATCACCAAATTCGTAATCCTTGTATTCATCAAATAATTGTTGAAAGTTGATTTTACAATCCTTCAATCGAAACAATGTTATATGGAATTTCTCTGCTCTGAACATTTTTGATTATTGGTCCATGATTAGGTTCATTGATTTTAAATCATCTGAATCAAAGATTTCTGCTTATAAGAATTATCTAATTATAAAGTCAGAAACTGGCAATAGTGAAGTTTCATCTACATTTAAATAAATGATATTTAAATCTTCATAAGGTCCTCGTTTGTAATATTTATTTTATTGATTTACTCGATTTTGAAAGCAACCTAAACCTTTGAGTCTAATAGATGAGTTTTTTAAATAGTTTTTTATTGTTTGCTCATTATCTATGAATATTTATTTAGCTTTATTTATTTTTTCTTAATTAGACAGTCCAAGCATTGATATTGTTATGTGAAATAGAAATGGGTTATTTTGATTCATTGATTAATCATAATTGTATTTTTTATGAATGTCTTCCATCAATTTCTAAAGCTTCCCTTAAGTAGGCTGTAAAATTAAAGGTACACTAACAAAATGAGTAAAAGTAGCTTAATTTTTTTGGACAAATCTCCTTTGCTTCATTTAAATAATAATAATTTATATTTAAAATATCAAAAGAGGAATACTTTCTACTCAATCTTTAACTCATAAAGAACTTACGAAAAATATTTAAAAATACTATCTAAACATGTATAAATCTAATATCTATCTTATTTTTCTTAATGTAATAAAAACAAAGAAGATTCAAATACGTTCTCATTTTTATTTTTTTCACACTACTTAAAAATAGTCTTGGTGATTATCTAAGTGGAGAAATTTATTCTTATTTCTTACAAAAATCTCATACAATAAAAATATATATAAATTATTTCATTACAATTTTAAGCATTCATCTAATATTTTATCATTGTCAACAGTTTCACTAAGATAAATTCATAAATGATACAGAAACAATTGTTTTGCAATGTCAAGATCTGAAAGAATTTCAATTTTATTTTTCATCTAAATTTTTAATGTTTTTTTATCTTTGAGAAATTTTGGATGTTTCTGATCTGCATAAAATATTATTAATGGAAAATAGAATGATTGTTAGGATTATTTTTCTAAATTTTTATTTCTTTCTATTAAGGAATTGGCCGTTTTCCATTTTTTAATTAGATCTGACAAATGCTTCTTTTTTCCCTAGACAATCTTTTATTTTATAATCTTGTGATATATTGCAAAATTACCAGCTTTTCTCTTTGCGTATCTCTGTCTTAAAGTTTTATCTTTCCAGAGAGTTCGGAACAAACATCTGATTTGACTTTTTTACCTTCTTTTCTTAATACCTTGGATGCTATCATCACATTCAAAGCATCATAAACTCTACGCTTAATGTTTTACTCATCTTTAGACTCTAATTTATTATTGTCATACATTATCATAATCTAGCAATCTGCCTTCTTCCTTACTTAACTCCTAAATTAATCTCTCTGCTACATCTTTATAGGAAGTTGATCTCAATTCAAACACGATTTCTTTGACCTTTATTGACAAATGTCTAAGCCCTGTGCTTGATTATGTGTCCATATTTACCCTTTTGGCTTCTCATGGGTTAATTTTACTATTCATAATTATAAGTTCTTCGTTCTACTCTTTCTGATTGATATCTATTTAAATTGCTTAAATTAATTACCTTCTGCAAGGCTGTACCTTTTATGGCGTAGTGAATTATAGATTCGAATTTTTGGAGGGTTTCCTAATTTATTGTTTTGGTGAAAGTTATTCTGATTGAGGATAATCAAACATCATCTGCAATGGTTATGGATCAAAAGGGAATTCGTAATCACTTACATCCTAAGGCTTGACAATCTGAAAAGGACTATTTGGAAAAAGAAGATGCTTCTATGAGATATTGATGAACTGGGATTCTTCAAGCATTTGAGAAGGATCAGGAATGACTGGAGGATCATATGATCTTGAGTTGACATTATCATTAGTTATCATTATATATTTATTTAATTTAACATTCTATCAATTCCAAATTCCCTGCCTTATTAATTTCCTGTATAAAGAATTATATATTTATTAAAGTTCGTGTTGCTAATTGTCTAACTTCATATTAATTGGTTTTATTAATTTTACATACAAAAAAATTAATTATCATCAATTTTTAAATACTGATATTTACACGTTGGAGATACTATCTTTAAAATAAAAGATATCAGAATTAAATAGAATTGTATTATTCCAAACTCTTATTATTGGTTTATGATAATCAAATTGTGAATATATCTTTTAGGGATATTCATTGATAAATCATAATTCACTATATAATACTTTGTAATTGTATAATTTACATCATATTTTAAAATAAGATGTCATTGAAATTGTATATCGATTGGTTGTCTCAACCTTCAAGATTTGTTGCCATCGTGTTAAATATACTCAAGGTTCCTCACGAGATAGTTGAGATCAGAATTGCTGAAGGCAAATAACGCACTCCAGAATATGCTAAAATAAATCCATATAGAAAGGGTACATTATCATTTTAATGAATTTTTCTTAGTTCCTGCTATCGTTGATAAAGATGGATTTCAACTTGCTGAGAGTCATGCCATCGTCAAATATATTATCAAATCAAGAAATATTAAGACTCCTTTGTATCCTGATGATCCTCAACAATCAGCTAAGATTGATGAATACTTGGATTATCATCACACAGGAACAAGGAAATTATCATAATACTTTTTCAATTTGATGGTGGCTCCAAAATTAGGAATAGAAACAACTGTTAATTTAGAGTAGGCTAAAAAGGAAGCCATTTTTGCTTTGAAACTCTTAGATACAAGTAGAAAGTCTTATGTTTAATATAGAATTTTAAACTCAAGATTACATCTGTGGTAAAGAAATCACACTTGCCGACTTAAGTGCTTATTGTGAAATCATGTAATTGCACATGGTGAATTGGGATTTTTCCAAATATCCTAACATTTTGAATTGGATGTCAAGGGTCACACAGATTAAGGAAGTGAACTCTGGGCATGAAGTCTTATTAAAAATAGTCTAGAAAATAAGAAGCAAACCTAAGTTATGATATTTTTATTATTCATATGATAAATAATCAAATAGCTCTAACACCAAAGGATTCAACTCCACATGTATCTCCTGGTGCCAAATATATATATCCATTTTATCCCCAGGATGTACCATATGAACTTTAAACAATCCAATATGTATCAGTGAATCCAACTGCTGTAGCTGCAAAGTTGACATTGTCTTCACAATTGCTAAATATTCCTTTTGAATAAAATTGCCAATTTGTAGCATCTACAAATACTGAGACTCCATATTATCTCAAGGCACTTTTAAGATCGTCAACATCTTCTTAACCATTAATAGTATATGGTCCTCCATCTTTTTTGCATGGTGAAAACTTGGCTGTCTAAAAAATTAATATTTTATGATTACGTATGGGTAAACAGATTCAACTGTAATACCATAGTTGGCAATGTAGTCTAAACCTTTATAGGGAACGCCGCCATTGCAAGAGAATGATGTTGCATCACAGTCCAATAGTTATTGTGGGGAAAGGGATAGTTTTTAAGATTTCACCACAGTTAAATATGATTCGGCTGCTCCAACAGTTGAAAAAGCCCAACTTGAAATGCATCCAGATTTCATGTCTCTCACGCTTGTTGTGTTTCTCCAATCATAAGTTTCGTTTGGTATGGATTGAGACTTAGGTTTTACTGATCTCTTTTTTAATCCAGCAGATAATTCAGAATCTAGATAAGTTGCTACAAATTCTTCCTTAGTCAAATCGGCAAATTAATTAAGTGCCATTGTGTAAGTGTTTTCAGGATTAGCATTGTGTTCGTCAATCATTTTTTTGTTTTATTCAAAGACCATTCTACGATATTATTCCTCGATTTGTGTATAAAATTTAGAGTGAAGTGATTGCCATTATTAAAATTAATTTTATGAAGAAATTTCACTCTATCCATTCATGAAGAGGGTAATCCCAATAAGTATCACGCTAGCCAAACCAAGAATTTCTTTCATTAAAACAACTTATTTTAAAAATATTTAATTTTTTCTTGAAAATTAAAATCTATATTTATACAATCATTGATGACATATTAATTTTAATTTTTTTAATCATCAATTCATTTAGAGCAATCCTTTAGCTAGTCTTTCAAATTAATCATTCCCAAATAAGATTGCCTATGGCACCAAATATAAATATCTTTTCGACAAATAATATTGCCTCTGTAATTTGTTATTTATTAAAATAAAAATAGCAATGAGATTTATTATCACAAAGAAAATATAAATGAAAGATACTATCTAAGATAAATCATTTTCTTACAGATACAATTTGTTAAATATACTCCGTTGAATCGACAATGTCTAGCCACATCTTTGAGTTGATTTACTTAATAATTTAACTAACCATGAAAACTCCTTCTAATTCATTTACAGTATTCTCAGTTTTATTTAAAAAGTAATTAATTTGCATCTCATTTTATATACTAGTATAAATGTAAACCAAAGCACCATATAATCCTTTACGTAAACTCCCTCCCAAGGTACTTTAGCATAATTATTGGCTTCTCTCCTTCAAGTCTTCTGGAAGTAAATCACATAAGTTTGTTTAATAAAGTTCCTGTATGTATTAACCGAATGAGTCACTTAGCAAATAATCATTTCTATATTAAATTCATTATATACATTCTTAATTATGATATATCATTTGTTACGTTATGTACTTATTCGAGGCAATCTTGGATTTATTACAAAATTTCAGATAATTCTTTTTCTTTATAAAAAGGATATCTCCACCTATAGTATAAAACTTCTCTCATAGCATAAATTGTGGGAATATTAGTCCCAAGATGAGATATTTCAATGGTAAATTAGCATGTTTTTTCGTATTTATTAAGATAAGAAGATGTGAGATTTAGTTTGATAATGCCATATGTTATTATTAATATTAATTAAAGGAATAATGTTATTATATGGCACTTCTTAAAGTGGGATTTCCCTATATTTTATAATTTTTTTTATTGAGCTCCACTTGAATTGAGTTCTTTAGTACTTTACAATTCCTATTCTTTTTCTTCAATAATAAACTTATATTTAAATAGTTTCTCTGGATTATTAATATAATAATCGATATAGCATGTCAATCTTCTTATTTCTTGTAAAATAAGCACTGAATGACAATATAAAATCAGATAAACAAACTTGCCTAAAATCTTATTATTTTTGAAATCATAAAATAGTTCTACTCCAAAAATAACAATGAATTAAATAAGAAAAGGATAAAATAAGAATAATTCTTTTTCCAAATCATCAGATATTTTTAGAATTGCTTATGAGTATAAGTTCTTATTCAACTAATCGAATGAATTGTATAAAGTTAATAAGTTGCGATATGAGTAAAAGATGTAAGGAGAGTCTGTCACTGTTTTTCCATCATAAACATATGCAGCTTTAAATGTATATTGATAGTTTATTAATATACTGAGGGCTTATCTCATTGTTATATTATACAGCTCACCATTATCTGTCTTAACATAAATGTAAATTTCATAAACTTCAGATAAAAATGATTATAACTCTAATCTATTAAGAATTGCTTCTTAATTTTAATAGACATCATCAAAACCTAAGTTTAAATTAGAATTTGGAAATTTCAAATAAAAGTCTAATTAAGGTTTGGTGATTTATTTTGCTGCAAATTGATTATTATAATTAATTATTGTATATCTGGTAACAATANTTAAATATACTCCGTTGAATCGACAATGTCTAGCCACATCTTTGAGTTGATTTACTTAATAATTTAACTAACCATGAAAACTCCTTCTAATTCATTTACAGTATTCTCAGTTTTATTTAAAAAGTAATTAATTTGCATCTCATTTTATATACTAGTATAAATGTAAACCAAAGCACCATATAATCCTTTACGTAAACTCCCTCCCAAGGTACTTTAGCATAATTATTGGCTTCTCTCCTTCAAGTCTTCTGGAAGTAAATCACATAAGTTTGTTTAATAAAGTTCCTGTATGTATTAACCGAATGAGTCACTTAGCAAATAATCATTTCTATATTAAATTCATTATATACATTCTTAATTATGATATATCATTTGTTACGTTATGTACTTATTCGAGGCAATCTTGGATTTATTACAAAATTTCAGATAATTCTTTTTCTTTATAAAAAGGATATCTCCACCTATAGTATAAAACTTCTCTCATAGCATAAATTGTGGGAATATTAGTCCCAAGATGAGATATTTCAATGGTAAATTAGCATGTTTTTTCGTATTTATTAAGATAAGAAGATGTGAGATTTAGTTTGATAATGCCATATGTTATTATTAATATTAATTAAAGGAATAATGTTATTATATGGCACTTCTTAAAGTGGGATTTCCCTATATTTTATAATTTTTTTTATTGAGCTCCACTTGAATTGAGTTCTTTAGTACTTTACAATTCCTATTCTTTTTCTTCAATAATAAACTTATATTTAAATAGTTTCTCTGGATTATTAATATAATAATCGATATAGCATGTCAATCTTCTTATTTCTTGTAAAATAAGCACTGAATGACAATATAAAATCAGATAAACAAACTTGCCTAAAATCTTATTATTTTTGAAATCATAAAATAGTTCTACTCCAAAAATAACAATGAATTAAATAAGAAAAGGATAAAATAAGAATAATTCTTTTTCCAAATCATCAGATATTTTTAGAATTGCTTATGAGTATAAGTTCTTATTCAACTAATCGAATGAATTGTATAAAGTTAATAAGTTGCGATATGAGTAAAAGATGTAAGGAGAGTCTGTCACTGTTTTTCCATCATAAACATATGCAGCTTTAAATGTATATTGATAGTTTATTAATATACTGAGGGCTTATCTCATTGTTATATTATACAGCTCACCATTATCTGTCTTAACATAAATGTAAATTTCATAAACTTCAGATAAAAATGATTATAACTCTAATCTATTAAGAATTGCTTCTTAATTTTAATAGACATCATCAAAACCTAAGTTTAAATTAGAATTTGGAAATTTCAAATAAAAGTCTAATTAAGGTTTGGTGATTTATTTTGCTGCAAATTGATTATTATAATTAATTATTGTATATCTGGTAACAATAAACGTCTCAACTGGTTGGAATAAATCGTATTTAATCTTTAATAATTCTAAGTCATTTAAGTTCAAGCTTAGTAAATTTATACAATCAATGAAAGTCAATAAGATCTGGAGAAAAAATAACAGTTGATGTAATGCTAACACCACTATTAGCATTTTCTCTGTTTTAACTAAGTTATTTTTGTGTCGTATTTTTTCAAACAATGAATATTTCTGATATAATTTCATTTCATAATTTTATTTTATGTCTTTGTCAAATGTTGAGCTTTTAGCATTTTAATTAATAAATCTTTCTATAGAGTTTTCCTCATATTTCTATGTTGATTGTCCTATCCTTTTCATTCCATCTGTTCTTGTATCATCATATTTTATTAAAGTCTAGGTCTAATCATACCTGACGGTGTTCAACATGTCCTATTTCTAGGCAAAATTACATTCCTAATCTATTGGATCATATGGAACTGCTATGTTTACTTATTCTTCTACTTCATCAAAACAATTAACGGATAATTTTTATAACGTTTTCATTGAATTGGGAAATATTATGGTTTTGTTTATACATTTTATATAGCTGAATCTTATCTTATGATAATTGTATGTGGATTTTTCAATTAAACACAAGGATATAAATGTGTTCAATCTTGAATTATCAGACCAGAAATCGGCAAGGATACAGGGATGAGGTTTTTTGTTATTTTCTCTTCCATTTAAGACTTAATGAGATTAAAGTAAGGAGAAATTTGGTAATTTCACTTCAATGTATTATGGTTATGATATTTGAGAAATAGTCCTAAATTATGGAATAAGTAATTCAATATCAACTCCAAGAATTTAATTCGCATCTTTAGATTCTAAATTAATTTAATCCAAGAACCCTTAACTAAAGCTACTTACCTTAGATTTATTATTAGTAATTAGTATTATTTATTCATCATCCAAAAGAGTTCCTATTGATATTGCATGGAAAGTGTTATCCTAGATAATCACATCATTCATCAAAATCATAGGTTTTATCATTAAGTTATCTTAATATATGGTTTAAGTCGCTTTTTGGAAAAAATTAGATTTTCCTGT
This sequence comes from Paramecium octaurelia, assembly GCA_905182995.1. NCBI lineage: Eukaryota > Ciliophora > Oligohymenophorea > Peniculida > Parameciidae > Paramecium > Paramecium octaurelia. The sequence goes on from CAJJDP010000129.1 coordinate 338,898, forward strand.
TCTGATAAATTCTCGAACCATAACTTAGTGATGCTCCTAAATACCCTTAGGGACCATTTCCATAATATTTTAAATATTGTCACCAATTTTCTCATAAAAATTTGAAGACACTTTTAAAACATTCTAGTTCTCTAAGTTACTAATCAAATAGATTGATTTATAGGATAAAAAATCTTGGTTTATGGTCAGGATTTTTGTATAAATAAATTCATCAGGAAATGAAGATTAATTCAGAATTCGTATAGCAAGCAAGATATCGTTGCATAATTCAGCGTAGCCAAAAGATAAGCATCTTTAGTATCTGACTAGAGGATATTATTTGTAGCTAGTTTCAATTTATTAGATGGTTTCTTCGAATAGTTCCACTATTTCATCTGCTTATTTTTGTATATCGCTTTTTCTTTAATTGCTTAAGCATATCTGATGGAAGTCTACTTTCTTTTGACAGCAATGAATTAATTTTTCTGAACATTGAATGCTTTAAGTTTCAACCGAGATTAAGCTATCAATCAGGATATTATTTAACTAAATTGAATTATTAGTCAGCATTTGATTCCTTAATTCATTCAAAACTACCTATTTCATTATTTTCGATTTCGCATTAGAAATAATAGATTATTTTTCATGTTTACCTAATTAATACTAATAAGCCGTAAAATATTCTTGTAATAGTAGCAATAAAGATAAATGTAATTATTTTTCAGGAGCCTCAATATATATAAATAGATTACATGATCAAATAATTTATACAATTGCAATTGAAATTATTAATTATGCAATTTTGTTTATTCTGTTTTAGTAAGGTTGTAAGTCTAGGTTTATTAAAGAGAATATTAAAAATACATAGATTTTAAGTCAAATTACTACAAATGATGAGTAAAAAAATAATGGATAAATATGAACTTCTAATTTAGAAAAGTAAATTAATTACAAAGCAATCTTGCCCTAAAAAAATATGCAAATTTTAGGCAAAAAGGCCAAGTAATAATAAATAATATTTATGGTTCATAACCATTTGTATTTCCAGTATTATTGAATACAAGGAATGATAAACAATATATCATAGTGTTGATATGAGTAAAAAATTATATAAATAAAAGATTTGTATTGACTTAGGGCATGTTTAACAATATATTTATATTGTTAAAGGCACATATGAGAGTTGACAGTACAACTTAAACATTTCTAAACTCTTCTTAGGATGGATCAATTGAAAATATAGCAATCTAAGTCAAATTTAATAACTATTAAATGTAAATGAAAATTGAATCATTCTAATTATTAAAGCTATAATATTTAAACTCTATACTCACTTTTGTTATAATCAAACGTTGGATAAGTAACAATATAAAAAAACTCGTCACAATATAAGAAAGTAATTATTGTTTCATTAAAGTTAACTCAAGAATTATATTTATAAGCCAAACATCTAGAATTTAATTGATATGAAAATTCACTATTTAAAACACTCTTAAAAATTAGTATTAATTTTATTATTGTTCTTGGAATATTTGTAAACAATAATTTACAACTAAAATTCCAAACAGAGCATATATTCCATAATCAATGTATGAAAAGAATGAGGAATCCTAGCTTAAAAATAAATATGGTCTTGCAAATTTAGCAATTATTATAACAAAATAATTTTCTTAACTCTAGCTAATCTGAGGTAATGCGGCATATGAAAAAGGCAAAAGCGATCCCATCAAACCAATCAAATACAAAGCCATTTTGCTGATCTCATATTGTGAGTCATTATAGATAATATTAGTGATGAAATTAAAGGCTAATTTCAGAACTATATTTTTTTCCATTATTAATATTGATTATTAATTAATATTGAAATATCTAATCTTAGAATGAAAGAATAAAGTCTTAGGGACCTTCGTTTTACAACAATTTCGATACCTTTTCTAAACACTTAAACATATAAAAAAGTAGAAAAATTATATTAAAAATAAAAATCAAGGAAATATCAATAAGTATATGAAGTAAATTAATGTAATGAAATGTAGAATATTCTTTAAAGTCTGTAAATGGATAGAAAATTTATTCTTCAACAAATATATGTCTTTTAAATTTTTCTTCTATTGTATTTTATCTGACAATAAATGAGAAAATTTTCATTTAGTATAAGTTTAGGTATGATCAGTATAAGTTCATAATCTTCATTATTAAATGATTAGATTTCAAATTCTAGTTCAGTTTATAAAACATCCTGTTTTGAAAATAAGGTTTTGATTATTAAAAACCCTACATTTTATAGTGTTTTTTTCTTATAAAAAATAAAACATTTGCATTTTGGGCATTTTTCATTAATTCAATCTTAGTTGTTAGACTGGATGTTTGGAAGCAAATCTTAAATTCATAAGAAGTTAATATTAGCTCTGTTATTCATAAATCAAAGTTAATTAATCTACTTAAAATACAGTTTCATCTTTTCTAGAGAGAGTGAGATAAACAAATGTATGAGATTGTAGAATATTTCTATTGTTTCCTATTTTTAAAGTTTTATTATTTTCTTTAATACAAAAAGGTTTTAAAAAGCTTAAATGGATTTGGGTAATAATTTTCTAACATCTTGAATATATTTTCAGTTACAAATCTCTTTTGGCTTCATTCGATATTCGTATATATTTATTAAGAGCAATATTTTACACATAATTAAGTATCATAGCATCCAGAAGTGATTTAATTTTTGTAGTAGGTATTTTAAAATATTTAGTTCAAAAAAGCACACAAATATATCTAATTTTCTTATGTTGTAAAAACAATCACCATAATATAGTAGCAGATGGATTTTATATTATGGTCGAGTACTTTTTTATTTAAAGAATTAAGTTCCTCATTTTTGTTTATTGGATAGAAATGGATAGTCTTGGAGAACTCAATAAATCTAAAAGAAAGGAGTTTCAGTTGTCTGTTGATAAAGTTTGCTTTTGATTTGAGGAACTAGAATTCTTTTTCTCTTTTTAACAATAAATTATACAAATGATCTTTTTAAATAGTGTATCAATTAGTTTTTATAATATAATAATTTTGTTTGTAATGGTCATATTCATTTTAAAGAATAATTATTAATTTGAAATCTTTTTGAATATATGAAAAGATTGTTTATATCTACTCAATTTGGGATTTTTTATAAATATAAAATTTAAATTGATTTATAACAAATAATGTTTTTATGAGTAACTGTTTAAGATTAACTTATATTACTCATAAAATAATTTGAAAAGTAAATATATAAATAATTTTTATAGAAAATTTGTTGAAGAATATATAATAAAATAAATATAATATTTTATATTGTGAATATAATTTAGTACCCATTTAGGTGATTTGACTATAAATGAGAGTATTATTGGTTTAAATTTTATTAAAGGCAAAAACTCTTACAATTATTTAGAAATTGTTTACTTTGAATACTCATTAATTAAGAATTCCTTTTTCAGAATTCGTGACCATGAGTCTAGCTTATCAATATTTTTAATTTATAAACAATTTTTGGCTTTGTCCAATTTTAGAATTAACCTTCCATAAAATTTGAGGTTTTTATAATCAAACTAATTTATCCTTTTAATTATTTAACTATAAAATAGTATATTTGGAATCGATTAACTCTCAATAAGAAAAAAAAGTTCTACGCTTATACTAACCCCATTCTTATCTGAATACGCAACATTCATAGTATTTACAAAAAAAATGGCTTTATTTTTAAAATTAATTTATTTAATTCTATTAAGGCGCATTTTAAACTCTAATAATTATTTCAGTTTTTCTTATAATATTTTGAAAATGTAAGAGTTACTAAATCCTCAATACCTTTATTAAACATGTAACTAGGAGCTTACAAATATTAATGAGAGTTAACTATTTTAAATATAACTTCAGGAATCCAATTTATTAAGCCATAAGGCAAGAAATTATTTAGAATAAAATAGAAGCCCAATTAAAAGGAATTAAAAAGAAATAATTAAAAAGACTATAAGAAAATATCCAAAACAATAATTATAAGTAGAATAACAATTATTACACAAAGAAGATTACATCTAAAATACATCAGAGAATATCTAAATTGTAATAAACTAAACAATGGTATCATAATTTATTCGTGCAAAATCAATTTAATAATAAATAAAAATCTTAAGCTAAGAAATCCAAAAATTAGATAATATTAATAATATTACCAATGAATAAAAGTAGTATTATAAAGATTTATATTAATAATAATTATTTGTAAAATTAAAAGAATAAGGTGAAACCAAATCAATTCCTCATGTAAGATAGAATATTGAAGCTTCAAATTATGAATTGATGCTTTATGTTTTAAAAGAATAACTTTTAAGAGATTAAAATAGGGAATTATTAATAACTACCAAATNAAATTGATTTATAACAAATAATGTTTTTATGAGTAACTGTTTAAGATTAACTTATATTACTCATAAAATAATTTGAAAAGTAAATATATAAATAATTTTTATAGAAAATTTGTTGAAGAATATATAATAAAATAAATATAATATTTTATATTGTGAATATAATTTAGTACCCATTTAGGTGATTTGACTATAAATGAGAGTATTATTGGTTTAAATTTTATTAAAGGCAAAAACTCTTACAATTATTTAGAAATTGTTTACTTTGAATACTCATTAATTAAGAATTCCTTTTTCAGAATTCGTGACCATGAGTCTAGCTTATCAATATTTTTAATTTATAAACAATTTTTGGCTTTGTCCAATTTTAGAATTAACCTTCCATAAAATTTGAGGTTTTTATAATCAAACTAATTTATCCTTTTAATTATTTAACTATAAAATAGTATATTTGGAATCGATTAACTCTCAATAAGAAAAAAAAGTTCTACGCTTATACTAACCCCATTCTTATCTGAATACGCAACATTCATAGTATTTACAAAAAAAATGGCTTTATTTTTAAAATTAATTTATTTAATTCTATTAAGGCGCATTTTAAACTCTAATAATTATTTCAGTTTTTCTTATAATATTTTGAAAATGTAAGAGTTACTAAATCCTCAATACCTTTATTAAACATGTAACTAGGAGCTTACAAATATTAATGAGAGTTAACTATTTTAAATATAACTTCAGGAATCCAATTTATTAAGCCATAAGGCAAGAAATTATTTAGAATAAAATAGAAGCCCAATTAAAAGGAATTAAAAAGAAATAATTAAAAAGACTATAAGAAAATATCCAAAACAATAATTATAAGTAGAATAACAATTATTACACAAAGAAGATTACATCTAAAATACATCAGAGAATATCTAAATTGTAATAAACTAAACAATGGTATCATAATTTATTCGTGCAAAATCAATTTAATAATAAATAAAAATCTTAAGCTAAGAAATCCAAAAATTAGATAATATTAATAATATTACCAATGAATAAAAGTAGTATTATAAAGATTTATATTAATAATAATTATTTGTAAAATTAAAAGAATAAGGTGAAACCAAATCAATTCCTCATGTAAGATAGAATATTGAAGCTTCAAATTATGAATTGATGCTTTATGTTTTAAAAGAATAACTTTTAAGAGATTAAAATAGGGAATTATTAATAACTACCAAATAGTATTCAATTGGATTTAGCTCAATTGCAGGAGCATTTGCCTAAGATTAATATTATCTCAAAGTTAGGAACACAAATCTTGACTTCGATAAAATTGTAAATGATAAGCAATTATTAAAACAGCATTTATTAGAATTTAAGAAAAAACTATCAAACTCACTTAATATTACTTCTGATTAAGTTGAAATTTTAGGAGTATCTAAAGGAAGCTTTGAGATTTATTTTAAGATTCAAGGAAATAATACAGATGTTATTTAATAACAAATATAAAATAATATGTATGCTTAAAAATTTTTGCAAGAATATTCTAATGGAAAAATTGAATATTTACAATATTTTTTGATTAGTGCTCATAATAGAAGGGATTGACTCTTTCTACAAATGATTTTAATCCTTTATACAATAAGAGTTGGGATGGTTATAATGAGAAAGTAGTGAGAGGATCTTCTTTTCATAAATATGATTATTATTATCCAAAAGGTTGCTAGGGATTTTGATTAAACGTAAATAAATATGGAAATTAAGATTGGTTATAAAAAGATGGTAATCCTAATGAATGGAGAATTATGTATCATGGAACACAACAAAAATCTATATGTTCAATTGTGAAAAAAAATTTATAGCCTGGTTTTGCTTAATACTATGCTAATGATGAATGTCGAGATTAATTTGGAAATCAAGTTTATGTTGGATAAGGAATTTATTTTACTGATAAACTTTTAATCTCTACTCAATATTGCTAATACACTCCTATTTGTAATAAACAATTTGCAGTAATATTTATGTCAAGAGTATCTCCTAACTATATCAGGCAAAGTAAATAAATGAAAGAAAATGGATATTTTCTTATAAATAAATCCCTACACATAAGACCTTATAGAATTCTCTTACATGAAAAAAATGAAATGAATTGATAATTAATAAATAAAGTTTAAATTATTTGATATTTAAGCATATTCAAAAATGGTTATCAGCATTCTTCCTATCATCATAATAAACTCACAGATAATCTACTCTAATTTAATTTCCAAAAAATTATGTACTTATACAGTAATCTTTAATATGATCACCAATTTAATGCTAAACATCTGCTAATTTCACTATATTCAATTAACATCTAGTTGAATTTCCATTATTCATTCCATTAAATCAAAATCTTGAATGTTTTACTGAATGAATATACATTAATACTTGCTAAATTTAATAAATCTTCACAAAGTAATTTTGGTGAAATTTAGTATTTTTTTTATGATTTTTTCCAATTAAATTCTTTACTTCATTATACTACATTAACTAACATTCAAACTTACAATAATTAAAAGTTAAAAATTCTTGATTACCAATAGTAAAATGGCTTCCATATTGATATTATGCAAAATGCTTTCTAGTTAGGAGATTAATTTGATAAATTAAGGGTGTATATCTAATAAAGCTTTCAATGGCTTATTCATAATGTATGTTCTGTAATAGATGAGATAAAAACAGGAGAAATCAGATTAGCATAACCTTTGCAATTGTTTTTTAAAGCCTCTATGCTGATATGCTGATTTTAGATTGCAATAAAATATTTTATATTATTTTGAGTCTATTTTGAAAATCATTATATTATTATATTTATTTAAATCTTTAATATTTATAAGAAGAATATGATTAAAGAATTAAACATTATTCTCAATAAAAAATGTCATGTTAATCCTGTCAACAATAAGAAATCTTGCAGATTTAAATATTTTTCATTAAAAATTGAACTTCTAAACCGAAATAAAAATTGAACAAAAATACAAGGAATAAGAAAATCTCATTGCATAACAATTAAACTAGTAATTATTTCGAGGAAAAGCTGATGTTAAGTTACTTCGATGGATTGTCTGAGAAAAAAGATTAATCGACTAAGAGTCTAAGTTAACATGGTTGATAATTTAATTGAAACCTAGTCGTAACTTCTACTCATTAGACCATAATTCAAAATTTGATGAAGTAGGTTGAAAATCTTTCTATTTTTAAAGTTTAATTATGTTATCTTTCATATGATAGTTTATTCCGGTAGATTTGGCCTATATTTGATTAGCAATTAATCAAAGATATTAAGATAGTAAATTTAATTCAAAGTTTAATCAAAATAAAGTGCATTATAATTTTGAAGAATTTAATTTTTTGTATCCTTTATTTTGAATTTCGTTTTATTCATCTTGATATCTTTACTTTTCTACATACTCCCCTGGAGGAATGACTGCAATTCTTCAAATTTAAGCCCAAATCTTATTCAATTATATGCTAATTATTAGCTTGCATTTATGAGTATTGCATATTTTTCCTTGCTAGTAGTATACATCATTTAGGTTTTAAGGAACCTGGCTATACCTGTGAATTTTGATGTGTCGATTTTGTCTTTCTGGTTATCATCTTTAGAGATTTTCTTTATAATTTTATGATATCATTCTTTGAAGTTTTTAAATCCATTTTAGAGCAGATCCATTTGAGTTAATTGGAGATATGATTAATTCTTCCTTTTATTTACTAATCTAGTTAGATGTTGAAGCTTTATCTGATAGATTGATTCCAAGATATTTATAATTCATCAGGATTTAATACCCTATATATTTCTGGGGATTTATTATCCAAAAAGAAATATTCTAAATTTTGCTTTATTTAATTTTAAGCTCCATAATCTACTTGTTTCCTCAAGTAAATAAATAAACTGGTCCGCAGCTTTGGCGTCTACAATAAAAACTAGATCATTGCATAAACACTAACATTCAGCTCCTGATTCAGTTTTGAAGATAAATCTTATAAGAAGGCAGCCAAGTAAATATTGAATAGTGATGGTGATAATGGGGATCCTTAAACGACTCCATTTTTAAATCACCATTTTTCTTTGATAGGGTCTTAATAATGAAGTAATGAGTAAAAACATTTAGGAATCATAATTCGTTCAAGTGTAATACTTATTTTTCCTCCATAATCTAAAATAACTTGGTTTTGATAATAGTTCAATATACATTTGAAAAATCTATAAAAATTACACAGTTTCTCTCCAATCACACTGCCTAAGACGGCAACCAATTTCTCTATAATTACTTATGTTCCTTTATTAGGTATGAAGCCATTTTGTTCATATTTTAGATGCGGCTCGCGAAATCTTAAATTTTCTTAAAATCTTAATTCTAAAAATTTGAATAATGGGCTAAGTATTGTGATAGGTCTATTTTGAGAGGATTTCTGGATATACCTTATTCAGTGGGACTACACAAGCTTGACCAATATATTTATTAATTAGCGAGTATTATCATTCCAAAGAGCTTTTTAACTGTTTAGTTTTTTTTCCTAATAAAAGTGTCTGATATACCATCTATAGTTATAGCTTTATTATTTGAGATTAGTTTTTGTAGCTGTTGAATCTCTTCATTTGATGTAAGGTGCAAATTAGTAAGGGTAAGGGCTGATATACACTTCTCTGCGAAATTCTGTCTCCTTCTCGTCGTACATTTTCTTCTTTATATGGATGAGTATGTGTATTAGCTTGATTATCCTTAAAGCATATAAAGATGCCAGCTTCCTTTTTTGAAGGATTAAGGGTGCCATTCTTTTTATATTTTGGAAGGCCTACTTGGAGTTTGGTTGATTAAATAATTTAGCCAATTTTCATAAGTTATTCTTCAAACGTTTATATTCTTTTAGCCTGATTTGGTAAAGTTACACGTATCTTTTTAATTACTTGTCGCTTTCTTAGATTATATCTTACATAGTTGCATCATGCTTACAAATCATTACATTTTAATGTTACTTCTTAATTGAGGTTATAAGCATTCGTCTTACTTCAGCTAATCCTATGTTCGTTCTAATTTTAAATTCCTTATAGAGTTAGTTGACAGCTAATTCTTGAATGAGCTAAGAGTTTAGTAAACAGGAGATTTTTCTCACTGTATGCTTGTCCTGAGTAAAAAATGGAATCTAAAGAGATTACACTACTTTTCTTGGATTGTTCTAGTGAATGTTAGGTCTGATTATTCCATAATGCTAGTCAAATTAATCGAACTGTACTATACCATAATTAAAATCTCCAGGTATAACCTTGTCCGAGATGTCAGAGAACTCAAGACATGAGTGTATTCCTATAGCAACTCCTCCTTAGTGTTCAGACTTCCCTTCTTTATCAACAAAGGTGTATGAAGGAGAGTTTTGAATAGATTTTTATCGTGTCTCCTATAGACAAATAATATGCGATTAGTTTTCTTTGCAACTTGACTGGTACCTTACTTTATTGAACCAAAATTCCAACTTGTTATTCTAGGAGTGTGTTTAATTGTGTTATGGTGATTGAGGGAAACAATCAAATCATTTTTATTACTTGGTTTCCCTTAAGACAACTTCTAACTTACCTAGACTTGTCTATAAATCTAGCTGACTCACCCGTCAGCACTCATCCTTAAGCTTTATTATTCCTTCTTCTTTAACCAAAAGGTCGAAGCCTTTTGGATACTCTCTAAATTTTTTTCCTCTATAGTAATGAGGTTATGGTTGAAAATTGCTTCCATAATTGCTCAACGGCCCATTAAATTACCTATATCCCCTCCATTAGTTATTAAATTATCCCCTCATGCATCCTTTAATTGCCATAAGATTTTTCTGAATCCAAAAATCTCTTATCTATTATACGGTTGATAGTTTCTACCCTAATAGATTCTGACATTATTGGTGGATCTTGTTTAATTTTTTCTACTTTTTAATTAATCCATTCTTTCTATAAGGACACACAATTTTATCATAATTATCTAACCCGAAATAAAAATAGTTTTTCTTGTTTGCATCATAGATAACAATATGTATTTTAGCACATATTGCTAAACACTTCACCTTAAGTACGATATTTATGACAGAACTCAGAAAGGTATTTTTCATCTCCTATCCATCCAAGTTGACAATTTCAGCTGCCACAATTTCCTTACTACCTTCTCTCGTTATTACAATACTCGTTATTCTTCCACAATTTCTAACTCATCTATTCATCTTAGTCTTCTCTTAATATCATCCCAATATTTTCATATAACTCTTGAGTGTCTAATGCGTTGAATTTATTTTTATTCCATCTTACTAACCTTTCCGAATAATTATTAGATCCCACTATTTTTATTTTTCTCCACCATCTCTATACTTTCCAAGTTTATTCAATCGCTGCTATAAAACTAACAAAGATTATACTTACTAATTTTTATTATTCTTTCACTATTTAATGCATTGTTTGTGTATGTGCTTGCTTATGGAGGGTTTAAGAATTGCAATAGTGATGTTTGCACTAAATTAGCTTAACTCATTACAATTAAAAATAATAAACCAAAGTTAAGATTATTTAGACATGTAATTCTCTGATCTGAGGTCATATATATAAGGTCTATAGCGCTTTGAACGCTCTAAAGGGTATGAATTTTCTTTAATACTTAATTAATTTGCTAACTATTTTATTTGCCTCTTTGTAATTTCCATTTATGTTTTAGGCCTCCACTTATGGTCAACCAAATTTGCGAAATTTCACCACTTTGTTAATTCCATTTTCTCGAGTTCATTGTTATCCTATGGAGATATATTTAGTCATCTTGAAGCCTTCCTTAGTCAGAAATTTTAGTTGTTTCAATAAATATTTCTGTACAAATATGAATTATTTCTTATCAAACGTATATTACAAATCATTTGCTTATGCTCATAATTCTACTTCTTCAAACATTTTCTTCCATTTTCCTTCTTTTTTTTTTGAGGAAGGTTTTCAACTTCTCTTGCAAGAAATTTGGATACTCTATACAATTGTAGGTTTTATTTCATCCGCTCCAGCTATTTTCCGCGCAACTTTATTTAGTGAAATTAAACTTTATGCCAAGCAGTAGTCATTTTCTTTCCATTATTGATATCAAATAGGGTCAGATCTATTTCTCCTTTATTAGTAAATTAATTTTCCATTATCAGTCTTACAATATACAGACTGATAAATTTAATTTAAATAGCTTTATTATATCATGGTATTTAATAATCAACTAGATTCATTAATTCTTCCACACTGATGTTTTTACAATTTTTAGGTTCTTCCTATATCTATTTAATGTAAGTTTAGTATGCTGCCTCCATGGTTTTTCGTTATATTCTTCTTTTGTTGGTCCACCTGGTGCTTTCTTAATTTTTTCTATGCATAGATGTTTGACGTGTTTGTAGTAATTTATTATCTAGGGTATTTGAATTGTATCATTTATTTTTTTCAGGTTTTATTTTTAATTTCTTTTAATGAGGTCAATGATTAAAATTCTTCATATTCTTTCTTCAACTCCCATCTCTACTCCTTTGAGTTCCATTCGCAATATTCTTCAAGTGTTCCTTGATTATCCTAATAGAGAGGCCCACTTTGTAATTGGACCGAATGGCTATGGTAATTTTGACAACTTTATTTCTTCATAAATAAATCCTAAATTTTAGAATTAGTTATCCTATCTAAACTCCACAAAATGGCCCAATATTGAAGTAGGATTTCAAAATGTTATTGCGAAATTTTGTGCACAATCAATTAGATTGTAAACCCATTTTGGTCTTTTTTTTCTCAATATCCTTTAAGTTTCCAAAAATATTTATCTTACTTTTTTTTTTAGGAATTTAAAAATTAAGCAGAGGTATTGTTGTGAAATGAATACTGCATATGTTGATAAAACTTAATATTAGCTATCTTTAGTTGATTTTCATAAGAATGATTCTAATTCCCACTAACATATTCAGAAATAACAAGTCAAAAAAATTTATTGTCAATATTGAAATATCTAATTTAACTTCAATGGCTGCATATAATTTTGTACAAATCTCCAAATTTAAATTATATATACAATTTTTCTTGAAATGCTGAATTCCTTTAATGTATTATGTAATTATTTTCTATGCCTAAAGCCAAAAATTATTGCGATTATATATTGATTGCTTTTTTCTTTGTCATAATAAATAAGTTATAACAATCCATTAAATTATAAGGCTACCAACATGGATATATTCAAAATGAAGATTTTTATGGTTACATTTTTCCACTAAAAGGTTTCCGTTTCTCAAAAAGAAGGAAATATTTCATATAGATTTCCAGTCTGATTAAAGGATAAGAAATCATTTGAAAATTAACAGGTGCTTGAAATACATTATTTGTTTATTAAACAATAGAATCAAAGTTAATTTTTATGAGGAAATATTCAATTAAATACCCAACACTATGTTTTTTCAAAAATAAATTATCTATTTTTCCAACATCATCACGGGATTATTGGCTCTGTGTGTGTGTAAATTTTTAAAATAACAAAGGAAGTAATTACAAGCAGAAATAAATAAATTATCTTTAAGTAGTTAATTATAGCAAGAATTCTATAAATATAAGACAGCCATAACGATCTCTTCGATTAGCTGATTATTGAAAGTGTTATCTAGTCGATTCTTCCAATATTATATTGTACAAATTAAATTAAAGAAATTTCTCTAACTTTTGTATATTATAAACCTGACCAATTCCTTTTCTCTAAGTCTTTTATTATAGTAGAGAATTACAATAAGCCTTTCAAAGTAGATCAGTACCTTAAACACTGCAGATGAATTAAAACAATAATAAATAGTAAAACTATAAATCACCAATACTTTTAACATAGCAGAACAAGAAAAAGTGACAGAAACAAAAATGGTGAGAAATATAGGTTATCCATTTAAAATTTGGCCGATTTGGTATATGAGGTTGTATAATCTTTAGTCCTGAATTTCATATAATATCCATCTTAACACTCACAAATTAGTTGATGACCCTGCTATAAGTTTTTCTTTTGGGATGAAATTTAGTTTCCTTAATTTGTGAGACTAATTAGGAATCCATGCAAATAGAAAGTGCTGAATGAATATTAAGGAATTCGTACTTAATTACTGATTTTTCAGATTGAGAAGGGAAAATGATATATCTATTTAAATTGACATTACTCATTTCTTAAAGAATCTGAAAATTAAATCTTTATTATTAGCCAATTCATAAAGTTTTTTTTAATTCTCAGGATAGCAATGCATCAATAGAGTTTGAAGGCTTGATAAATATCCGATTATTAAAAATTGGATATTTTAGTTTCAAGCATTTTATCTAATTTTTGTGTCTAAGTAATTTCTCTTTCTATACTTATCCCTAATTCATTAAATGCTGTCACAATTTGATAACAGCTCCCTGATTTATAAAAATACATATAATTCTTAAGTTGAGTGTAATTATTTAAGTAGTAGAAGCATTTTTTTAATTTAAAGATCAATTATTGATTTAGTCGAATATTAAGCCTACATGTAAATAATATTCAAAATATAAACAAGTCTTTCTTCGAATAATCTAAATTAAAACTCAATGAACTTCAAGAAATTAATAAACCTTGTTCATTAAACATAAAGTAAAATATGTATGCTTTTCTAGTTTAAAGTTAATAGATTCTGCATCTAAGAATTGCAATAAAATTTATGTTCTTCTAACATTTGGTTTACTAAATTATAAGCAAAAAGGAAAAATAGATATATTTGAATAATAAATTTTTATATCTAGTATTCAATTTAATAGTTATTATTTTTCACATCCTTTGCCTACATAAATTTTCATAAACACTTAGCTGAAACCTAAAGAATTAAATATTGGTATAGTTAACTTCATATCATTGTCAATTTAAAATCTTTTATA